>CM069081.1:37484829-38085406 GCA_035578085.1 Solanum pinnatisectum
TGTCATTGTACACTGGAAAGAAAAAAAAAATAACAATTTCAATATATCCACGCAATGTGATCAAACAAAGCGATTTTTTCCGCCGGCTTTTACATATGGCGTGGAAAACAAAGTATTCACCAGTAACACGATGTAATGATATTAATCCAGGTATGTCGAATGGAATGCTATCTGACCACAATTTATCGTATTTTGCATCCTAAAGAATTGTCGTTGAGAAACATTTGGTGTGTGAAAATTTATGGACTTGTTATTATCCTATTTATTTAAACTAGAACTAGATTGCGGCAGTAAGTACCTTCCTTATTCAAATAAAATTTGTCACTTACTTGCCAACTCGTTTTATTTTAACGTATTTAAATTTATTATTATTGTCTTTTTTTTTATATGTCAAAAGTGCCAAGAAAAAAAATAAAAAAATATTTTTGAAACAGTAGAGAAATAAAAGTTAGCTGAAAGAGTAATTTGAATAGAACTACCATCGGAAACATTTTTATTTATGGAAATCTCAATTATATTTACGAAAAAGGTAAGGAAACAAATTTCCTTGTCATAGACCTATTCTAAACCCTTTCCTGGTAGTATTTGGACACATTAATCATTATTTAATTTAAAGTTGATTCTATTAACCCACGTTTACATTATTGTTCTCAGAAGCTATTGCAACGGAAATTAATTAGCAGCATTGTTGTTCTCAAAAGCTAGGAATGAAAGATGAAGTTGGAAGAAAACAAGAAAGGAAAAATATGCGGAATCTGCTCAACCTCCTTATTTTGCCCAACTTCTTATTTGTCATGGTGATGTTGTGCTCCAATGGACAGTGGACAGATATGGTGTTTTTGGAGGGATAACTGCATTGTTTCAATTATTCAGAACCACGAGCAACATATAACTCTTAGTATCAAAGCAAATCAGATCAGTGATGAACACTTAAAAAAAAGCAAATCAGAACAATAGGAACACTTACTAACCTGAAAAAAAGACAAGAGAGTTTTGAAATAAGGCTTTGTATTGCTTAGAAGATTGCTTATAATTTGAGTGATGAGATTGCAAATGAGAGACCCTCTATTTATACTACTCCCTAGGTGCCTTTGAATAAATAATATTTACAATACAAGTCCTTCTATATTTACACTTTGATTCACATTCTAGAATTTCTCTACACTTTGTAGGATATTCTAAAAGTCTTCTTGAAAATATCTAGAGTTTTCCATAAACCTATCTACAACTCTAGATTCTTCTCCCCTATTCCGGTGCCGAATTTGAACAGTTAGTCCTAGCATGCAGGTCAGATAGCAACGTTCAACTCCCGGAAAGTTGTAGGCTTCCCGAGTTGAGATGCTTGAGAGTTGAAGGATTCAAACTCATGAATGAGGAAACGCACTTTGTTGACTGTCCCAAACTAGAAGAGTTGATTTTGAATGAGTGCTGCATAGGTAGTATATGGAAATTTAAAGATGTCATAATACATTTCCTGAAACTGAAAATTCTAAGAATTAGGCATTGGTCACCTACATACGGAAGACACTGGATTATGGTCATGGCACCTAAGCTGACGGATGTTCAGTATATTGGACCACCGGCTACAGTGTTGTTACAGCAGAATGAGGACTTTTTAAACACTCTAAACATTGGGTTGAGATACCGTCGGAGGGCCTGCTTTCGCAACAATACCAGAAGAGGGCAGGAGAAGAGTGCCTAAAAATGATTCGAGAACTCAGCAATGCAGTCAACCATACGAGGTGTCTATCACTGTCCTGGGACACAGTGGAGGTAATGTTTCTTTCTTCGTGTGTGTTTCTTTGTGTCACAAAATGTCTCTAACTTGATAATTTGCAGGCGTTACTTGCGGTTCCTTGTGTCCTTCAAAATGAGGTACACAACATAGAAAAAATAAGGATATATAGCAAATGCCAACGGACACAATCTAGCACTAACGAAATACAAAATATATTGATTAAGATGGCTCCCCAAGCACACCTCATATTTGATACAACAAGTAAGTGTATCACGATGACCCTAGCAACTTTATACTAAGAAAAAAAAGATTTATTGTTTGATTTTTTTTTTTGCAATAGTGATAAGATCAGATGGTGAAGGTGCAGGAGGAAGACAAGAATGATCCAAGCATGCTGGTGTAGAAGTGTGGGGGCCAAGTTACAAAGCTGTTGTGTAGTGGTCTTGATAATCCTAACGGGTATAAATGTGCTATTGAAAGGAATTCTCAACATAGGATAATGTTTTTTTTTTTTCAGTATTAGAATGCACTATTTTGTACAGCAAAACAAGTTCTAAGCAGCTGGAAGAAAATGTAATAGCTCTTTACCTATTAGTTAAAATTTCTATAGAGAATTGACTGGAGCTGAATCTCCATGATAACATCTAAGCATTCCATTTCGGTCCCAATACGCCAAAGGAGTGCATATTTCAGATGTTGTAGGATACTCATAGAGGAACAATTCAGCATCCCTTGCTAAATACAAAACCTTTTTTCTTGTCCTCTTTTGCAGAGATTGTGTTGCTCTTAAATCTGTTTTTTTTTTTTTTTTTCTGTGAATGAGAACGAGAACGATTTTCTTTACATATCTCTGGACGAGAACATTATTTCTCTTATTATTTGACTAATGATTTTCAACTTGTAATTCTCTTTACTGAGTTTCCAGTTTTCAAACTCTCTTGTTACAGTTACAAATTCATGACAAAACATTTGCATAGATTAGGTAATTGGTATTTATGAGTCCAGTCACCACAAAGCTTCAACAGAGAACAATCATCTATCTAGACAAGGGAAAAAGACTGACCTTGACCTTTGTGTTCATCTTAGCGTGGAACTCTAAATCCATTTTTTTCTCTACACAACCCTTCATATTCTCCGTGTCTTTTTCTTTTGCCTGTTTAGCCATTTTGTCTTCAGCAATTTTGTCTACATGATGAAAAGGAACAATATAAGGTCATATCATACTGTACTGTAACACCACGGATTCGAGAAAAAGGGCAAAATAGCAGTTTTCAGCAATAGTGGTGCCATCCGACGGAGGCCAACCATGGCCCTTGGACAGGACCACAGACTGTAGGTGCGGTCCGTGGATTGGTCGCCCAAAAATGCTTAAAAGCCAAAACCACGGCCTGGACCAACGGACTGATCGTGGAACCCAAAATCTAGTTTCTGAAACAAACGATGGTTGTGCAGGACGGACCGTCGGTCAGACCACGGTCCGTCTATCGAGGCCCGTCGATGGTAGGTCGACGGTTATTTTAGAGGCAGTTGGGTCTTTTCCTAATTATTTTATCCCTATACAGGTTATACTTCATTGTCTTACCCTTCACCAAAACCCCTTTCTATTCATTCACTACATTCTCTTCAAATTCACCAAAAGAAGTTGAGTCTTTCTCTCCAAGGATATTTCTCTCTCTAGAAGCTTGAAGAAGAAGATTCAAGCTAGGGTTCAAGATCGAGCCTTCATTCTTCAATTGCTTTGGGCTTTGATAGTAAGATATGATAGTTTTCATCCATGAAATCCCTTCCATTCATGGAGTTTCCAAATTCTCCTATTTTTTAAAAAGGTAGAAATCCCCAATTTAAGATCATAAATAGAGAACTCACAAAATTCACATACTTTAGAGTTATATGAGTCAAATAAACATAATCAAGCATAGACTTAAGACACAGATGAGAAATATAAGACTTGACTTATTGTTAAGGGGTATACACAAGAGGAAGGGATTGACTATGACAATTGTGAAAAGAATTGGCTTGAAAGAACTTGAAAATATCATCAAATGGCCACAAACATATAGTTTGTAGACTTTTATAGTCGTGTTAGACATTGTTCAATACCAAGTATGGTCGGTGTATTTCAATACAAGATATGTTTGTTAGAGCAAAGTAAGTAAATGTTCAAAAATTGTTGCTGAGAGATTTATTTACTTCAAATTAACTACCTCATAACTGATATGATTATTTACATATTAATTACAACATCAATACATAAAACTTTATAACAATTGCAATTAGTAGATGAAACGTCTATATTTCAATGTACATGATATAAAGAGTACTTCTTTAGTATACTGCTTTAGTTGACGATTTCTATTCCAATATAAGACATTTTTCCTGCATGGAGTTGAAGAGCAACGTCCCCAACAACCTATAATTTAAGAGTTTCATGTATCAGATACAAGAATATACATATATATTTTTTTCGCCTCAAATTACCGGTCGTGTTTCTTTTATACAACCACACTCCATAAGAAAAAATTAATCAGGAGAGGTTTTTTGTTTTTTAAAACTATTTTTTACCTTTATTTATGTTTTAAAATATAATCTATCTTTGTTAAATATTTATTCGAGGTGTGTGATTTTCAAGAACAATTAAAGTAGGGAAAAATAATTCATTTTGTCTTGGACTTCTAAAATTGACAAATAAGTTAGGAGAAATCACGACAGATAATTTGAGACAGATGAAAGTAGATATAGCGGATGGAATGAGACATACTTTGGCCATGTATCTAAAGGAGGATTGAGTGACACCAGCAACATGAGGTGTAATTATAACATTAGGAAGTTGAAGAATTGGATTAAGAGGATCAAATGGTTCAGTCCAAGCAACATCAATTCCTAATCCTCCCAAATGTCCTAATTTAAGATTGTTATAAACAGCCTCATAATCTAAAACACCACCTCGACCTATATTAATTAGAAGGGCACCCTGCATTAACCAATAAAGAAACTCATTAATCACACTTGCAAAATATATTTTCTATTAAGGGAACAAAAACATCACTAGTTAATCGAAGGTTAAATATGCTTACAAATATTACAATTACAAACCCGATTATCTTAGCAATAACTGAGGGATCAAAAGTGTAATGATATATCCTTTTTATTTGTTTATCTCAAGCGCACATTTTATATTTTTTTTATGACATTACTTAGAATTGATGTCTTGATAAAAGGTGGCAATGAAATTTGATCCTGTAGTATCATGGTGGAGAAAACATACCTTTTTCATCGTAGATATGAAATCATTATTCACTATGCCAATCTGCAAGTGACCAACATATATCGAGTTGAATTATCATATGATCACTCAATTAACACGAGTTATTATCTTAAAAAATCTTAATAAAAATAAATGAGAACTAAGAGTCTTACAGTTTCAGTAGTCATAGCCAAACAACAGACAACAATATCAGCTTTGCTTGCAAACTTTAAAATATCATCATGGCATCCTCTCTCATCAACCAGGTCATCATAATTATAATTAGTACCATTAATCCCAATGCATAAACCTGGTAATTAAATTAGAATCCATGGATTCATAATTTATATATATTAGTATTAAATGTTAAATAATGCTCTAGTAATTCACAATAATTAATATTCTCTTGATTAATTACCTCTCCAGCTCCTTTTGGTAGCAATTATTTTCACATCAAATGGACGCAAACGTTTTGCCAGATGCACTCCAATGTTTCCAAAACCCATGATAACCACCTAATTAATCAATTCGTTAAGCAGAACATGGAAAAATATATAACTAATGTATTAACTATGTATAACTATGGCGGGTCAAAACTTAATTTGTCTCGTTCTGTTTACATCCCTAATAAAAAATTAGACAGCGAAGCTCACAATTTTCCCTAACAAGGTGTCACCAATTGGCTCCCCAAGCCTTTTATGCTTCACAGCAATTTCCATTTGATGTTGTTTACGCAAAAGAGCCAAAATTAGATATATGGCCATTTCAGCACATGAAGCAGCATTTCCAGTTTCGCCACTTGGAATTTTAGCCACCTTTATTCCTTGTTTTGTCGCAGCATTTATGTCAACACCTATATTATAATAATTATAACAATGAAAAATTTAATCAAACAAAATAAATTTGGGTAATAACTAAACTAGAAGGGAAAAATAGGGAGAAAATTTAAAGAAAGTTGACCATCGAGCCCAACTCCAAATTGCATTATGAGCTTCATGTTCTTGGCACGAGAGATGACATCAGAGTTCATTTCGAAGTCTTTAACCACACAAATATCATAGTCACCAATCATAGCGGACACATTCTCAAGTGGAATATCATCAACCTACAAAGTAAAGTGACAAATACTAATTAATTCACTACTTAAAAACATGAACTAACGACAGATAAATTTTACAGTACCTGAACCATTGGATAGTCTTGCAAGTATTCTCTTGTAAAATTCTGAGAATCGGGAAAGTGAGGTCCACAAAATAGAACACGGGTAACATAATTCAAAGATGTGTTTGCCCCTAAATTAAAAAAATATTGTGATAGTTAAAGGGGCCCTAGTTAAAGACTACATAACTATGTAGTAATTGTTTGAATAAAAGTTCTAGTTAGCAAAATAAATAATTTAACTCGCCAAATAGTAAGTGTAAAACAATTCTGGACAAGTATAATAAAGTACAAACAAATGGTAATCATAAACAAATTAAATGTCCTATTTATCGACAAAATAGTAATACTAATAATATCTTTTTTGTCCTTTGAATCACTTACTGAACCAAAAAGAAATTGCCCATTAGTAAAAAAAGAACAAGTATAATTGTGATTGTGTAAATCATGACAAATCAATTGGATTCACTATCTACTTCAACTTTTACCTTGTTGACGGAAAATCGATTCTTCAATTTGTAATCTCCTCACAGTTCCCTTCTCCATATGTTAAATGAAATTTAGATAGCAAGATCTGTAGATATTAAGACCAAAAAAAATTAATTTAACCACTAATAGGGATTCACCAAATTGAGTTAGTGAGAAAAAATAATGTTGCTTCCCACACTGTTGGAGAACAATCACATGAATGCTTATGATATTTCATTCACTTATAAGCTTGTGATAGGTAATTTGGTACTCCCTGTTTTTATTTAGTTGTCACCATTTTAAGTTCATATCCCTTGAGAAACTAGGTAACTTTACCATTGTATCCTAGTTTACTGTTCTTTTAAAATAAAGTTTTCAATAAATGAACATGAATTGGTTTATTTTGATTATAATTAATTTGACCAATGAACATAAATTAATTACTTAATTTTTCTATATTGGTCAAATACATATTTTTAAGACAAATAACTCTCGAGGATAAAATAGGAAGAATAGTGTTATTTATACATTGATTTTGTGAATGACAAGTATTAAAAAATATTTATTTTTAATAAGCACAACATGTAAATAGAAAGGGAGAGAGTATATGCGTAATTGCGAATTCCATCGAACAATTAATACTACATTCATCTCCAGAAACTATTCATTATGAGTTTATTTTACTAAATTATTTTTATTTATTATGTTTTAAAAATTCAAGTTTGACTACTAGTATTTTTTATTTTTTTTTATAATTACTTAACGATATTGGTAATATTGGATGAAAAGAATCAATATTTATAATTTGCTAAAATAAACAAATAAAAAAATATTTTTAATATATGGAACAAATAAAAAAAAAACGACAGGTATAAAATTTCACTTTCAAAACCAATTTGTTACCACAAAAAGTCAGCTTCAGCACACCAATTTTAATTTTAATTTGACTTTTCTAAACCAAAAAATAATGTTAGCTAGCACTGAGGACCTCATTTTCTCCACATGTAAAATAAATACTAGGAAATATAGGTCCTATGTGTTAGGTTTTGCCTGATTTTCAATTATCATAAATGTTTTTATTTTTTCTAGAAGAAAAATATTTTCTTTCATATTTGGCTTATTCTTTTCTTAGAGGAAAAGTTTGGAGATTTATAAATTGAAGATCCATATTCTAATAGAATAACACAATACCATCCATAATGTAGACGTTTAAGAGTTTAGTTTATAGGAAAATTTTTCTCTCAACAATTTTAATATTTTCTTTTTTATTAGTTTTTCATATGTAGGCCGATTGGCTAAACCATATAATAATATTATGTTTTTAGTATAAGTTTTTGTTATATAATTTATCAGTCTTGATTTATAATTATAAGCTTCCGCATGACGCCTTAATCACTTTTGATTTTAACTTGTTTGGTTCCCTTGCAAAAGTTGTGACCAAATATCTCATTAGATTGACAAGAGGAAAATGCACAAATTTACTATTAACTTGACCTGACCCATTCTATTTAATTTGCATACCTAACAGGAAAATAAAAAGCGATATGCCACAGTTTTCCCTTGCAGGGTGTCACCAATTGGCTCCCCAAGTCTTTTAAGCTTCACAGCAATTTCCATTTGATGTTGTTTACGCAAAAGAGCCAAAATTAGATATATGGCCATTTCAGCACATGAAGCAGCATTTCCAGTTTCGCCACTTGGAATTTTAGCCACCTTTATTCCTTGTTTTGTCGCAGCATTTATGTCAACACCTATATTATAATAATTATAACAATGAAAAATTTAATCAAACAATTTTTTTTTACCCGGGTACGTAGCTAAACTAGTGGGTGGGTGGGTGGGGGGTAAAAAGGGAAAAAAAGTTGACCATCGAGTCCAACTCCAAATTGCATTATGAGCTTCATCTTCTTTGCACGAAAGATAACATTGGAATTCATTTCAAAGTTTCTAACCACACAAATATCATAGTCACCAATCACATCAGACACATTCTCAATTGGAATATCATCAACCTACAAAGTAATTAAATTATGATTTTTTTGTTAAGATCCATCTAATTATGACACAAATAAATTTGATAGTAATACCTGGATAAATGGATAGTCTTGCAAGTATTTTCTTGTAAAATTTTGTGAATCAGGAAAATAACGTCCACTAAATAGAACACGGGTAACATAATTACAACAGACGCCCTTTCTAAAAACCTTCAATGATGTGTTTGCTCCTAAAATTATAAAATTGTGATGGTTAAAAAATAATTATGTATTGATTGTTCCAAAAAATAGTACTCCTAGTACAAAAGTAAAGAATTTGTGATTACTTTAATTTTACCTTGTTGACGAAAAATTGATTCTCCAATTTGTAATCTCCTCGTATTTCCTTTCTCCCTATATTTAATCATATTTAAAAAGCAAAATCTGTGAATATTGAGAATCATTTGAGCAGAAATTATTAAATGGTTTTGCTACTGCTTCCCACACTGTTGGAGAACAATCACATAAATACTTATAATATTTCATTCAATTATAAGCTTGTGGTTGGTATATACATAATTACGTATCCTGTCAAACAATTAATATTTGTTTTTGTGTAATTGACCCTTGTTGATTTGGTATTTTTAAACTGACTTTCGAACAATTAGTATTCCATTTGTTTTTGAGTACGTAATTAACCCTTATTGATTTGATATTATTGAACTAACTTTCGAACAATTAGTATTCCATTTGTTTTTGTGTAAATTGGCCATTGTTGATTTGGTATTATTGAACTAACTTTTGAACAATTAGTATTCCATTTGTTTTTCTGTAATTGACCCTTCTTGATTTGATATTATTGAATTAACTTTAAAGAGTTTGATTTCCTTGTCAATTTTAAGTTACTACCTTAGTGTATGTATTTACACGAGTGTTTCACGACATTCATTAATATTTTATATATATATATATATATATATATATATATATATATATATAAAGTAATATTATTTAAAAATAACGATTGACATTAAAATACATGAAATGTCTCTCAACTATTTGAATTGGTATAAAACTATCCTTGTCCATCTTTCGACTCCCAGAAACTCTTGATGTCAAACTTTTGACTCAAAATACCCTTATATCTAATGACTCACACTCGTAAAATGGATGTGAGATCAATATTATACTAAATCTCATAGTGTAAGGGTATTTTAGGCTTTTTCCATTAAAATAATTTGAAAAAAAGAGAGAAATAATGAGGACATTCATATAGAAATAATTAGTTCAATAAAAGTTTATTTCAATTGAGTCTTTGATATCCTAATTAAGAATAAGAGAATAAAAAAAGAATAATTGGAGAGTATGAACAAGACATTTGGATAATTAATAAAAAAATTATATTAATAAAAATAATAACTTTTTTTAGATGGACATTCATACACGGATTTTAGATGGATCCCAATTATGAGTTAATAATAAATTGGGTATTGATTTAAAATAGGTCAATAGAAAATATTATAAAATTAATAATTTTTTAATATTATTTTCAAGTGTATCGGATCAAAAATATGAATTATATGTAATTTTTATCATTTATTTGAAAATAGTTTAAATTTAGACCAATCAGCTTAGGCAACATAATAAATAATTAGTTAATGATTTTATTTTAGGAGACCTGTTAAAAGTGAGGGTAAATATGAGTCAAATGGTTAATATTGAGGATATTTTTGAGCCAAATATTTGAGTCAGGGGTATTTTTTTACAAACAAAAAGAAAAAACTTCATTTGAATTGTGAAATGTCAATTGTGTCACAAAAAATGGTAATTCTATGTACATGTGAAACTTTTTTTAAAAAAAATTGTGATAAATGATTGTTACCGTACACATTCCTGTGGAAAGTCCACCCACCTTGCACAATAAGTGAATTTTTATTTAAAACTATCTAGAGGCAAGAATGTATCAAAATATTTTTTAATTTAGGATATTAAACATATCATATGAAACTTTGTAATTAAAGAGTTTTCTAAAATATAAAAAGATTTTTTTTTTCGAAATGAATTGAAAAAAAAGAAAGGAAGACAAGCAAATTTATATAACGAATGGAGTAATAGATAAACTAGAGTTTAAGCAGTTGGATAAAGTTTTTATTAGCCAAGTTGGTTTGGCTTTGATGTATGTTTAGTTTGTAGGTTATGGCATCTACGTCAAGTTTGGCGAATTTAGTGATAGAGATCCATTAATAATTAATTAACTACTTGAATTTAGTTATGGACATCAATTAGGGGTGATAAAATCAAATTAATTTGCTTAATCAGAAAATTTATTATGAATCTCACATACCAACTCATACTTATATGGGGCTCTTATTGATTGACATTTGGATCCAAATGTCAATCAATATGAGCACTCCCACAGGCCACAAGTATGAGTTGGCATATGAGACCGAAAATAAAATTTCTCCGTCCAACCCGTCTCAATTCATTCTCAACCCATTAAAAATTGGATTGATATGTAACATGAATTGTCTTATAACAAATCTTGTCAAACTATTTTTAATTTTTTTTTTCAAATTGAAATGTTATATATAGCCATAATAAAGAAAATACTAATTTTGTTAGGTACTAACATAGTTTAAAACAACAAATAAAACAATTAAATTTAGTAAAAATTAGGTTAAATTAGGTCTTGACTCGTTTTGACCCAAGTAAATTTGAATTGGATTGGATTAGGTCTTGACCCGTTTTGGCCCAAGCAAATTTGAATTGGATAGAATCTTGACTCAATTGTTGTCTTAACCCATTATAACCTGTCCAAATTTGACTCAACCTGCTCAATTGTCACCTAAGATCAATCAACAATTAATCAGATACTTCTCACCCCCCATTTTTTTCTTTTATCATTTATTTTAAGACTCCTTTTTTGCATACACAAAAAGGGGAATCTATGAAATATTAATTCTCTATATATTTTTCCCTTACCCTATATTTTAAGATTCTTTAATTTTTTAAAATTATAGTCGATATTATAAAAATAATTTAAGAAATATAGTAAGTGACAATTTATCTATTATAAAATCTTTTAATAAACAATAAACAATTCAATCAACATTTCTAAAAACTTCCGTGCTTTTAATTTATTGTAGATATACCTATACCTAGGGGTGTCAAAAGAATATGAAAAATCGAACGAACCGACCAAACCTAACCAAACCAAAATATCATTTTTTCAATAAAATCGTGAATTTTTATTTAATTATATAACCGTCCCGAATAATAGGGATGGTCTTTTTAATTAATAAAAAAAAACTAGAAAATTTTCAAATCTAGCCGAATAACTTATGTGTATGTAAATATATTTTATATATTAACTTTATGTTAAATTTAATATATAAATATATGTAATAACATTTTTCAAATATAAATATAACCTAGGTCCTAAGCCTATAGTGACTGGACGACTTTGGATCATTACTCTTTAATTAGCATTTTATTAATTAGATTTAAAATTAAAAGATACTATAATAGATATTCTATCAAACAATTCGACAAATCTATGCAAGCACTCCTATTAAATGTTTAAGATCAAACAATACGGCAACAAAGTTTTACATTCTTGACTTTTTGGTGAAAAATTGAAGTGTTTCTTCAAGAATATACTTACAAAAGAAATATTTTAATAATAGTATATTTTGAGGTCATATTTCAAAAGTAAAAAATTGAAAATTAACCGAACTGTACCGATACCGAAGAGAAACCGATATGATTGGGATGATTTTAAAAAATTTAATTTTGATTATACATTATAAAATACCTAAAAAATTGAGATGATATAATTTTTTAAAAATAATCTACCAAACCGTCTTATTGACACCTCTACCTGCATCATCAGTCGCCCATATGATATTTTCATATGATATTTACTTTATTAAATTATAAAATATAAAATTTGTAATTTTAAAAATAAGATAAGTTGTCCGGTTATTACTCTTTGTTCTTTTTTCATCTTTTATTCAAAAAGAGTTTGATTCCCCTGCCATCTTTTGTTTTTCTTTCTTTCTTTCTTACTTGGTTTATGCTTAACTCAACATTTCTCTTAATGGTGTTAATATTTTGATGGAGAAAAATATTATTTATAAATGACTCTTTTTGTTTCATAAATCCATTAATTCATCTCATACTAATTATTTTTTATAATCAACAAGCACAATGGTATACCGTTATAAAACTCATAATGAGTTTGTCGATATATGCTTCCTCATTTAAATATTGTGACTGACTGGTATCAGAACAAGCTTGAGCACAACTAAATGCATGTCCTCTCTGATGCAAAAGGTGTGTAGATTATATTGAAGAAAAACGTGAAGGCTACATAGGACATGGATGTAGTTTGTAAAGATATTTGAAATAAGTCAGCATATCGTAAATTCCTAGAAGGTTTAATGTTATAGCTCATAAAACACAGGAAACTGGTTTGATCTTAGTAAAGCATTGCCCAATGCTTTTATCAAATTATCACTATGGTTGTTGTATTAGGCTACCACCATGTTGGAAGATGTTCACTAAAAATATTTTATTGATCAACAAAAGCACCAAGAAAGTGCATCCATGTACACACAAATGATCACACAACATATAAAGTTAGAAAGCCTATATCATCTGAACAAGATGAGGACATCAAATTAGGTGTGTACATCTTTCAGAATTCCAAATTAAATCTTGATCATGAAACCAAGTAACTGTATAAATGTTTGCATAAATCATAGAAAAACTTATGACATCCTGATATCCAAGTACTAAAGTAAACACGAAAAACATGAGATACCCTTCACTCACAATGAATACTCACACCAGCAATAATTAAGGCTCTATACAGCAAAAAATAGGGAAGGTTAAATTGAAAAAAAGTTCCGAAATGCAAAATCCTTCAAATCACTAGTTTTTTTACATTAAAATAGTGTATCTGTGATTCACAGAACTTCCCCTTTTTCTCTTATCAGGAATTGTGCTTGTAGCGGTTCTTTACATTAAAATAGTGAATCATATAATGCACACTCTTGGGCACATAGTTCTCTGATCAAACTCCACGACAATGCGTCAGCTCCAAAGAGTCATCAACTTCTTTGTGGTGCTTAATACAACAAAAGGCAATGAGATACAAATGGGCTAACAAGAATAGGTTCACTCTGAACCATACAAGTCCAGATATCAACACTAATTAGGCAAATTCTCCAACAATATTTCCGGTCTTGACATAAACTATTGATTAAAGAAAACATCTGCCAAAGAACGCCCCATCCCACGCGCGCACACACAAATTTCATTCAACCAACCTCAAACCTATATTAGTTGGGGCAACTATATGAATCCATTGTATCAGTTCTATCAAATCCATTTCGGCATACTTAGATGGGCACATCCTAAAATGAATAATCATCAAACCATCTTCACATCGACTGTCAACCTACCACAAGCCTCCTTTTGACCATCAAAACCACAAGTCACAACCATCCATACTCTAGTAACTCAAGTTAGATAACTTTCAAATAGTTCAAAAGGAAAATATTTTGGCAATTTCATTTATTGAGTGGTCTTTCCTCCTTTTATGTATGTCTCGTTTAAAATTGATTTGAATTCTTCCGTCTAATACAGTTATTAAGACAATTAAAAAGGTGCTGCTGGCATCCTTATCTTTGTTTTATTTCAAATCATTTGGTTTATACATTACTCCGGTCATAAGATTTGAATAACTAATTTGTTAATGATCAGATCAAGAAGTTTCTCACAGATGGTCTAGGCTGTTTGAAACTCTATTATCTCATCTAGAAGGCCAAGTAGGGCATACATAAGATTGCTCAACATCAAAAATCCTTTATACAGGTTTTCGAGCAACCTTCTGTAAACTGTCTGCTTATATCACATTAGCATCTTCACTGTGATTGCTGTATTATGATACCACCCTCTAATTCATCCGAATTTCTAATACCAAGTATCAAATTGGAAAAATTGGAAGATAGTGCAAAACTTTTTCTTCTACTTTACTAAGAACTAAAAGTATTTTATTGATCAACAAAAGCACCAAGGAAGTGCATCAATGTACACAAAAAAGATCATAGAAGCTATAACCTTACAAAGTCTATATCATCTGAACGAGATGAGGAAATCAAATAAGGTGTGTACATCTTTTGGAATTTCAAATTATATCTTGAACATGTAACCAAATTCCTTTGGCATATCATTGAGATGCCAGAAAAGTTATTTTAAAAAAGTACATTACAATCTTTACATGTAGTGTATACATGTTTGCACAAACCATAGAAAATTTTTTGATCTCTGAGTAATAAAGAAAACAAGAGAAACACGAGATACCCTTCATTCATAATGCATACTCAAACCAGCAATATTATGGCTCTATACAGCAAAAAAGGGGAAGGTTAAATTGAAAAAAGTTTTGGCAAGCTGGAAACAAAATATAAAATCCTTCGAACAACTTGGGGTTTAATGATCCTGGTGATTCACAAAATTTTCCGCTAGTTTATTTTCTTTCTTTCCTTCTTTTTATTGCCTTTCTTATTGGATGTGCTGCGTACAACGGTTCTTCACATTAAAAATAGCGACTCATAAATTCAATCTCTTGGACGCACAGTTCACTTATCAAACTCCACGACAATGCTTCAGCTCCAAAGATTCATCAACTTCTTTGTGGTGCTTAATACAGTAAAGGAAATGAGAAACAAACGGGCTAACAAGACTAGGTTCACCTGAAACCATACAAGTCCAGATATCAACTCTAAGTAGGGAGATTCACTAACAATATTTCTGGTCTCGATTGCCACTTCTGATAAAAGAAAATGTCTATCAAAGAACACCTATCCAGTGGCAGACACATTAAAGCAAGGGGGTTCATATCATACCCCTTGCTCAAAAAATTTACTAATTATACATGTATATTACAAGCCAAAAATAACAAAATGCATGATATACAAGGGTTGAATCCCCTGGACTTGAAACACAAGCTCGATATAGTCTAATTTACAGAAGTTGGATTGGCATAATGAACTGCACCAACTCCTCTCCCCCACACCCCAAATTCGCTCAATCTTATGTTAGTTAGGGTCAACTACATGAATACATTGTGTCAGTTCTACTCTATTCAAATCCATTTCTGCATGCTAAATGGAGTAATGGAGACATCCTAATGAAGAGTAGTCAATTATCTTTACACCGACTATCAACCTATCACAATCCTCCTCATGGCCATCAATACACAACCCTCTGTACACTCATACCTCAAGTTGGATAACTTTCAAATAGTTCAAAGGTAAATGCTTCAGCAATTTCATTTGTTGAGTGATCTTTCCTCCTTTTATGTTTGTCTCGCTTAAAATAGAGTGACCTTTCCTCCTTTCAATTCTACTTGTTCTGGGATCCTTCATCTATTGGGTTTAGAAACTGGTGCTTATGTGGGTTTATGCAAAGAGTAACAACCCTTTCAAAGAATCCCTCTTTAAAAGACTCTCAACAGAGAACACAAAAAACTTTAACTGTGTAAGAAAGGAAATAATGTTCTTCCAAGATAACCTTAACAAAATTCAAGCATAATGCAGAATATAAATTGTTCATATTCATCAAAACATAAATTCCAATCAAATCCCTCAAAATTCCAAACTTAAACACAAAACATCTCCAATGATATCAAATACTCAAATTCACCTTTAAAAAAAAGAAAAACTTTCTTACAAGTCGAATAGTATAGAAAGCAATATTAATATCAATTGTTCAACTTCACGTCCACTGAAACCTAAGTTTCAATCAGATTCCCAATAACAGAAGATCTCCAATAATACCAATTAACAAATTTACACCAAAAATAACATTTTTTTCCTTCTAAACAAAAAGTTCAACAAACTTACAAGTCAAATACATCAGTGATCTTCAGAATAACTTGTACTAGCTTCTCCTCCATGATCCTGTTTAGAACAGCAATGATCCCCATGATGATGACTCTTTGATGGGTCATTTTCTTTGTCATCGGCGTCATCAACATCGCTATCGTCTTCATCAAAAGGCTTTTCTTTGTGGAAAATGCAACATTTCTTGGAACTCTTCTTGTTGAGGAACTCGTTGTCCACAGTTCCTGGTTTCCACGATACTCTCCTCTTTGGCTTCAGTTTCAACGTTAGGGTTTCGATTGGTTGCTGCTGTTGTGACGATGATGGTGCAGATTCCGATGGGTTTCCTAGGGTTAGGGTTACCGTCGATGTTCCGGTCGCCGGCTGTGCAATTTCCCTCGTCCGTGTGGCCATTTTCCCGATTCTAGCCGCGTCTCTTTCCCCTTTCTAACTTATGTTTTCTCTCTGATAAATAAGAAAATGTAAATTGGTTTTTAACTATAAAACTCCTTCGTCCCACAATAGTTGTCACTATATTTTTTTAAAAGATGGTTAATAATACTCGTCCAATTTAAAAAATTAAGAGATAATTTATATTTTGTATTTATTTCATCTTTGTTATTAAATATTATTTATCATTTAACACATTTTTCATATCATTAATTTTAATAAAGTTAAAGGATAATATAGTAATAATAGCCCTATTATTTATTGTTTCTTAAGGTTAAGGGGTGTGTCAAGTCAATAATTGAGAACTATTGTTGGACATTACTCCCTCCCATTTTAACACTTTAGCTTTACAAAAACTATGTCAAAATAATATTTTTGAGCTTACCAAGGACATTACATACGAGTGTGTTTGAGGTCGCGAATTAGAATAGAAAATTAATTGATAGTCGTATATTTTCTTGTTTTCTGCGTGATAGGCATAGTAGTCGTACTTTGATCTCTCTTTTTATTGTGGGTGTTAGCATTATTCTCATAATTTTTGTTCTTCAGATATTATTATTTTTTTATACTTCAAATATCATATTATTTTCTTTTATATTGTTCATTTTTATGTATGTTGTGTAGTGTTTTTTATGTTGTGTTGTAATTGTCGAAAGAGGCGCGCCCAGGTTAGTAATTAATTAGAAACCTCTTAATAAAGCCTTGAGATGGATTAGGTACCCTATCCCCAATAAAAAAGATTTATTGGATAGAGTCTATGATGCAATTATATTTTTCAAATTTGATTTAAAATCAGGTTATTGGCAGATTCAGATAGCTGAGTCAGACAGATTTAAAACAATTTTTAATGTCCCTATGGGTCAATATGAATGGAATGTTATACCATTTGGTTTAAAAAACGCTCCATTTGAATTTCAAAAAATAATGAATGATATTTTCATGCCTTCCAGTAATTTCATAATAGTTTATATAGATGATATTCTTGTATTTTCCAAAAATGTGGAAACCCATTTTAAACACCTTAATTTGTTTAGAAAAATTATCATCCAAAACAGCTTGGTAATATTCAGCCCCAAAATGACTTTGTTTCAAACAAATGTTAGATTTTTAGGTCATAATATTGAAAGGGGTAACATTAGCCCTATTAATAGGAGTATCGAATTTGCATCCAAATTCCCTAATATTATGACTAATAAAACTCAGTTATAGAGATTTCTTGGAAGTCTTAACTATGTTGCTCCTTTTATAAAGGATTTAGCTAAGGATATGGCTATTTTGTATGACAGGCTAAAAAATAATTCTAAAGCTTGGTCCGATAATTATACCGAAGCAGTTAAGAGGATTAAGACAAATGTTAAAAACCTTCCTTGTCTTACTTTGGCCAACCCAAATTGGGAAAAAACGGTTGAAACTAATGCTTCAGACATAGGATATGGTGGTATCCTAACCCAATACTATCTGGATAATAAACATCATTATATTATCCAGTTCTATTCTGGCAAATGAAACGATGATCAGAAAAATTACGCCACCATAGCAAAAGAAATTTTGACAATAGTTAAAAGTGTTTTAAAGTTTCAGGGTGATCTTCACAACCAGAAGTTTTTAATAAAAACTGATTGCCAAGCAGCTAAATTCATGTTTAATAAAGATTGTAAACATGATGTATCTAAACAAATGTTTGCAAGATGGCAAGTTTATTAGCACCATTTGATTTCGTTATTCATTATAAAAAAGGTTCGGATAATAGTCTGCCTGATTTCCTTACAAGAGAATATTTAAACTAATCTTTGTTTTTCTTTCAGGATGAGACCTTCATGGTCTCTGCCCTCAAGAAGGGGAAGAGGAAGAACAAAAGCTAGTAGAGGTAATATCCTCGCTCAAATGGGAAACCAAAACTTGGTAGCAGCAAATATTGCTTCTACAAGTGGTCTTAATACAGACCATCCAATGTACAAGGAATTTTTGGATTTTATGCAATCCAAGCAAGGAAAAGATAATGTTCCTCTGTCTTATTCCACAGTTCTCGCAGATGAAGAGAGCACAGAAGTATTAGATCAAAATGATAAAAAAGAAGCCATACTTCTTCTAGAACACAGTGACTTGCGATGGAAAAATGACCCATGGAAATTAATGTCTAGATAACTGGATTCAGTTTCTTACACTACCCCTGCTTATAAATACATGATGCATTATGAGATGATACTCTCAGCAACAGGATCTGGTGAATTCCAGCATTTTTACCCAGCCAATACAAGAAAAGTTTATAACTTTTCAAAGATCATTATAAAAAGAGTTTTGACTCCAGAAGAATGGGGAATGAGCCCTTTGAAGGAAAGGGATTATATACACCCAAAACAAAAGATAGCAGTAAAATATAATTACTGGGATTATGTTGACAGCTTTAATAAAGCTTTATTATATGAAAATGCTAATAGAAAGCATTCCTGGTTCATAAAAATATGCTCCCGTGTGTTCTAGGCCTGTGCAAAAATCGGGTCAAACCATTAACCCGAACCGATTTTCGGTTTATCGGTCTAACGGGTCGCTATATTGGCTAATCGGTTCGGGTCTCGGTTTAATAAATTTTTTTATTGGATTAACGGTTCGGGGGTCGGGTTGGGAAGGAAAATATTCGGGTTACCCGATAACCCGATAAGACCCATTCTATTTCTAATAACCCTAATTCTAATTTCACAATTCTATTTCTCATTTCTCACTTCTCTCAGTTCTCTCACTTCTCAGTTCTCTCACTTCTCTCAGTTCTCTGTTAGGAGTTTGAAAAGCTCCTCTCGTTTCTCCAAATTCCAAACTCCAAAGGCGTCGGCGGCGAGGCGTCCAGTCAGTCAGGCGTCCGGCGGCGAGGCGACGACACTCCAGTCATTCAGTGATTCAGACGAGGACGCAACTCCGAGGTAACGACTAACGATATTCTGTAACTGGCTTGACTTCGGAGGTTTTTGCTTATGAAATAAGACTTCAGCTTGTGAGAGTGTTCGGTATTCTTTGCTTGCCCAAGATTGTAATCATCAGTTATATAGTCTTTGGAGTAGTTTTCTCTGTAGAACTGAGAGAAGTACCTAGCTCTCTTCTCAGGTTCATGTTGTCCTTAGATTTGCAATTGCTTTTACAAACCAATAGGATGTCCAAACCAGAATAGTCGCAAACCTAGTGCCTGTATGAAAAAGTAAACTCTGTAACAAGGCTTAAATTCAATGAAATGGTACTGAGTTTTGAAAATTTTAGCTCTGTGCCCGCAGATTTGGTACCTTAGTATTTTGAGAATGTGTTGGATTTTTTAATGTTGTTGGTCGACCTTAGGATCACGAAACTTGATGTAATTCATGGGGCTGCTTTTAGTTAAAATCATATCTTAAATAGAACTAAGGGATGTGTTGATATCAAGCCAAGTTCATCAGTATTTGATGATTATGTTGAATGACCCTTACTGTAAATGAACCTGTTTAGAGGAATGCCAATATATTTTGTAGTTCGATACAATGATAAATATGTGCAAAATGCATAATTAGGGATAGTAAATCACAGCATAAACTCCTGCGAGAATAATGAAATTTTGTGTACTATATTCTGGTCTAATGGATGATTTTCGCGATGGTGGAGTTCATTTGTAGCAACCTATTTTGCATTAGTGTTAAAACTTCCTCCTTTAAATGTCATTTGTTGGTTGTCTAATTTCTAATAGGTGAATAGGCATTACTGTTTTATTTAAATTGGCATTTGGTTTGTTTGGCACTTTGGCTCATTTGGTTTGTTTGGCACTTTGGCTCATTTGTTTGTACTTGTCTTTTAGTTCCTTCAAGGCTTCAACAGTTCATTGCTTCATCAACCTCTTATAAAAAATAGCTCAATAAACGATTATTTCATATCTTTGTGCAGTTTTTGGTGAAAGTATTATGGATGAAAATATAATAATTGATAAGGTTGTTGGTGAAAGTGGAGCTTCTAATTCAAATGCAATAGGTCAAAGTCAAATTGTTGAGTCCCAAGTAAAAAAAGGAAGGAAAAAAAGATCTCGTGCGTGGGATCATTTTTCTCGTAAAACTGATTCTGATGGAAATGAAAAGGGTATTTGCAACTACTGTAAGAGAGAGTATTTTGCTGACACAAAAGAAACGTGGTACAACGTCAATGCTTACTCATATAGCCAAATGCCCAAAGATGCCTTATAATATTGATATTAAACAATCAAAATTAGCATTTCAACCAATGATAGGGGGTAACAAGGGTGATGTAGCTGTTGTTTCATGGAAATTTGACCAGGAAGAGTGTAGAAAGGCCTTGTGTCGTATGGTAATTATTGATGAACTTCCTTTCAGATTTGTTGAAAAGGAAGGTTTTAAACAATTTATGAAAGTAGCACAACCTTGTTTCCATATTCCTTCCGTACTCATCGTGACTCATGATTGTTTTGATCTTTTTGATGAAGAAAAACATAAGTTGATGGCTGTTTTTAAGGAAACACAACAAAGGGTGTCTTTAACCACGGATACTTGGACTTCCATTCAAAGAATCAATTATATGGTCATTACTGCTCATTGGATTGATAAAAATTGGACTTTGCATAAATGAATTATCAATTTTTGTCCAATCTCTAGTCATAGAGGTGAAGATCTTGGAAAGTCTATCAGTAAGTGCTTAAATGAGTGGGGATTGCATCGAATTTTCACATTCTGATTGATAATCTTTGGTTCAAATAGTGTGGCAATAACTGAGTTGTCTAAGCAATTAACTAAATGGGGGACCAACCTAATGGGTGGTAGTCACCTTCATATAAGGTGTATGGCTCATATTGTAAATCTTATTGTTCAAGACGGTACAAAAGAAGCAAATGTGTGTATTGAACGGGTTAGGCAAACAGTGAGATACATCAGGCAATCTCCTGCTAGGTGGAAAAAGTTTCAAGAATGTTGTGAAGATGAAAATCTTGCTAAAAAGTCGTTATGCTTGGATGTTCCTACAAGGTGGAATTCCACCTACATGATGTTGAATCAGGTTATTGAATATGAAGGTGCAATTGCAGAGTACGCCGATCGTGATATTGGCTTGGCACTACATCTTAAGTTTGTTGATATTTTGGATAAAAATTCTACAGGTACACTTTTGAGTAGTGATTGGGAGGGGGTAAAGAGAATTACAAAATTTCTTGAAATGTTTTTTAATCTTACTTTGAAGATATCTGGATCACAATATGTTACATCAAATCTTCATTTTCTTGAAATTTGTCAAGTTGGTGTTTACTTGAATCAATTGATATCAAATGAAGATCATGTTTTGGCTAAAATGGCAGAAAATATGAAGGAGAAATTTGACAAATATTGGGGTGATACTGAAAAAATGAATAAGATGATTTTCATACCATGTGTTTTGGATCCTCGTCACAAATTTTGCACTCTTAGCTTTGCACTTAAGAAGATGTTTGGAGAAAAGGGGGCTGTTGTAGAAATTGGTGTGCGAACATACATGGAATCTTTGTTTAATGAGTATACAAAGCCTATTTCAAATGATAAAAATGGTCAATGTTCTGCAACTGAAGTGGATACTTCTAATTCAAAGTCTGTAGGAGGCTTGGGAAATTTTTTTGAGGAATTACAAAAACATACATCTGAAAAGGGAGGAGCAAGTTCAAAGTCAGAATTAGTTAAATATCTTGATGAAGAAATTGAAGTTGGAAAATCAGATTTTGATGTATTGCTTTGGTGGAAAGTTAACTCACATAGATTTTCACTTCTTTCTGAGATGGCTCGAGATGTGTTGGCTATTCCCGTTTCAAGTGTCGCGTCTGAATGTGCTTTTAGTACTGGAGGGCGCATACTTGATTCATTTAGGAGTTCATTAACTCCTAAATTGGTACAAGCTCTAGTGTGCCTTCAAGATTGGCTTCGGAGTGAGCCACAACCCATAAGTATTGAGGAAGATTTAGATTTTCTTGAGCAACTTGAAGAAGGTAAGAAAAGAACCTCATTGATGTAAAATTGTGAATAGTTTATTTAATATTTTTATTGTTTAAGCCTTGAGCCTTGACTTGTTATCGTATTTCTCTCTAGATTTGGCTAAACTTGGAAAAGAACTTTGCATTGATGACATGTAAAATTAGAGGTATCCTTCACTAACTCTACTAAAGGAGAAGGAAGGTAGATGTCTTACTATTGAGGTGGATTTTTATATACATGTGTTTCATTTTTTAGCCATCAAAATATCTAATACTTTCTCTGTTTTTTTGTCAATCAGATTTCATCATGCCTCGACTTCATGGTTCTAATGCTCGATCACCTGTTTGGAATCACTATGAAAAGCTTGAAGAAAAAGAAGATGGATCGTGGGCGATGAAATGTGTTCAATGTGGCGTGTTACTTCTTACCATTCACACAATGTTGGACCGCCTCCCAGGAAGCATGTTAGCGTTGTTTGGAAAAGCAGAACTGAGAATCGCCAACTCTCAAGGATTGATGACTAGTTATTATTTTGTTTACTTGATCGTGAACTTTTAGTACTATGTTTGGACTTAATTGTCGGGTTGTGTGATCTTATTTTGAATTTTTGAAATTATGTGTGTGTTTGTATAGCCGTGTGGCGGTAGCGATGACTTTATATTGTCTTTGCATTTGACTTCTGCAATGTTCTTTGGCTTGCAACTTGTAGTCTTCTATTTTATTCCGTTATTTTAATATGATATTTCATATTTGTGTTGAAAAGTTTATTTAAGTGTTGTTGTGTTGAGTGTTAAGAGTTTGGTGTTCTTTGGCTTGCTTTATTGCTACAGTTTCTTTGTTGTATTCTTGGTGGCTTGCTCTCGTTGTGTTCTTGTGATCTTTGTTGTTGTTAGCTTGCTCATTGTGTTCTTTGGCTTGCGTTCTTTGGTAGCCTTCTTTATTCTTTACAGTTTCTTGTTGTGTTCTTTGGTTGGCTTGCTCGTTGTGTTCTTGGCTTGCGTTGTTGCGGTTGTGATCTTTATTCTTTGCTTGCAACTGATGAAAGAATAAAGCGCTATACTAGAGCATAAAGATCTACTATGGGATAAATGACACTTCTATGTTATGGAGAATGTTGTATCGAGATCGAAAGCGAGAATAAGGCGTGGTGGAAAGTTGTCTCTTCCATTTCATGGCGACATCTAGTTTCGTTCTCATAATGCAGTTGTGTGGGTTCCCTGGTTGTTTTGAAATCGGTGTATGTTGCCTTCTTGGAAAATCATAGAAATATCAAGCAATACTCTGCATTGAAATTTGTGGTAAGCTTACTTCCAAATATAAGTTTACCTTGTAGTTTTTCCTCCTACATTATTTGCCTACTCTGATTCTGTTTCATTTGATGATATTTTTTGTATTGTGTATGGAAATATGGATGGTTGTGGTAAGATGCTTAAGTTATTCTTTTGGTTTATTCTGTTTTGGCTTATCTTGCGTGTTCATCATTGTGAGTGAACTGATCTTTTGAGTTACGGAAAGGAGCGACTTAGAGTATGATGTGAAAGATCATTTATTTGCTACCTCTTCCTTCAACAATGGAAGTATAAAACTCTGCGGTTGGCGATGTTGTTCTTTGGCAAAGCGACCTGATGAAGGAATGAAACAAGAGGAACATAATTAGTTGTATGTAACTTCCTTTTAATACCTGGACTTATACAAACAGTTCAAGTTGGGCTGAAAAAAACCTTAGTTTGGAGGCAATTACTGAAGTTGATTAGTTTATTATATTGTCTTCAATTCTTCATGTGTTTTTTTATTTTAAAAAATTATGTGATATGTTAACGGTTAACCCGATAACCGAACCGATAAGGATCGATAACCGATTAACCAATAACCGATTAACCGATAACTTAATGGTTCTTTAACGGTTTAGCTAGTATACAAACCGATAATCGATAAGCAAAACCGATAATGTTTAAAACCGAACCGAACCGACCGATATGCAGCCCTAGTGTGTTCGACCAACCTATTCCAAATTGGTTCTATAAATGGTGGACTTTATATGGTCCCTTGGTAAAAAATTTATCAGAACCTTACAAAAAATTATATTTTGAGTGAGTGGACATCTCCCCTAAACTTATAAGTTTAGAACAAGATAATATATTCTTTGAAGGTATGTCCTTAATGTATGTCTTCATAGAATTCTCAATTCCCTGGATTATGAAGTGGTCCGTAGAGGTTAATAATACCTCTGAAGGGTTTCCATGTCTACAGAGAACTTTTTATACAAAGTTCTGGAACAAGCTAATACAAAAAGACCCTGAAGGAAAAATTCATGGTCAAGAAATACTTGATTTAATAAATATAACAATGGACAAATACCATAATACAGATAGATCAAAACCACATGTGGACGATCTCAGTCCATTCAAGCAAATTACAAGGAAGCTTCATATGAAGAAAGGAATAATATCTAAATAAGAGGCTATAGCCATATATATGGAAGAAGTAAAAAGAGATTTGATGAAAAATCTCAATATAGATATTAGGGATGATATATCCATGGTGTCAACAAGCCATACCAACAATGATGATGAATCATGTATGGCAGGAGAGGCCCATAGTTCTAATAACAACGAAGAGATTGACATCAATGCTCTTCTCAAAAGACTCCAAGAACAAGTGGAAGAATTTTTCAGCAACACAACCTGCAAGGGAAAAGGAAAGGTGTAAAGAAGGCCCCACAAATTAAATAATTGGGGTAATAAGCCAAAAGACTTTAATAAAGCAGGCCAGAATGATATGTCGGCCATATTTCGTAGTGGAAAAAACCATACCTGTTTGTAGGTCTTATTATTTTATTATTGGCCATTGTAAATTGAGTGGGCCACTTTATTTTATTGTTTTAGATTTCTCGACCTCTATATAAAGAGGCAAAACTTTCTTTAGAGAGGCAGGTTTTAGAACCCCCCCCCCCTCCTCTCTCTCTCTCTAGTAATATCTTCTTTGTAAAAATTCTAAAGTTTGAATAATAAAAGTTTTCAGCTTGGTTGGTACATCATCTTGTGTGGAGTTCTACTCCAGATACTATTTTTATTTTGAGTTTTTCTTTATGTACTTAGCCTAAATGATAGGCTAAACTATTTGTATTGAACTATAACATACTAAGTTACTATACGTAATGACGATTATGTCTATTGTGAAACATGTCGAACAGTTATGCTAAGGTTAAGTAAAAATAACCCAGGCAAATTATTGAAATGCTGTTGAAGGAATCCGTTAGATTACTCGTTTAGCCAAGAGGGCGTTAGGGCGGACCCGGATAGTAGAAGCTTTCATTAGTCTTGCTAGGATTGTTTATACTTGTAAAGGCACCTTGAGCAAAACTTGACGATCCGTTTTTCATTTGGTATCAAAGCCCAGATCATCATCGTCGTCGTCGTCGTCATCATCATCATCATCATTAAAGAAATAATTCATTTTCGTATTGCTCAACTTTCAAAAATATCTAATAAATAGAGGTGATATAGTAAATTATATATTTTTGTATATATAATGGGGAAATGAAATTTAAAATAAGACCCAAAAAAAAAAAGTAATAGGAAGAGCAATGATTAATCCCTTCTCTCAGAAAAGAATGATAAAATTCGTAATTAAGAGAAAATTGTTTCTCCCTAAATGATATAACAATGTCTCATGTATAATAAACGAGAAGGAATATTATTATTGTTAGATCAATATGAAGTCATTGAACACTTTAGAAAAGATTTTTAGTAGCTTAGTTGTTGAACGTTCTTTTTATAGGTAAGTTGTATTAAATACTTAACAAATAATTCCCGGCTCTAACCATGTGGTAATAAAAGGAGTACTTACAAAATGTTGTATTAATACTTTATACTTAACAAACAATTCGCTTGAAGCAAGTCGATTATTATTTTTAAAAATAAAATATATGTCTATCTTAATACTAACATATTATATTTAGCTTTGTATATTAAATGATCAAGATTATTTTTATTTTTTTCAACATCAAATTTTATAATTTAATATTCATCAATAAAATTATACATACAAAAATTTAATAAAATACTTTAAAATTAGAATGTAAGATATTATATAAAAATACTTTAAATAGTAAAAACTTTCTAGACAGTTTTTGTCAAAGTATTATGAAAGTATCACATTTTGACAGTTATTTTTAACTTTATATAACGTTTTGAAAAAACACCAAAAATTAATCGAATTATAAGAATATCGAGAAAAAATTTAAGATGATATGACGATTTTAAAAAGTTTAATTTTGATGTTACAAAATAAAACAACCACAAAAGTAAGTATGATATAAATTATATAAAATAATCAACAATCATTTTATTGACATTCCTGATTTCAATTAAAGACTTTTATTTGAAGCAAAAGATTCATATCTTAATCAACTAACTAACAAACATTTGTTTTCCTCGTATTATTAAACCTTAATCCATATAAACAATGTAAAAATATCTTTCAGCTCCCCTAATCAATATCAACCAATTTGCATATGGTGTGAGCACTCTTTCACCAAATTAAAACCAATTCATATACTAGTTTCTTTTTTCATCCAAAAATTGTCATATATTAATTTATTATGAACATAATATGTCAAAAGAAAAGTTCAGCATCATTTAAAATCCAAGTTGGGAATAGTCTTTCCCAAGAAAATCCAGTCAACAAAGAAATTGAGAACTTAACTACGTTGAGAGCTACAACATTAAACCTTCTAGGAATATGTACAAACACGATATGCTCTAGAGATGTAGACATATTCCAAATATCTTCAAAAACTACATCTATGTCGCAAGAAGTCTTCATGTTTTTCTTCAATACATCTACAAAACATTTTGCATTAGAGAGGAAATAGAGCTTCCTCTATCCATGTTGTATAGCTTTTTCCACAGATTTTCTTATTGCACACGCTTCAACAATCATAGACTTCCCAACAAATTGGATTTGGGATCCTTGGGCATGAAGCAATACACCCTTGCTATCCATAGCAACCAAACCAATGGTTACCTTCTTTGATTCAACATGTAACCCTGCTTCAACAAATAAATAGATCTCATTTTCGGGAACTCTTACTTTATAGTCTGAATTCTCTTGAAATTTGCATTTGAAGAATTTGCAAGCACTATATCAAGATATTCATTATATTCAAATAAAGTTTTCGCCATTATGTTTGGAGGGTCGCTTAATTCATTATTAAAACTCCAAGCAATCCTAGACTTTGAAATATGCCACATAAACATCACCATCAAATTCAAATCACTAGCAAAATTGAGACATTTTTTTGCCATATTGATCTTATCATTCCACCACAAAGAAAAGTCAGTAATGTTGGCAAGATTATCCCAGTTAATAGGGCTCATTTTCCAAGTTATTTGAGAATCCTGACACTTGAAAAACATGTGTTCCATAGTCTCATCTTTTAAACCACATCTTTTATAAACACTACTGACATGATTTAGTTGTTTCTTAATAATATTGTTTACCGGTAAGATATTAAGCACGCATCTTCTTAGAAAATGTTTATGTTTATTTTTTTATTTTCATTGCCATAAAATATCCCAAAAAACTTTTGAAAAAACATGATTACTAGATTGAGCAATATTACCCCTAGGATCCCTCATCATGCTTAATTTTTTTGCAAGGTGATAACTCGATCTTACCTCATAAGTACCCGATTTTATAAAGTGCCAAATTAGTTTATCCCTAGAGCATGTAGTAGATAAAGGAATAGTCAAAATATTATCAATATCATTTAAGCAAAAAAAAAAAATCTATTCAATTCATTCATCTTCCAAGTCTCGGATTCAACACTTATAATAAGGTCAAGCACTTTTAGATCTAAATTTTCAAGAGCAATAGTTCTATGAGATTTAAAATCAATGGAATTAGGAATTGAAGGGTCTTTCCAGACTTAAACGTTCTCACTGGTAGCTACTCTTCATCTTATCCCTTTTTCTATTAGTTCCCGACCCCAAATTATACTTTCCAAATTTAAGACGCTGAAGAAGTTGTGGTAGCATTCAAGAAAGAGACATTTAAAAAATACTTACTCTTCAAGATTTTCGATAGAAGTAAGTCTGGATTAAGCAGAATTATCCAAGTCAATTTTGCCGACATAACTTTATTGAAAGTCTTAATATCTCTAAAGCCTACTCCCCCCCCCCCCCCCCAGATTTTTGGTTCACATATTCAAAATATATTTTCCTCTTTCCATCACCCTGACTCCACCAAAAATTTGAAAGTATGGAGGTAATTTGCTTACATAAGCCCTCGGGAAGTTGGAAACAAGATATACAACGGTTAAAATTGTCATTAACATAACTTCTTTTCTAGTTGAACTTAAAAACATTCCTTTCCACCCTTTAATTTTTGCTCAGACCCTTTCCTTAATGAAATCTAACATATTCTTTTTAGACCTTTCTATCGCAGCTGGTAATTCCAGATGCATACCTATTTGAATTTTTTGGCGTTGTCCCAATATTGAAAGAATATTTTTCTTTTCTGGCTCTAAAATATTCTTGCTAAAATAAATAGCAGATTTGTCTATATTAATCACCTAGCCCGAACACTTAGCATATTAAAACATCCACAACAGTCCTAGCACTTTGATTATTGGCAGAACGGAAGATTAAGCAATCATCAGCAAACAGTACATGTGAAATAGTAGGACTATTTCTATTTAAACTTAAAGCCTCGAATTTGATCTTGTTCCTTCGTTTTTTTAAGAAGTGTTAATAGACCTTCAACACAAATCAAGAACAAGTAAGGTGGTAATGAGTCACCTTGTCTTAGACCCCTTCTTGTTGGTTCAACTCCTCCCGCAATTTCTCTATTTATATTGAATCGATATGTTGTAAAAGTGCCACATTCCATAATTCAGGTCACAAAATTTGATCAAAACTCATTGTTAAAATCCTTAACAAAAATCCATTCTACTATATCGTAGGGTTTAGACATATTGAGTTTCATAGCCATAAATTTCTCTTTTTCTCTTCTTTTGGTTTTGAGCAAATGTAAAAATTCATGAGCTAGCACAACATTATCAGTAATGTGCCTATTACATATGAAGGACGGCTGATTTGGAGAAATTACCATAGGTAAGACTTCCTTCATTCTAGCCACTAAAATTTTAGCAATTGTTTTGTATGCAGTAGAGCATAAACTTATAGGTCTATATTTAGCAACATATGTAGGAATTTTAACTTTAGAGATCAAAGTAATTAAAGTTTGACTCCATTCCCGTAGTAGGATTCTTGAAGAGAAAAAGCTTCTTACTGCCTCACAAATGTCTTTACCAATGATCTGCCAATATTTTTGAAAAAATAAAGGGGTCATGCCGTCAATTTCATGTGCTTTTAAGGTATGCATCGAAAAAACAACCTTCTTAATTTCAGCATCCGACACTTCTCTAACAAGTCCCCTATTCATAGACTCATTAAGTGAAATAGATACGTAAGAAATAGTCTCTTTAAGCCCTGTCTGCCTAGATGATCTAAACAAGTTGTCATAAAAATACTTTATTATCCTTATTATGCCAACCAGATCCGACACTCATAAACCATTGTCTAATTGAAATTCTTTAATAGCATTTCTTCTTCGCCTCTAGATAGATAGTAGTCATATGAAAAAAGGATGAATTTTTATCACCTTCTTTTAATCATAGAGCTCTAAATTTTTGTTTCATTCATATGGTGCGAACACCCTTTCACAAAATTAAAATCATTTCATTTACTAGTTAACAATATCAAAATATCTTTCAGATCCCTCAATTAATATCAACCAATTTGCATATGGTGCAAACACTCTTTCACCAAATTAAAACCATTTCATATACTAGTTAACAAAGTATTACCACATCTTAAGATGTTCTTTTTTATGATTTTTTCTTTTTCTTACGGTTTTCATATAAAACCAATATTGGGGACAAAAGAAAACATGTAATATGAATTCACTAATTAGTTAGACAAATTTAAAAAAGAAACTAAGGGAAAAAAAAAATTGAGGCTCAGATGCAACATTTTATCGTCTATTTATAAGACTAGGTAGAGACCCAAATCTCACCAATTGTGCTTTTAATCATCACAGCACTCAAATATTGCACCAGCCGGGAATCGAACCCGGGTCTGTACCGTGGCAGGGTACTATTCTACCACTAGACCACTGGTGCTTGTTGTTTTAAAACTTCAATATTTTATTAATATCATATAGTACAAGTTACCATTTTAAATATTCATATAGCATAAAATAAAATTAGGTTGAACTAGTATTCTTTTTAATTTGCAGTTCTAGATAATATATCTAATGAATTGATTTGACGAAAACTAAAAGGACAGATAATCTACCTCATTAACCCACATATGAAGTTCTTTTTTTCCTTTTGAGAATTTTGTGTCTGTTGGCTAGGGTTGTGTATCGGTTGATTCGGTTCAATTTTGAAGGTTATCAATTATTGATATGTAGAAATGCTAATTCATTATATATATTCGCTTATCGATTATTGATCGTTATCAATTGGATTATCGATTTATTAAGATTTTTTTACACAAATTTCTCTTTTATAAAAAAATATATTTAGAAATAAGGTGTTAAACTAAAAAACCATGCATATGAGTGGAAAATTGCATCTCGCTCAAAAGCAAACATTGACACCTTTTAGAATAATCGAGAGTTTGAGACCGCTAGAAATAAACTAAACCCTATGCCAAGGACTTTATGTACGAAATGATATAGATATAGTTTACTAATTTACTATTGGACTATCAATTAACCCGTTAAGAAAACCCCAAACTATTAAAAATCAATGATCTATATTTAAAAAAATCAGAACCATTCAAAAAACTACTAAATCAATGACTCATTACAGATAAATCAATAATATTTTTTCGATTCGAATTTGAATAGCCCTAACTTGAAATTCAACTTTGTTGTATTGTGTGTAAATTTTTTACGTTTTTCACAAAAGATTTTTATTCTTATATTTAAGAAATTTGAAAATAATAAATAAATAATTTATGTTAAATATAAATTTGTTAAGAGTCACAACAACATACCCAATGAGGTATACCACTAAGTGGGGTCTGAAATGATAAAGTGTGTGCAGACCTTACCATTTAGAAAGTCTCTCGGATCAAGTGCATCAAACAAAGTACAAGAAGAATAAAGCATATCAGTTAATAAGAAAAACATTGTAAAGTTTACAAGAAAGAAACAATAACATTGGCAAAATAGCTTTATAATTGAAACACAATAAACAACATAGGACAACAACTACAAGTGTACGACTAGTGTTAGGCAACAACCTTCACAAGACAAAACAACACTCTATCCCTACTAACCTTATACCCTAATATGCGACCTCCATTCCTTCCTATCTAGACTTTAGAGTCACGTCCTCGGCACTATGAAGATACACCATTTCTTGTTTAACCAACCTCTCGCACCTCCTCACTGAGGCATCATCACACCTTCTCTTCACATGTCGAAATCATCTTAGTCTCACTTCTCTCATATTGTTTGTCTAGTGGTCACTCCCACCTTCTTAATTTGTTAAGAGTTATGTATACTAATTCTTAAGGGGTCGTTAAAGTAGTTGGTTTTGAGATGAGCTATGAGTAACCGATACTATGTTTGGTAAGTTAGACAAAATTAATATTTAATTTATAATTTGAAAACACATATAATTAAAACATGTATAAGTTACGAGAGAAGGTAATTATTATTTTACCAATATGTGAAATAATAACTTATATAACTAATTAAGTGTACCAAATTTCCCCTAACTAGCTGCCAAACTTCCCCTAAAAAATGTCCCCAAATTGTACAAATTGTACACAACACACACAGCTCTCTAATAAGCAAGAAGCAGTGGCGCCATGGCTTCATGCTGTTCATTGAGCTTCTCAACAGTCTCTTCAAAGCCTAACAAACCTTACTCATCACCAATTTCTTCTTCTCTTCAGCTCCCCATTACTTCCCAGTTGCCATTTTCTAAAAAAAAATTACTTTATTCCAATCATACCCTTCTCCAAACTCAATGCCGGAAAACTCAATCACCGGATTGTCCCAGTTTCTTGGTACGTCTTGCGATTCTTTTGATACCCTTTTGATTTTGACGTTCAATTTTGAGTTTAGAAAAGTGAGCCCAGAATTTGAAATAAGTAATAGGTTGTAATTTAACATAAATGTATATTGAAGAGTTTTACTATGCAGCAGCTGCTTTACAATATATTTCACGCTCAATCGAATGAGATGACCCGAAAGAGTTAGCCTTTAGTTTGGGACTGAGATGTAGTTGATTGATTGTTTTTTTCGTATAGCTTTGTGTAGTGGCTGAGTGTTAGCCAAGAAGGGAATCTTGATTAGTGATTGAATTGTATTTTTGTGATTTAGGTTGTGGGGTCTGCGAAAAAGCAAGAACCTTTGAGGGTAATGATATCGGGAGCTCCTGCTTCTGGTAAAGGAACGCAATGCGAGCTCATTACCAAGAAGGTAATGGTTCTTTTTTTTTCCTTCATAGGGGCAAATTGGTTGTTATGATCTTTTATGTTTGAAATATGTTTATGCTGTTCTATGTAGGTTTCTCTTTTTGGAATGGATGATGATCCATTGGGATTTTGGTTTTATATTTCTGAATATGAAATCTCTGTTCTTGAAAATTTATCTACTAATATTTGTGTTATAGACCAGGTTATACAATATTTCCATTCATGATTTCTGACCATGGGTGTTTCTAAATTTGAGGACCAGTTTTTTACCATATTACTGGTATCATTCTATCCAGGACCTCTTATGACTTGACCCTTGCTCCATTTGGTTCATAGACTGGGTATACAAGAACTAGTATGTGGGGATTGTTATACACTGATTGAAAATACCGGCATGGTTAATACCAGTATTAGCTATCCCATGTTGTATATCTTGTATGAGTTGCAGGGTGATACACCTCTTTTACCACAGCCTAAAAAAGCAGAATGATCAGATTTCTTTGCATTCTTGTAAACTAAGATCATCATGTAAAATTGTCCAGTACCAGATTTGGCTTGAAAAGCATCTTACTAGCATCTGTTCAGCTGTTCCATATATTTACGTTATTTCCCTAGCATAACACGAATGTCTCCTATGTGTATTCTCTTACAATTCACTGGTACCTTGTTCCCTAGTCTCTTTATCTTGTTTATTATGAATTCTCATCTGGTTTCCTCTAAATTCTCATTGGTGGGTTTGTAATATTTCCTTAAGCCGAAATTGGCCATACTATAATCAACTCTATCTTAGTTATTAGCAAGTCCCTGCTACTTGAACTCACATTCTTCACATTTCTTGATTAATTCAGCTTTAGTTTGATTTCCATGCTCCTTATCCCTTTCCTTGTTTAGGATGTACTTGTAAAAAGGTACGTTGCTAGTAGCATTTAATGATCCATTTCCAAAAATGTCTCTAGTTGCAGTCGATGTTAGTTGCTACCTTAATTACCCATTTTCCTTGTTATGTATTACCTTGTGAAAAGTAATAAATTGAATTCCATTGAGCTCATATATGCAGTACGATTTGGTGCATATTGCTGCTGGAGATTTATTGAGGGCTGAAATTGCGGCAGGCACTGAAAATGGGAGGAGAGCAAAGGAGTATATGGATAAAGGACAATTGGTACCAAACGAGATAGTTGTAACGGTAGGTTTACCTGGCAAACTGGCTCCTGCTTTTGTTAGCATGCTATTTTAAAGGTTGAAAGAGGTCATTAGAAACAGTGTTGTATTCATATGTAATTCGTTGATTCCTTGTTTTAGATGGTCAAAGAGCGGTTGATGCGTCCAGACTCTCAAGAAAAGGGTTGGCTTTTAGATGGATATCCTCGGAGCTTGTCTCAAGCAGTAGCTCTCAAAGAATTCCAGCCAGACCTCTTCATTCTTCTGGAAGTGAGGTTCTGCTATTGATATCCCTGATTGTGTTTTCAATCTCTTTCTAGTTAAAGCCTTAGAGGATGAAAAGGATCGACATAGAGTATCATGCATTCAAAATTTACCTGAAAAAATCTTTTTGCGGGATAATTATGCTTTTGGTCTGTGTAAAATCTAATTTTAGTCAAGATAATCCGACTAAGCATATATAGCCTTCAATTGAGAGAACTGTGCGCTTTTGGTTCCTCCTCTAGCATATTTCCCTACATTAATCAGATAACTTCCTTAAAATGCATAAAAGTATCAAAATAACTTTCTTAGCATAAAAGGTGAATAGTTGTATGGTTTAATAGTTGTACTTTTATGGAATTTATTAGTTGAGGGATCAAAAGATAGTACTTTTTTTATCAGTTGGAGGTTTAGTGGGCTTGACTGAATACTGTGATTCGTTAGTACCAAGATTACAACTTACAAATAACCAAGAAAAATAAATCATATTTTTTCCTTATTTTAAGTATGTGTAGTTTTTCTGATTCTCTTTTGTTTCACTTGTAGTATATTAAACTGCAAGAGGTTTCAGAATAAATGCACCTTCATCAAGTCATCAACCAATGTTTTAACTTTTAACAGGAATACGTTATATTGTAAATGATAGGTACCTGAAGAGATACTTGTTGAGAGAGTGGTTGGTCGTAGACTAGATCCTGTAACTGGGAGAATATACCATTTGAAGTATTCTCTGCCAGAGACCGATGAAATTGCTGCAAGGCTTACCCAGCGCTTTGATGATACAGAAGAAAAGGCATGTTAATGCATGAAATACGTACATTATTGTTGCTACAACTTCTGTAGGGCTTTTCCCTTTGTATGAAGCTTTTATTTCACATAAACTTGTTTAATTCTTATTTGGTGGAAACCTACTGTTTGTCCCATTGATCATTTCTTGACCTTCTAATCAAACCATTTTAATCTGTTCTCCTCCTGGAAATTTTGTTGCAGGTCTCAAAATTTCCATCTTCAACTAAATCATTCTTTTAGCTATTTCCTTCATCATTCTTGCTGTTCTTTTCCCTTGCTTACTCAAGTCCCCTTGTAGATAACTGACTTAAGTATAGGTTTCTATAACACCATAAACTTATGTTGTGATCAGCTTCATTTTTGTCTTATTTCTTTTTCAATTTACCATTTACAGGTGAAGCTGCGTCTGCACACTCACCATCAAAATGTGGAATCAGTTCTCTCAATGTACAAAGATACTATATTCCAGGTATTCTTTTTTCCACAGATGTGGTGCAGTTGCTTCACACGGGAATGCAGATTGAAACACTCACCATCAAAACATGGAATCATTCTTATATGCTTGATTCATAGTTGTTGGGTTGTTTGATGGTTTCCAAGGGCTTGGTTAACAGGAATATAGTCCATAAAAGACAATGTGGAAGGGACTGGGTGGAAATGGTTTGAAGAAAAAGTAGTTTGGTTTTCTAATTGGCAAAAGAACAATGATATGGTTATAAAATTATGTTGCTTGACATGTAGGTTACAAAATGATTAATTTAAATTATCTTCCAGTTCATTCAGGCTGATCCTTCCTCTCAACAGTTGTAAAACAAAGGGAAGCCAAAGCAAAAGGGCTATACATCCTCTTTTATCTTAAAATTATTCGTCTCTCCTCTATAAGATAATAAAAAGGAAGAGCAAATCCTTTTGAGTTTTACATTCATACCAAACAATCTGGGGGGAAATATACTTAATCAAGGACTCCCCTTTTACTTTCCCTTCTCTTTTTCTTCACTGAACAAGGATAATGTATGTTCATTCTTTCCATACGCGTGCATGAGCGTGTTCTCATCATTTCTCAGTGTTAAAACTTCTATCTTCGTTCTCTATCTTATCTGAGCTATTTTAATTTCAGGTGGACGGGAGCGTTTCCAAAGAGGAGGTATTTGCTCAAATTGATGGTGCATTAACTCAACTTCTTGAAGCAAAGGAGTGAAGATTTGGAACCGTAATGTAATAGAGAGCAGGAAAAATCTGCAGAATGTACCATGTAACACTGAGGAGGATCACAGAAGATAAAAGAGTAATATTGTTGGTTGCCATCCCTCTTATACGGATGTATGAAATGTTTTATGTATATCATTTTTGCTTCCTACTATCTATGTGGATATTCATTGAACTAGATTCAAAGTTTACAACAAAACAAGTTTTTGTGTAAGGCGATATTGTTAGCTTTGAGTCTACACCTATGCGGCTTTAAGACATGTTATTAGAGTGTAAGGCCTGCTTATTTATATACTCAACATATCTAACGTATTTTTGCCGATGTGGGACTCTTAATCATGGACATTAACTACCCACATTTCTGATTAATCCAACTTCTGAAGTTTCCAATCACAGCAGAAAAAAGTACATTTTGTCTTGCACAATTCGAACTTTTACATGAAGAAAGTGGAATATCACATCACATGGTATAAATTTATGTATATCAGATACCTAAACTAACTTGAGAATTATACTACAGAGCAACTATCAACAGGGAAAACCCAATAAAAAAAGAAGAGAAACTAGACCTCAGAAAAATTGTTCACTTTTTTCTCAGATTTGCTTGAAGACCTAAACGTCAAAGGTTCAGTATCGACGAGCATATTGACAACCTCTTTCATGCTGGGACGCAAATTAGGAAGCTTAGTAGTACAAAGTGTGGCAATTCTCAACACTTTGATCATTTCATCCTGAACAAGTTCAGATACCACCTTTTGATCAAGAACTTTGTTAATACTTTCCTTGTCATTTAGATGAGTTGAGGTCCAGTAGACCAGGTCTTTTCCTTCTCCATAGGCTTCTTCTATTGGTTTTCTTCCAGTTACTAGCTCCAATAGCACGACACCAAAGCTGTAAATGTCGTTCTTTTCTGTTACTCTGAGAGTGTATGCCATTTCTGTCAAGCAAACATATAGGAAGGTAAATGCAAATTCAAGAATGAAAAGTAACAAGGAGAGACAAAATGGTAACTGAATGTAAGGCTTTGTTGAGACTTACCAGGCGCCATGTAACCATGAGTACCTGCAAAACAACTGTACTCGGATCCCCTAGAAGAAATTTCTGAAACTTTTGCAACCCCGAAATCTGAAACTTTTGCTTCATTATACTCATCAAGTAGAATGTTGGTTGATTTGATATCTCTGTGAATAATAGGAGGGTAACAATCATGATGCAGATAAGCAATTCCTTTTGCAGCTCCAAGGGCTATTTTATATCTCTGATACCAATCTAATTCTGGCTTGCCAGCCTTGATCTCTCGGTGTAGTGCATCGAAAAGATTACCATTTGGCATGTACTCAAAAACCAAGATATTTGAACCTTCTTTCATTAGACTGGCATACAACTTAACTATATTCCTGTGCCTGATTTTCCCCAAGATTTCCATTTCCCTTGACAAAACTTTCACACCAATCCCTTTCCACAGCTGCTTCACAGCTACTGTTCCACAACCTTTCTTCAAGTCTAACCGATAAACTTTTCCTGTACCTCCACTTCCAATCAAATTGTCCTCATCGAAATCACAAACTTCATCTGCATCAAATTCCACAGGGTGGAAACTCTCAAGCTTCCATTTTGCATTTGTTCTCTTGGCTTCCTCCAGTTTTTCTTCATGATCTACTTCATGACTATGCTTGTAGTTTAGGTAACTGACGAGCAATAAGCCACCCATTAGAACCGCTAAGGAAAGCAACACAATGCAAGACACAACTAGTTTGTTTAACTTATGTTTAGCAGCCTTTCCACCACAGCTGCCCAAGCCTGAGTTGATCGAGAATCGGATGCTTTGGTCAATACAAAGTCCATCGTTACCAGCTAATGCCTTGTCTCCTCCCAGAGTTAAAAGATCTAATGATACCTCTCCTGATAGCTGGTTGTTAGAGAGATCCAATGAAGACAGCTTCAGATTGTCCAAGCTAGTTGGTATTGTACCAGTGAGTCTGTTGTGTGAAAGATTCAGAGAGTTCAAAGAGGTCATTGTTGATAAGGAATTGGGAATGCTACCTGTAAGAAGATTTGAAGCAAGATTCAGGTCTGCAAGCCTAGGAAATTCACCCAATTCTGATGGGATAGTGCCTGAGAATGAGTTTTTCTCCAAATGCAAAGATGAAATTTGCTTTAGTTTACCAAGTTCAGAAGGTATCGCGCCCGAGAAGTCATTGTTATCCAAGTAAAGCCTTTCCAATTGTGTGAGTTTCCCAAGTTCTTTTGGAAGCTCACCTGAAAATCTGTTATTTGATAATACCAACTGATTCAGGCTAGTAGCAGCCCCAATTTCCGGAGACATAGTTCCACAGAATTCGTTATCACTGAAATCCATCATCAATACATTTGGAAGTCCCCATACACCACTAGGAATTTTCCCAGAAAGTTGATTCTTACTGACCCTTAATCTCTGTAAAGGCTTGCACAACGAATAAGTACTTGGAAACTCCCCTGAGAAACTGTTCTCAATAGCTAGCAAAAACTGCAGGTTCCCATTTTGGCACAAAAACTTTGGGAATCCACCAGTAAACTTGTTTTCAGAAATGTCTATGCTATTCAGGGGCGAAAACCGACCAAGATTTGCTGGAAATGCCCCAGAAAAATTGTTCCTGTACACAGAAAAGGCATTAAGATGCTGCATATCTCCAAAACCAGGAGGAATTTCACCAGAGAAGTTATTCATGAATACATGAAAAACTGTTAACTTCTTCAGGTTCCCGATTTCCGGAGGCAGCTTCCCATACATATGGTTGCTAGAGATATCAAATTCCTGCAAAAGAGAGAGCTCTGCCAGTTCTACAGGAAGTTCCCCTGTCAACTTATTCTGAAACAGCTCAATTTTCCATAAATTTTTCAGCTTGTTTACTGACTTGGAGAAATTCCCAGAAATCTGATTTCTTGAAATATCCAATGTACCTAGTGCCTCCATTTCAAAAATGGATTCCGGGATTTCTCCTGTAAAATTTGAGCCTGCCAGGTAAAGCCAATACACTTCCTTTAAATTCCCAAGAGTCTCAGGAATTTTACCCTCAACAAAGTCATTATCTCCGAGGCCTAGCGCAACCAAACCAGTCATATTTCCAACCCAAGATGGGAATTCCCCGGAAAAGTAGTTAATCGACAAGTCCAACACTTCTAAGTTAGTCAACTTAGACAAATCAGGTATCGTTCCGTTCATGTTATTTTCTGTGACATTCAAGACTTTGAGACTGGTGCAGTTGGTAAGTTCACTAGGAAGTTTCCCTGATAGTGCATTTGAAGGTAACACAAGAGACGTAAGACTTTTGAGTGAAAAAATTGAAGGTGATATCACCCCAGAGAGCGACTTATTATCGAGCGAAATTTCGATAACAAGACCGGTATTTTTATCACATGTGATTCCATAGAATTTGCAAGGAGATTCTGAGTCCTTCCAAGAATCCAAGTAATTCAAAGGGTCATTAAGCTGCTCTTTGAAATGCAAAAGAGCCTCACTTTCTGAAGTTAAGGACTTACATGTCTGGACAAAAAAATTCAAAAACAAGAAAACAGCAAGAATTGAGAGAGAGTTTTGAAGTTTTTGGATTCTGGCCATTCTTGAAATTTGAGAAGGGCAAAAGGGTCATTTCATAAAGGTGACACAAATCCAATCAAGAACTCCATTATTGCCATGATGGGTGTCCATCCAAGAAGCAGCTGAAAGAATAATAGTGGAAACTCAGATATCAAAAACTAAGATAAGTAGTATACTAAAAAAAAAACAAGATAATACTCATATCCAATTCAAAAGAGCTGTCTTTTTTAAAAGTGTTGTATGTATACCTAACAAAATGTTTGTCATATACCTCATATAACTTTCCAACAATAAATAAAAACTGTAGTTCAAGAAAAAGAAAACTTACAGATACAGGAAGTCTAGATTATAAAAGACGGAATTGTTGGGTGGGGTTGGGAAAGAAATAAACTTATGTTAAGATGTCAATTTCTCATTTAGTTGTGAATTACACTATATAAAAATTAAATTATCTCCCTTTAAAGTGACTCAAAATATAATAGTTTCACCTTATTTTACAGACTGTCCAGGTTATGAAAGAAGATACTCATTTACCCAAAAAAAATTTAGATAGAAATATAACCAAACAACAACAACAACATACCCCGTGTAATCCCACAAGTGTGGAATCTGGGATAGGTAGAAAGATTGTTTTTGATAGACCCTCGAAACAAAAATGCAAGAATTATAGGAATATAAGCAAGAAGATTGAAATCTAGGATTTCCATATTTGTAACAATAACAAAACAACTTTTTTCCAAGAAAGTTGTAGCAAACTACAATAGGCAAATAAGGAACATGGAAATCAACTAATTGACAGAAAACAAACAGCTTTCATAATTTAACAGAAACAGAGATATCCATAGAAACAAAGAAGTAAACTTTCATAAAAAATCACAAGTAGCATGCATCTCTTAGGTCCGGTTTGATTATAGATTTTGAAATTTCACGAGCGAAAGTCCCAAAATTCCAAAAATATCAAATTTCATGGCCAAATAGATACAAATATAAATTTTCAAAATATCATTTAAAATCTATGGCTAAACGCTAGCTTAGTTGTTAAGAATCATCTGATAACTCATATAACACATAAAGTTTGGATTTTTATGTAATTAAAGACTAACAAATGAATAAGGCTTAAAGAAAGCATGAGTTATACCTGAAATAGTAAGATGATTTTCTGTTTCTCTTATTTATTCACACATAAAGAGGCAGAAAGCTTCAAACTTCTTGTTTTCTTGAATACCCAAAACAAATTCAAAAGTTTGAATGAGACCCCTCTAAAGGGAAAATGGGAATTTGCAGTGTCAGTCACCAGAAATAGATAAAAGAAAAAGAAGTTCCTGAATGAAGAGTTTGTTAGTTTTTAGTCCATTTAGTAAATGAGGTCTTAGTAGGAAGGCAAAATGATTAGAGAAAAGACAAGAAGAAGAGATAAGGCGAGAGTGTGTGTGGGGGGGGGGGGGTGGGGGTGGGGGGTGGGGGTGGTGTTTAATTAGTGCATATGATTAATTAATGAAAGAAAACAATATTGTCTGAAGGTGAGTTATGCAACAAGAAGGTGACAAAAAATGAATAAAGAAAAAAGAGATTAAGACCTACTCATTTTTGTGAGGAGTTCCCTTTTATATATTGGCAAGGGTTAGGTCTGTCTAATACTAGCCTGTTTGACCAAGTTTTAATAAACTCGATCTAGTCTCCTACGATAAGAATGATCAAAGGTTAAGGAGTGAATAGAAGGGAATAGAGGCATCAGCCTTAGCTCTTATTGTTCGAGAGTTAACTGTATATGAATAGGTCTTCTTTAGGCCTACGAGGAGGAAGCGAGGGTGGACAAGTGAATCCCAGAGTTTTCGAGGTTAATTTTGGAAATCAAGGTTAAATCAAACTTTTTGTTTATAAATTTTAGATTACGATTATTTTTTAGTTTGTTTGAGCGGTCTTTCAGAAACAATCTCTCACAAGGTAATGACAATGTGCATACACTTTACCTTCTTCAAACCTCACTTTATGAAATTTCAGTGAATTTATTATTTTTATTATTATAAATTACAACTCTTTTTGCTAACTACTGTCTGAATTTAATCATTTGCACTTATTAAAAAAATATTTATTTCAAATATAAAATTTAAATTAAAGTTACTAAATTCTCGTGAACTCATATCTATTGCATTGATTCTGCCCCTCCTTAATAACAAAGAAGTTCACGGTAAGGATTTGGTTCTGCTCTTTAATGAATTCTATGGGATGTGAAAATTAGATTATAGGAATAATAAGTTTTAAATATTGAATGATTATTAAAAAAAATGTAAAAATGGCTATGTTGCATTAAATGTGTAATTCACAATAACTATATATAAAAAATAAAATTAGTAATTTTAAGAAAACAATTAATATAAATAAGTTTCTACAATAATAAATCAAATTGCGCAAATGCAATTTTCTTTATCATTGGAATAATAATCCTAAAATCTATCTAATTTATGGGGCCATGCTCTTCAATTATTTTTACTAATTTAGATCAACGTAGTACAGTCACTGATCCCAAGAAAATCTCAAAAGATATGAGAGATATTCTACATGCTAAAGTTACTACTTTAAGTTTTCTTTTTTCAAAAATTAGTTTCACTATTTCATATGAATTGATAGATATCTTACCATATTTAAAGACCCAAAATTAATGCTTGATATTTCAAAAATTTATTCAAATCTTCACGATCAAAAGCTTACCTTTGTTGTACTCCCTTTGTCTCTAATTATTTGTCCATTTTTGAATTGACACACATATTAAGAAATCAATAATTAACATAGTGAGTTTACCATATTACCCCTATTAATTATGAAGGAGATGAATTAAAAACTTAATATTTTCAAGAAGTTTACCTTTTTCAAAGTAATTGCTTGAGGGTTTAATAGATAAAAGAAACTGTCCTTTCTTGATTTGTCAAAATAAACAAGTAATTAGAGACAACTAAAAATAAAAATATGGACAAATAATTAGGATAGAGAAAGTATTAATTATGTAATTCTTTTTGTTAAAAGTGCTATTTTAAGAAATCAAAATGATCATGGTTCACTTTCATTTTGAATCGCAAGTTATTTTATGTTTTTTTTTGTGTGTGTGTGTGTGTTTAATTGAAGAATAATTTTTTTTTCTCAATAAAGCATGTATTAAAATTTAACTATAGTGTAGTAAATTGATTATAAAAATTGATATAATGTTTAACTATTGATTAGACCAATAATACAACATAGGTAACAATTGAGATGGTTATACATCATTTTTGATGAAATACTTCTTTTCTAAAAGATATTTTAGTGTAACCAAACAATAAAAAGTTATTCAATTATTTTATTAACGAACAATAATACAACATAGGTAACAATTGAGATGGTTATAAATCATTTTTGATGAAATACTTCTTTTCTAAAAGATATTTTAGTGTAACCAAACAATAAAAAGTTATTCAATTTTTTTATTAACGCTCATATTATTTTTTTAGTTTTTAAATTACTTGGTGTACGATGTATGCTTATTAGTTCGAATTTAACTAAATTTAGATTTACATCAAACAATTTCAAGGTGTTTATATTGCCTACTCCATACCTAGGATTTAATCTCGAGAATTCCACATAAGGTATTCTCATTGCTACTACATCATAGAATTTGATCTAGAGAGTACTTACTGCTCTATCATAGTCGGTATGTTTTTGTTATTGGGTTGTTGTTTAGGAATGGGGGACCATACATGCAGACATGCAGTAATTCTATAGTAGTTTGTGGATGGTTGACTGGAAGTCAAAGAAAAATTTAATGAGATATGAATAATATAATGTGTCAGTGTGAGATAAATCCAGCACCACACAATTTTATGATATGCTAAGCTTTCACTTCATCAACTTTCTGGTTCACAATTTATCGCACCCTTTTTTTTTAGCCAATTATTTTCTTGCAATTTTTATTTTCCCAACTTTCTTGAAATATTTCTTGCAAGCTTTCACTCCAAATATTTTTTTTTTCTATTTTTAATATGCAGTTTTGTATACATACCTAATTAAGCAAATCTCTCATACAAATTTGCTCAAGGCCTAATATATGGAAAAACAACCTAATCATTCATATTTCATTGTCATATATATTATTACTATTTATATTTTTAAAATATTACGTATGTTACTATTAATTAGGAAACATATATTATTATTATTTATATTTTCAAAATATTATGTATGTTACTATTAATTAAGAGTTTCCCACATATCTTACACCTAGATATATACATTTTTGCTACTAGATATACAAAAATAGAAAAAGAGGCGGGCCGAGTGAGATTGGAGAGGGAGACAAGTGAAATTTATATGTATCTCAGATACATGTGAATCACACTAGATATATGTATCTATATTTTAATTTACAGTTTTAAGTCTCTCACTTTTACCAATCTAATCCCTAGCTAAAATTGAAAGAAAAAAAAAAATAGGATGAATAATATGATAAACTTAATTTTGGAATTTCAGCCTTCTATGGTAGCAAAAAGCCTAATGTTCTAAACCTCATTTCTTTTACTTTCCTTTTTGGGAATTTGCTTTCTAAAACTTTGTTTTCTTTAAAACTATTTAGAGTCCAAAACGTCTTTTTTTACAAAAATAAATAAAATAAAATTGTCTTGTTTTGTATCTTAATCTTTTGGATTGATGACATATGTTTTTTGGCCTAAATAGACTTGATGCTTATCTTCCTTCACCACTAGGAAATAGAGTTTTTCTAGCTGTACAATTGTTTATTCTTTCATTTTTTTTTTTTATCTTGTCGTCAAGCTTTTAGCGGTTGATACATAGAGTACTTATATATATATATAATCTAATAAAATATTATGAGGGTGAGATGGGGTCGGGGTGTAATAGTCAAGGGTGGGAGTTGGGTCGGCGCGTTGGACACAAATAAGGAAGAGACAATGAATTTGAAATCTCACTTACGAAATTTATTTTACTAACTTTATTAGAGAAGTTATTTTTCTTACACAAAATATTTTGATAATTCAAACAAGACGTGAGTAATATGCCGTCTTTTAACTTCTAAACACTTCAACTTCTGCCGATTTTCACAATATGAGATATATACATATATTTTTTTGAGAATAAACATTTGTGATGTGTACGTATAGTCCATAACAATATTTCTTAAAACGAGTTTATTAAGGTCTAAAGATTGCTTTGTCTATGTAAAATTTGCCAAAAAGATTATTTTTTTTCGTCAAGGAACACAATGTCGTCATAGAGATAGATGCTAAGAAAACACTTTGTATTACATGCAACGTGACTCTGATACTACTTGTAAAAACCTTGTTTGTAAGTAATTAATTAATATTATCGGAATACACATCCTAGTATGTAGTATGTAAGGCTTGTTTCATTTATATGTTTGGTATCACTATCCTATTTTGTCTACACAAGATTTGCCTAAAATAAATGATAATCGTACATCAACTAATAATGTTTTAACCTTGTTTTCTTTGTCATTAATGATATCAAAACTCCACGAATTAATAACTATTTGCTTCTTATATTTTCCCAAATCAACGACGTCAGTCTAATTAGTTACGCTAATCTTTTCTTTCTTTCATAAATATACCCATATTTCACTTAATATAGGAAAATATTTATTTCGAAATAGCATTAACTAAAGAAGTTGATTAATCTCTTACTTAATTAATTCAATTTGTGTTTACTTATATAAGCTTATGCTGTGTCGTTTTCATCGAACAACAAACTCAACTGAGTGATTTTGACGGAAATTAAGTTGTTTGGCTAAATAATTTTTAAAATTATATAGAAATTGATAATTAAAGTAATGGTAATTAGTATTAATTAAAAGAGAATTTGGTTGCTTACTTCAAATCTTCCTTTATATAAACAGAATAAAGTACGTAGGCGCAAGCTAAAATATTATTAGTAGGAACATTAGAATAATTATTTGTAACCTACAGAGGAATTATTATTTTTAATTACTAATTTATAATACAGTTGAGCTGCTTGGTTTTGATTAGCTGTTTGACCATCCTAGTGAAAATGCTTTTATTGGTCCAGTGTCTTTTGGTTGTATTACAAGAGTAGTCTATTAGTAGTTTTTAATAATTATTTCTACTTACTAAAAAATCTTTATTAATAATTATAATTAATCAGTAAGTTAGGTAACAGCCAAATTCAGTAACAAACTTACTCTCTAAATTATTTTTTCCATTAATAGAGTAACCTAAAAAGGGAACTAAAAACGCACCCAACGGTGTGACCTAGAGGTCAATAAAGTGGTTGAGAATTCTAAAGTCAGAATTACCTAGTACTTGTTGCTAGTGGGAGATAACAAGTATACCATAAATTTGTTGAGGTGTTAGAAAATTGACCCAAACACTACTATAATTTTTTTTTAAAAAAAGAATTAGAAATGTAGGTTTACTTTATTTAACTAACTTGGCAAAAGTTCCTTTTGTTTTTGTTTATATCTAATTAAAAGTTCAGTCAAAGATATTATATTAGCTTAACTAACATAATAACACAAATCATATTATCAAATAAATATTTTAAATGAAGCACGGTAATGATTGGGCATGGTAGGAAGAAATAAAATGCATGCTTGCTCAGCAAAACCTTCTAATTAACAACATTAAGATATGGATAGTGTCATATGCAAAGGCGAAATTAGAATTTCTGAATTTTAAAGAGATAACTTATTGAATTCTCTATAAATTACTTACACATATATTAAGTGAATTCAATTTTTAAAACATACATGCAATAATATTTGGGCCAAACTTACTGATGCTAATTCAATCAAAGAAATTATTCCCAAAAAAATAAAATATTCGACTCGATTGTTTGTCATGATATTGATGTGTTGTTATCATTGAATAATTGGTCAAATAAGGGTCCGTAGCTTTCCTTATTAATTATGGTGTTATACAATTTATGCTTACAAAAAATAATAATTCATGTCGACGATATTTAATTTTCATACTTTTAAATGGTAGTAGAAATACTAACTTGTCGATATCAATGGAGTTCATCATCTTTTGCAGTTAAACAACCATATAAGGTTTAGCAAGGAGCTTAATGTTAATTATGTACGTATGATAGAAAAAATTATTTCGTATAAAATAGGAATTTATTACAAATTATGAGATTTAGTAGCTTGGATAAAGACTACTTATAATTAATTTTTGTGTGTTATGAGTATTATAAGTTATGCGATAGATTTGTATAAATTTAAATCTGAAGAAGATAAAGCATATACAAATTCGACGAAGCTACGACCCCTATATCCATATTGATGGAATGTGAACCTGAAAAGGGGCTGTAAAATGAATACATTGATTAAGACATGAGCCACAATGAATATTAGTAGTAAAGAATGAAAATGATTACTAAAAATTGTTTTATGTGTTTTTGTGGTCAGTGGGAACACTTAACTTTGCGTAAGTCATTTTCCCAATTACTGGAAAATTTATGCGTGCTATATATAATATTAGAAACTCATGAATGACTTTAAACTAATTACTACTTAGTATTTATGCAAAAGATTAAGAAAGTACGCCAAAAGATACAAATTTCGACATGGATTTACTTGTTTTTCTTTCCGGTTAAAATGGACTAGTACTTTTTATAGAAATAGAATGTAATTAGCTTATATAATTTATAAAGAAAAAAAAAACAATGTTTAATGCATGTTGGCTAGTGTAACACTCAATGACTCAATTTGACAATTAATTCAAGACCGATCATAAGGGCCATTTAGCTATTTATTTACAACTAAAATATTTTTTAATCTAAGATGTCATAAATCCTTCCAATATAAGCTTAAATGAGTATATGTTGAGTGGTTATGAATTCAGATGTTAAAGAATACAAATTAATTAATACTCTCTCCATTTCATATTATTTGACTTTTGTATAAAAAAAAATAGGGAAAAAGGTCTGAAAAATACTTCAACTTTGGCTGAAATTGCTGTTACGATACCAAACTTTGGAAAGGACCTTTTACCCCTGTACTATTTAATAGTGTATTTTAAAGGTATATATGTGCCTGCGTGGACATCATAAATATTGCATCATTTTAAATAGTAATGTGGCCACGTGGGCACATATATACCTTTAAAATACACTATTAAATAGTGCAGGGGGTAAAAGGTCCTCCATAAAGTTTGGTATCGTAACAACAATTTCGGCCAAAGTTGGAGTATTTTTTAGACTTTTTTCCCTAAAAAATAAATATTTCATTTTACTTGTTCAATTTAGAAAATCAAGAAAATTTAAATTAAACATTATTAACAAAAGAGAAAATTGTATGAAATAGCAAACTATTAATTCAAATTAAATGTTATAGCCATAGTTTATTTTATTTGTAATTCGCAGCAAACATCCCATTTTTTTTGTCATCTGATTCGGTATACAATTAGTCATTTTATATATTTCGGTATAAAATGTATAAAACGCGTTTGTGTTTGTATAAAGCGAGAGAGAAAAGTGTATATACAAATACAAATACATATATTTCCGTATACACTTATAATTATACAAAAACATATTTTATTATACAAATTACAATGTATAAATATATTTATACAAAACTGAACAATTTGTATAAAATTGGATGCATCTAGCGAATTATACAAATCAAAAGCTCCATAACAAACATAAAATTTGCTATGGAGCGCAATTATGCAAATTATAGTTATAACATACAAATATGATTTTTATGTTTGTTATATGTGAAAGTTACTCTAAATAAAATTAGTTTAATATAATACACACTTGATAAAAAATTAAGGATTGTACCAAATCAACATAGATCAAGTAATACGAAACGGAGTGAGCAAGATCTAGTTGAAGCTTCTATTCCCTTGGCTGAAACATTACTGCATTTATGGTACATGCTATGCATTCTTTTTATATTAATTTTAATTAATGCAAATTAAAGTTAAATATCATATGCCACGTGTGGCTTCTTTCTTAATTTAATGGCCATGCATTGAGTATGTACTCCTGGTGTAAAATTTCTCTATTACTGCGTAAGACACATCAAAGGAAAAAATAAATATTTTTATTAGGACTTTTTTTTTCTTTTTTAGAGCTTAAATCTGATATTTTTATTATTATATTTATTCCATCACAGTTCTTGATGGTTGAATTTGGGAATTTGTTGTTGTAGAACATCTCTAGATATTTTATCTTACAATTTTTATGGTATAAGAACCTTTACACTATCCGCATTTTAATAACACGTAGAAATAAGTTATCTACCTTAATTTTTAGCTAGGTTACTAATTTCATTTAGCATGAAGGGTGTGTTTGAAATGAGGAAAATATTTTCCATGATTTCTTTAAGAATATATTTATGTGTAAAGGTGATTTTTTTTTTCTTATTTTCTGGTGTTTAATATATATAAAAGCATTTATATATGATCAGTCTATAGAATGAAATAAAGTCAATGTATTTACTGTATTGAAAAAGGAAAAAAAAAGGACCACCTTTTAAATAAATTTGAAACACCTAATGGCTTCATCAATAATAGAATAGAATGGAGCCTATATAAATTAAAGCATTGTACAAGTTGTTTTTTTGGAATTTTGTGGTGGCATTTGGTAGGATTGTCATTTTCAAAAATCAAAAGTATTAATATTGTTTTTTTGGTGTATAAAAGTATTAATATTTGACATCGCAAATAACAATATATGGGCCCTTCAAATGATACTCATAAATGCACCAACAGATTTCACTATATACTATTGGAAAACTTCTGGAGGAAAAAAATAAATCAAACAATAACATATTCAGCGTAATTTGATAATCGAAGTTTTCAGCATAATTTGATAATCGAAGTTTGAGAAAATAAGAATGTACACAAGTTTTACCCTATATTAGAAGAGAAGTTGTTATTGATAAATCCTCGACTTTTAGAAGAATAATTTACATTAAAAATTAGCATGCCTTTATGAAATCATTATTAAAATATAATTATATCATTAGTTTTTTTTTTTTTTTTTTTTTGCTTCATAAACTGAAACGGTCGTAATATTAATTAATTTTTTTTTTTCAGAACATCACCGGTTTTAGGTGTTTTCTTTTTAATGAGTTATTAGGTACTATCTGTTTAATATGAGCATTGTTTTCATTTAATATCACCGTATCAAACTTAAATACAGCATACAATAGACCAATTTTATATAGGGAAAAATGTTTGAAATATATTCGAACTTTAATCGAAATTGTTGTAACAATACCAAACTTTGGAAATGACCTTTTACCCCCTGCACTAGTTAATAGTGTATTTTAAAGGTATATATGTGTCCACGTGGACATCATAAATATTGCATCATTATAAATAGTAACGTGTCCACGTGGGCACATATATACCTTTAAAATACACTATTAAATAGTGCAGGGGTAAAAGGTCCTCCTAAAGTTTGATATCGTAACGACAATTTCGGCCAAAGTTGAAGTATTTTTCAGACCCTTTTCCCTTTTATATTTATTAGTTTAAAAAATCATTATATAATATATCAAACATATATGTGATAGATCATTGTCAATAGAATGATAAATGTTACCTTAATAATCTACCCTTCAATGACATATCTTCTTTTTTTTTTCCTTTTAATGTTACCTTTATGGAAAATAACTTCACCAAGAATGATGACTCGAACAGAGAATCCATATGGAAAATTATGCCATATGAAATTTTACTCAATTGATTGGAGGGTTTAGGGTTATAACGAAAGAAGAGACGATGGATCTCAAAGAATCGATATTTCTTTTTCATTGTTGAATCTCTCCTCTTTGATTAATAATCACTCTATAATTTCTGAATCTTCGATAGTACAAATGAAATTCAAACAATCTCTGAATTGATCGAAGATCTTTTCAATTGGCTAGAATACATTACTTGAACAAAACTAAATATAAAAAAAAATTATATTAAATATATATTAACAATATATACGTTACATATCTTACTAAAAAGTCGATCCTTATCTCCACTTTAATTGGATTATAATTTGAATTAAAGGAAGACCAATTTACACTGGTAAATAATTATTTTCTTAAACAAAAAAAAAACATTAATACTTTTCATAGGGATGTTATGGCATTTCAGTGATACCTTAATTGGCCCTCTTTTAATTTTTTAGTTTTGTTAAAAAGTGGTAGGAGACCACAATTGGTTAAACACCGTTAATGTTTTTTTTAATCTTGTCAAGTGACTGGACCTATGATAATTCAAAAGAGAAAAAGAACAAGAAACAAAGAAAAATAATAATAACAATGTAAGTGGTCCTTTTTTTAATAGGTCTATTGTGTAGTTTGATCATTCATGATGCTTTACTAATTTTATACAAATTTACAAACTATGACTTGAGAAGACTTAGAAATGACCCTTTTGTTGTTTTCCTATAATGCATTCCTTTTCGTTAATTGTGGTGCACGAGGAGACTATTTGAGCATTCTAAGTATTTTACGCGTATATATTATTTCACATCAATATATAAAGAAATATATATTTAAATTATCGTAAATGATATGCAGATACCTTTCGTCATATTTTTGGGACATTAGTACCTTCGCTGTCCAAAAATTAGAACATATATGTCCCTTCACTCTAACAGAAGACTAAATAGAGACACCTAACACAATCTTATCCATCGATCCGATATTTAACAAATGTCAGATCGATGGATAAGATTATGATACGTATATGTCTGTTAGTATAAATGATATATATACTCTAGTTTTTTGTTGGCAGGAGCACCAATATCCCAAAAGTATGACGGAGGGTATCTGCATACCATTTGCGATAGTTTGAGAGTATATTTGTCCTTTTCCTAATACTATTTAATAGTTTTATTCACTAAAATTGTAATAAGTAAAAATAAATCACTTTCTAACACTTCTTTGTCTCTAGCGAGTGAAACTTAGACCCCATAATTTTTTATAATTTTCACTCGATCTTTCTGTTGATTGCTAATCCACAATTTTAAGTGTGATTGAAGTTGTTTTTAATAATTTTATGAGAAATGGAAAATAACTCGTATTTGAAAAATAATTATTTCACACGTAAACTATGAGATGATTAAAAAATATGTAACAGATTAATTGAATTATTGAGTCAAAATTGGCAAGAAAGACAAAATGTTCAAAAGAGAATCCATGAAAGATATACTAAAAGTTCAGAAAAGATCATAAAAGAAACCTAACAAAAAAATTATGATTAATTTCTCCTTAATGGGAGGCTTTGTCTTTTCTAATGACCTTAGCTGGCCAAGGGTTTATTATGGAATTATGATATACTAAGATCTTGTCCATGATTGTTTAATGATTTGTATGATTGGAGGCAACTTGTGTCACTCTTAAAAGTGAAGGACAAAAATGCACTCCAGATATTTAAATTTGTATTAATTTCGTAAGTTAAATTTCATGTTTGTTTAATTCTATACTCTTAGTATAGAATTAAGCCAAAATCATTTTCTTTAATTTGATTGATCAGTTTGATTTACAAGTCAATTTGATCGGCTAACATGTCAACGTTTGCACTTAGCGAGCTTGTATTAGCAGGTTGATTTATGCCACATAATTTGACATGTGGCAGTAGCTTAATCCGGCTTCAAGATAAACTAATCATTTGGACCTTGGGTTGGTGAAATGGGCTCACTATTTGGGCCTCGACTCGATTTGCCCATAATACATTTGGACCATGAATTCCAATTTGTATTTTGAGTGAATTTGACATTTATATACAAACTCCAATACATTTTTCGATCACGTAGTATATTGTGTATATCACCGTGTCTTACATAGTTTGTCATGGCTACATATCATACACGGATATATAGACAAGATATACATAGATATCTTGCTGGATATGCATTGTTATACACTTTCCAGAACATGGAAGTATCCCGCAAGAAGTATGTTTACAACTTTCACACACTTTCGACAATTCTTTGAGTTTTAAAGTTGCCACATTGTAATAATTCGGGGATAAATAATTTCGAAATAACTAATTCCTCAACTAAACGAGCCTTTTGGGTCCATTTGTTATGAGCTATCAGTTACCAATATTAAGACTTATTGGGTTAAATAATCAATTTTTGGTCTACTTTGTGCCAGTCTTTTACCCCAAATGGTCTATATGACAATTTTCCTTTCTTATTATTAATATAGTTGTTTTGACTGCTTATATTTTATTAGTCGATCTTCTTATTTAAATTAATTAATTATTTTAAGTTACAGAAGTAAACACTAAACAAAATCAATAATTACATAAAGTGGTACTAGTAACGTATAATAAGATAAATTATAACAGAGTAAAATAAAATGTAGATCGAAAATCATATAGATATTATAGATAATTGTAAATAAACTTTCAAATGACCTAATATTAAAGACATTGATAGAAATAGTAACTAGAACTGAGTTAAGAGCGAAAATGTGAGTAGACAATAGAGCTTAATGAATCATAATATGGTGAAAATAAGATGAATTTAGTGCTGCAATTAAGGTAGCCTCCTTTATGCATAAACATGGAAATTGGAAATAGTCCTTAAACTAGGTAATGTTTTTGATACACACATTAGCTGATATATCCTACTATTCATCACACCACTTCTTTCTATTGACTACTATCAGATTACATGAATTTTACTTATTTTTAAATTGGTGGAAAAGTTTATTATTTCAGTTATATTTGACTTTTTAAAATATTTATACTACGCGTCGCACCATGTCATCCTGCTGACTAGGATCAAATTACATGAGTTTTGCTTATTTTTAAATTGGCTGGAAAGTTGATTATTTCGGTTACATTCGAATTTCAGCATTTCGGTCATGCATCACACCAGATCATCTTGTTGATCAGGATCAAATCACGTGAGTTTTACTTGTTCTAAATTGACGGCTAAAGTAGATTATTTTGGTTATATTAAATTTGCAATATTCCTACTATGCGTCATACCACGTTGTTTTGCTGACTAGGATCAGATCGCTAGTTTTGCTTGTTTTTAAATCGATAGGGAAGTTAGCTATTTCAGTTATATTTGAATTTTAATATAGTAACCTACTATACATTGCACCACACTACTCTATTGAATAGGATCATAACGCGCGAGTTTTGCTTGTTTCTAAAATGGCGGAAAAAGTAGGTTATTTCAGTTACATTTGAATTTTCAACTTCTTTCTTTGCGTCACACCACATCATTCTGCTAACTAGGATCAAATCACATGAGTTTTGCTTGTTTTTCAAATTGACGGGAAAAATAGGTTATTTTAGTTACATTTGAATTTTCAACATTCTTACTTTGCGTCACACCACGTCATTTTGAAGGTTCGCGAGTTTTGCTTGGTTTTCAAATTGACGGAAAAATTGGTAATTTCAGTTACATTTGATTTTTAATGTAGTAACCTACTATGCACCGCACCACATTATTCTGTAACTAGGATCATATCGCGCGTGTTATGCTTGTTTTCAAATTGGCGGGGAAAGTTGATTATTTCACTTACATTTGAGTTTTCAACATTCCTACTTTGGATCACACCACGTCATTCTGCTGACTAGGATCAAATCACATGAGTTTTGCTTGTTTTAAAATTGACGAGAAAGTTGGTTATTACAGTTACATTTGAATTTTAATATAGTAACTTACTATGCACCGCACCACACTATTCTGCTGACTAGGATCAGATCGTGCGAGTTCGCTTATTTTCAAATTGGCGGGAAAAATTGGTTATTTTGGTTACATTTGAATTTCAACATTCCTACTATGAGTCACACTGCATGTCATTCTGTTGACTGGAATCAAATCGCGCGAGTTTTGCTTGTTTTCAAATTGGCGGGGAAAGTTATTTCAGTTATATTTGAATTTCGACATTATTTTTTTACTCCCTCCGTCCCATTTTATGTGGCAACATTTGACCGGACACGGAGTTTAATAAATAAATGAAGACTTTGAAATGCTTACAAAATTACCCCTTCAAAAAATGGTCAACTTTTCTCTCTCCTCATAAATTTATTGGAGTACTATCTTTAAGATTAAGTGGGACCAACAACGGTAAAAGATGAATTGTACCTTTAAATACTTACCATATAAGGAAATGTGACATTTTTTTTGGGACTGACCAAAAAGAAAATGGTGTCACATAAAATGGAACGGAGGGAGTATATTTTTGTTTAATTAGCTATTTTCGATAAGTATAAATAGAAGCTTGTATTGAATTGCAAGTCATTGAATGTAATATAAGATTTGTCTCTCATTTTTTTCTCTAAGTTCTCTCTCTTTTTCTTTGTTGTCTTCATAAGGTCTCAAAGTTTGTTGAAGGGCATAGTACAAAATGTGTTAAACGTGCAGATAAACTATAGACAAAGGCATACATGATCAACGGTAAAAAGACAAGTCTTTTAATCAAACATCTTTAGTACTTTTGCTATATTTTTCAATTTCTTATAGTGAATTGACTCATCCTATCTTAATGGTAGAATTCAACTTTCCTACTATAAACGATCTAGATTTTCACATCAATTAATTTCAAAAAATGAAATACGTGAATTAAAACCAAAACAATACTCAACTCTAATCTTAACACATGAGTAAGAAATTGTAATAAAGAAATCATTTATCCTCAAAACTCATTTTTAGCTAATATCAAATTTGTAGACCATTTTCACAATCCTTTTACATATATTTGCACTTACACCTCAAATATCCCACAAATTCCAACAAATTCAAGGGTATAAATGTCATTACCTCTATTTGCTGTTTGTACATCACATATTTCTATCCATAAATTCCCTAATTAACCCTCTCTCTCTCTCTCCGTCCCTCGCCATTGTGAGAAAATATTTTGCATTTTTTCCAACTTTAGGGTTTTCCAATTGCCCTCCAACTTCATCAAATTTACCTTCTTATACTGTTCATCTTGTTCTTCATAATCTTCATCTTCAATTGTATCCATTTATATAGCTCAGCTCTTTAATTGTATCCATTTTTTGGGTCCTAATTAGATCTCTTCAACAACTGCAGCAGTATATCTCAGGTAAAGATAAAAACCCTTTTTGTAATTTTTTTGTTTTTTGGGATTTCTGTGTTTGGAATTGAGTTATAGTTAATTTTTTTTTGTGTTATGTGATAATTGTTTTTGAGATTGACTTGTATGGCACTAGTTTTAGCTTTTTTTTGAGCTGCATTTTTTGTTTATCAATGGGATATGTAGTTTGGAAATGTATAGTTTTCTACAGATGATTAGTGTATATACAAGCATAAGAATTTGAATTGATGTTTTGATGGTGAGTTTTGCATGATACCCATTTGATGTTTTTTTTCCTCTGTCGTTTGGTAGATACTGAATTTGGAGTGATATGTGGATTTTCAGTGACCCATTTGGAAAATTTGGTTGAAGTGAAAGGAGGGATGGTTTGGGTTTAGCAACAAGGTGAAAGGTATTTAGAGCTGTTTAGAGTTATGGGGGATCAAGTATTGGTATCAGTAGATGAGATGTTAGGATCAGGGTCTGATACGAATGGGCAAGTATTGGAATCGGTACGTGAGATGTTAGGATCAGGACTTGATTCAAATGATCAGCAGGTCACAGTAGTACCCAGTTTGAATGGTGTGTTGATTGACCAGCCTTTAGCGATTGGGCAAGAGTTCCCGGATGTTGATACTTGTAGAAGGACTTTGAAAGAGATAGCGATATCGTTGCATTTTGAAATTCGAATAGTAAAGTCAGATAGGAGTAGATTCATAGCTAAGTGCTCCAAAGAGGGTTGTCCGTGGCGTGTTCATGTGTCAAAATGTCCAGGAGTTCCTACATTTACGATAAGGACTCTTCATGGTGAGCATACATGTGAGGGGGTTCAGAGCCTTCACCATCAGCAAGCATCCGTGGGTTGGGTTGCAAGATCAGTTGAATCACGGGTGAGGGATAATCCTCAGTATAAACCGAAGGAGATTTTGCAGGATATCCGGAGTCAACATGGGGTTGCTGTGTCTTATATGCAAGCATGGCGAGGAAAGGAGCGCAGCATGGCTGCTCTACATGGAACCTTTGAAGAAGGTTATCAGCTTCTTCCTGCATATTGTGAACAGATAAGGAAGACTAATCCAGGGAGCATTGCATCAATTGCCACTGGACAGGAGAATTGTTTCCAGCGACTGTTTATCTCATATCGTGCAGCAATTTATGGATTTTTAAATGCTTGCCGGCCACTTTTGGAACTTGATAGAGTTCATTTAAAAGGGAAGTACCTGGGTTTGTTATTTTGTGCTGCAGCTGTTGATGCTAATGATACGTTGTTTCCTTTGGCAATAGCTGTTGTCGATGTGGAAAGTGATGAGAACTGGATGTGGTTTATGTCGGAGCTCCGCAAACTTCTGGGTGTAAATACGGACAGTATGCCAAGACTTACTATACTTTCTGAGAGATCAGCTGGTATGGTTGAGGCAGTTGAGACTCATTTTCCAAATGCGTTTCATGGTTATTGCCTGCGTTATATCAGTGAGAACTTTCGAGATACATTTAAGAACTCGAAATTAGTGAACATTTTTTGGAATGCTGTGTATGCACTAACCACATCTGAATTTGAGAGCAAAGTCTCCGAGATGGTAGATATTTCACAAGATGTGCTACAATGGTTTCACCATTACAATCCGCAGCAGTGGGCTGTTGCATTTTTTGAAGGGTTACGATATGGTCATTTTTCACTGGGGATCACAGAAGTGTTGTATAACTGGGCACTAGAGTGTCATGAACTTCCTGTTGTGCAGATGATGGAGCACATCCGCCAACAAGTAACATCATGGTCTAATGATCGCCGAAATATGGGCATGAGGTGGACATCAATACTCGTGCCATCTGCTGAAAAGAGAATTTCAGAAGCAATTGCTGATGCTCGCTGCTATAAAGTTCTACGAGCAAATGAAATTGAATTTGAGATTGTATCTACTGAGAGGACAAATATTGTGGACATACGAAGTCGTGTGTGCTCATGTCGCCGTTGGCAACTCTTCGGTGTGCCGTGTGCACACGCTGCTGCTGCACTTATCTCTTGTGGGCAGAATGCCCAGTTATTTGCTGAGCCTTGTTTCACGGTCCACAGTTATCGTGAAACCTATTCACAGATGACATATCCAATTCCTGATAGGAGCCTGTGGAATGAGGCTGGTGAGGGTACAGACGGTGGGGGAGCAAATGTTGATATTATAATTCGACCACCAAAAACCCGACGTCCTCCTGGCAGGCCCAAAAAGAAGGTTCTGCGCATAGAGAGTTTCAAGCGTCCAAAGAGAGTCGTTCAATGTGGTCGCTGCCATATGTTGGGACATTCTCAGAAAAAATGCTCTTTGCCTAGTTAATCCTTGGTTAGTTGTCAGTTTTCTTTGCTCATGCAGAAAACTTTCATTAAAGAGTCTCAAGCTGTATGTATTTTAGTAATGGCTTAGTCATGAGATTGTTACTTGGCCTCTGCCTTATCAGTTCTGCAGTGGTCTTTGAATATATCAGGAACATATTGTGTACCTTGTACTTTCATAAACTATATGGCTAATTGAGTATTCATCGAATTGTATCAAAGAATGCTTTTTTCATGTGGTTCCTCTTCCATATTTGTGATTGTTTTATCTAAGTTTGGGTTTCAGATACCGGATGCTAGAAAAAAGAAGGAAGAAAGAGTTCAGTGGTCTCTAGTTCCGAGTTTCTTAAAGGCTTCTTCATTGTTCATATTATGTGCTTCAATATTTCTGTATCGTAATAGACTGCCTATTGTCCTTAGTTTCTTACGGTGAATTTGACAGAGTTTGGTTTTGAATTGTGCTATGTGCTTATAATTGGTTGGCCTTATACCAGATCACTTCTTGGTTGAAGAAGGAAGACATTAACCTTCATATCGACAGGTGAGTCAAAAAATAAAATAAAATAAAATATCACACTTGACTATCTTATGACTCCACACTTGATTCACTTTTGTGCTCGTAGAAGGTGGGAGGTATCTGGTCGAATAGTCGAATTGTCCGTGTAACTGACCCAGATACCACTTTCATAAGTAACAACCAAGTAATCACGTTCTGTATTGGCTTTGTTTGGGAGGGAAATATTGTCTAAGAAATTTTGCCCGTGCAAGAGAACTAGTGCATGTTTCTACTATGCTATATTTGTCTAGTTATTCTGTAAAATAGCTGCTTTGTTACTAAAATAGCTTGGCTTTACATCTTCCTTAAAGTCGTATTTGTTACAGTTCTGATATGCATTTCCATTTAGAAAGAAAAAGGATCTAATTGAACGGCTAGTCTTCTGCAACAATAAAGAAAGTGTCACTGTTACAACAACAACAAATTCAGCATAATTTCATCATTTCATGAGTGGAGTAGTAGTATGTATGCAAACCTTACCCTACCTTGTGAAGGTAAATAGATAGGTTGTTTCTGATAGATCTTCAACTCAAATAAAAAAAAGAAAAAAAGCATTCCAAAGCAGTTTTGGACACAAAATATGGAAGTGAAGAAGCCATGGAAAATGTAAGGAAAACATTATATTAACATTCTAAATTGAAGAACAAGAGACTATGAGAATGATACTAATACTACTGATAAGAAAAGAGACACAGATACCCTAGCCTATACCAGTATTGGAAAGCGAGACAACACTCAACAACCAAGAGACACAGATGCCGTAGCCTAACCCAGTATTGGAAAGCGAGACAACACTCAACAACCAACTATCCGTTTACCCTAATCCATTACCTCCATATAGTGTCCCAGTTGCAGTCTCTAATTTGACAGCCAACTATTAGGTTAATTTACCAGCAAAAAAGTTGATACTACTATTCACATCTGGAGACGATGAATTCTAGGTCAAGAATGCGCCAGTGTTAACAGATCAAGGAGAATATTGGTGGAAATAGACACATCGAATACTCAATTTTGTTGGACACCAAAATTTATGTATCATTAATTTGTAAGGGTTTGAGATCTTTACATGCCACTGTACCTAGTCTATATCCTAACAACACATGCGCTGTTTTAGAAACAACACTAGAAGACCTAAGTACACAATAATAATGAAATTTAAAACCTAGTACCCTGTAGTTTTGCAGTTGAATAGTCAAGAGGCTTTTGCATTTCTCCCATTTCTTTTACTGATGGCTTCACATAACCTGCAAGGCAAAGTATCCAGACTAGCTGCCCGTGTTTTTCTATAGTTCCCCAGCACGCCACATCTTCTCCATGCATGGTACTCTGCATAAGCTACTGGATTATTAGCAACGGCCTTAACGTACGAGGCCAATTCCTCCAAAGAGCTAAACTTGCTTCCATCAATTATTGAATGTGGAGGTACAAAGTCCCAGACATTCGGGGCACCAAAATAAATGGGGACTGCACCAGAGTCCAGTGCGTAAAACAGCTTCTCTGTTACATAACTTTCGGTCTTGGTGTTCTCAATAGCAAGGACAAACTTGTAATGTGACATTGCGCAATGCAAATGATCCCACCATTTGGGTGCTTCATTAGAATCCTTGATACACTCCGGATAAAACGACAGTGCCTTGTCTAGACCTCCAACATTGTTCAGGCACTTGCCAAATGAATGGGAAGGTAGCAAGCTGAGTAGACGTTTGGCAAGCTGGTTCCTTTGAGGAAGACAACGTGATGAAGACCAGTAAACAAGAGTATCCTACAAATTTACAAATCACTGGAGATTATAACAAGCACTTCAAAGAATGAGTAAGTAATATCATTAAGCCCAAAGATTGATATTGAACCAAAGTGGCTGTAAGTAATATCATTAAGCTCAATGATTGAATATTGTACAGGAAATTGAAGGAACAAAGCGGCCTTTCACTTACATTGTTCTTATAAGGAGAAAGGTGATAATTCCGATTATTATGAAAAAGTGCGCCCGCATAGGTTGACTGGACATCGTCTTTTGCATGATAGCCAATAAATATATCCTCATACCCTGATTTCTTTCTACCAGCTTCAAGATCCATGTATACACGTAATGGATCACCTCGACGTCTCTGATAAGTTAAATAACAATTGTGAGGAGGCTGGAGTGAAGAAAAAGAATGCATCCTGTGTGCAACCAGTAAAATTTTTACGCAATTCAGATTTACCGTGGGGATCTCAGCAAAGAAGAAAGGTAATTCTCCCCTCCTTTTGATGGAGAGATTTAAAACAAAAGGATGAGGAAATAGACCAGAGATTGATGCTGAAATTACAACTCTTAAGATATAATTTGCATAACTTCATAGAATCAGAGTATGTTTTCCAACAGAGACTATCTCTGGTAAACTTGGCATTTTAAGAAAGAAATTAGCTAGAGAATACTATTATAATGGTCAGAAGGAAGCAAGATTGATCTTACCAATTTTTTTTTTTTTAAAAAAAGCAAGAGTGATCAGGCAATTCTGACATGATGAACCTCCTCACAGAAAGAAAATGTGTTCCACGTAAACATGACCAGAAAATAAAGAATGGAAGATTTACTGATTGACTAAGGTGCTTTGAAAACCATAACAAAACCAAAAGAATTTACTTTTAGGACAAATAATTCATCCCACATATCCTCTAATAATAGCATCGAAAGCAGTGATGTGGATATCATACAGAATACAAATATTAAAGGAAAAAAGAAACTTGAACTGCAAAAACAGAATCAACTAGGGGAAGTGAAACCTTAGGCACTAAGTCTTAGGTTCAATGGAGAGTATCTCTGTAGATTACAAAGTGAAGAAGTCGCCAGACCACTAATAAAGACTTGGTACTCTATCCACCTGTACTTCAACACCTATGAGAACAAATAGATATCTTTGATGTCCTAACAAGCTGCCAACAACTATTGTCGCATATAACTTCCTAACAAGTTATTACAGTACATAGCTACATCACAGAAAATAAAGAAAAGTGCAGAATGACAAAAAAATATAGTCATATAAAGAACTTGAATTTTGCATACGTCTAAAAGGAGCACAATATATGCTCAATTCACAGTAATGTATGAATAGACTCACTAATTGGTAAGTTGAAACAATTCATAGCAAAATTATTTCACAGAACATAGCAAGTACAATAGACAACTATTTAGGTTTTCCATCACAAATTCACAATTGAATAAAAGGCCTTGATCACCTTATACAAAAATAAAATTTAAACTAAGAAAGAATCATGAATCATTTGGGTCTGGTCACTGGTGTATTTTTTACCAAAATAATAGAGAGCCGGATAATCATCCTACCATTACAAGTAAAGGGTAAATTATTATTTTTTCAATTCTTTCCATACGTTAATAACTATATGTGGAAGATAACCATTTGGTTGGTCAAGATCACTGCTTTGAAGTTCTATTTGAAAACAATAGTCTATGAGACATGTATGTAAGACGTAAGTAATAAGTGGCTGTGGGTTAGTCTATCCGAAAACTAAAGGCCAAAAGGTTCATTTTCCATTCCATGCAAAAAGAAAAATCATAGCTGCAAGCTCCACTGATTAGCTTTGGAAAAACATCAGAAGTTTAACAATAAGGATGTGCAACGAGCTGCAGGGGAGAGGCGGAGAGGACACTGACGCTTCAAGATTGTATTTCTGGAGTATGACAGGTCAAAACCCAATTTAGGATGGAGACGACCCAGAATGTAAAGACTAACAAGAAGCTAAACATGAGCAAAAAAATATTGATAAGAAGTAGATAATTCAAAATGCTTAGTGCACTCACATATATAGATTTCACATAATTAAACATGATTAGATAATTTCTTCAGAGCATTTAATGGCACTTAAGTTGTTAATAGTATATTGCCTCTTAACATTCTGAATGCTTGAGTTCGTCATACCCTAATTTTATAAGAAAAGGAGATGAGGTAGATGGAATAGACAAGCTGCATCCTCTAGGTTACTGATTATTTGAAATTCATATCACTCTTCCATCTTATGACATCTTATCACTCTTTGGTGAGGCATAAGAAATCATATACCGATACCAGCAAGGTTCAATATTGATCTTACAATATTAGACATTTGGTCAATTTTATTTGGAGAAATCCTCTCATTTGCGCAAAAGCAGCAGCATACCTTCAAGGCTGAAGGAAGTTTGGGTGTTGGATACATGAGTCGTCTGTTTACATTTTGCTGCATTTTTTTAACGAGAAATAAGGTTCTATGACACTAGAGTTTCTCTATGTATCACATTTATTTTACACGGATGTACAAGTAACTAAGCAGAATAAGAAGCCCTTCACAAGCACCGGACTAATGTAAGTGTAAAACGACTACTTAGCCTTATCGGGCTAATAGATCATTTGCCTCCATTCTGTCATGTTTTGGAGCTAAGCTGACATTGATCCTAGAGATTATAGACGTTTAGAACAACCAAAATCCACACAATCAGGAAAGTTTACAAAGTAGAAACTATAGGTTTATCTAGATGCATTATCATTATTGATTACCAAATAAAGAACTCATTAGTGCTAAGATTGAGAAAACATGACTTTCCGAAATAATAACTATTAGCTGAGTGACCATGTGACAAATCAAATCAACAAAAAAGCTAACACTGGTTAAGGAGAATACCTCAACAGGAGGAGTAGATGTCTCAAACAACAAAGCATCAGGTTTATCAGCAACAACCGAAGATTTAGTCCACAAACAGCTAAGCCCACACCGACAGGAGTACAAATTATCCAAATTATCAGGAATCCAAGTCCACCCTTTAACTAATACACTCACATGATCCATCTTTAGCTCATTACACTTCAATTCACCATCATCAACATTTTGCAAAGAAACAGAAGAAGAATCCAACAACAACCCATTTCCTAATAACCCTTTGTGTTTCCCCCTAAACTGAGCACAGCCCACTTGAGAATCCCATTTCTTAAAAGCACCCAACAAGTTACTAAACGGGTCGGGCTCGGAAACTGAGATGGTGGTCAAGATTTGATTTTTCGTTGATGGGATTGAAGAAGAAGTGTGAAGTGGGAAATCAAGAAATCCAGAGAAGAACAGAATGATAAGTGTAAAACCCAACATGATTGTGATTGCAAATGTGTTGACAGATTTCAATTGCATTTTTCAGTTCAAGAACACACAAAAGAAAACAGCTTTTTTCTCTCTCTCTCTCTCTCTCCCTTGGTCACTCAAGGAGAGAGAGGGGAAGGGGGTTATCAAAATAATTGATCTGAGAATGATGATTGGTATTCTTGAAGGAGCAGTTTTCATCTACCGGTGGTTAGATTAGTAAAAATTGTTTGATTATTCAACATAATATTGTCTTGGAAGACTAATATAAGCATACTGTCGGGATTTTGGAAGAACCAGGAAAAAGAGAGGACAACTCTGAAATCATGATGATAAAAATTAAATTTGCATCTATTTTGTGATAAATTTACATAAAATAATATTCCTTTCTTTACGATTTATATAACATAGTTCAAATTTTGAGGTAATTAAACACGGCACACTCAATTATAACTTTTCAAGAAAATGACCCTGATATGAAAGTCGAAGATTAAGATAGAAGATTAGTAATTAGTCAAAGCATTATCTAATTTCCTTACCAATTTTGTTATTATTACTCTCCTTTAATCATATTTTTCGATTATGGTATTACTTGTGTTGTTTCATTTGCTGCAATTTTTGTATTATTTTTTGTTGTTATTCTCACATCTGATTTAGGTGGTTCAAAAATAGTATATGAACAAATATATAAAAAAAAAATCTACCCTCATATATACAATGTAGTTTTTTTTCTAAAGGGGTTCGGATGAACCTTTGGCACCTTCATAGATCCACCCCTACACAAAATAGAGGTAAGACTGTATACACACCATCGTCCTCTACAGACTCCACTTACGGAATAATATTGAGTTTGTTGTTGTTGCTAGTTCAAATTCTGCGAGTCAATTTTTTGTAAATCTGATCATGTATTTAAACATACAATCTTTTTTACGTTTTTTTTAAAAAAAATAATAATAATAATCTGCATAGTTGGAAACTATATTAAAAGTTCAATAAGTCACAAAAATTAACAATTTAAAATATTAAAAGAACATACAAATGCTCCTGCGGTTGCAGCAAATACACGAGGCCAGAAATTCTAGCACTTGGTTCTTAAACATAATATGCATGGTACTTATTGGCACAACATTACTAAAGATAAGAACCCAGACTCTTCATCTCATACATTTCTAGACAAGACTTCTCGATACTTAAACTTAGCTTCTTGAAAGAAAAAATTACATGGTAACAACTCTTACTGACTCAGTCATACTCCAATTCATCTGGAGTTACTGATCGTTTAAGAGGGATGATAGACTTCTTTTCTACATCTCGCGATAGAGCCTTCCTCATATCTGGAACAGCAAACAGGAAACAACGGTCATAACAGTGACATCATAGAGCAAAATGCAAATGGAAACTATATCACAGTAGATGCAGCAACTTACCCAGACCATCTTCCTCCCCCGAGTAATAGCGTAAAACTCGCCTATATATTATGTAATCAAGCTGGAAAAGACAAAACAGTTAATAGGATTAATACCAAGAATCAAATTCATCCAGATACAACTACAACAAGGTTAATCTCAGGAAAGGTTACTACCTTCTCGTACATCTTTATGGCTGGTGTATTTGATGCTCTCACAAACAAGTCCACAAAGTAAGCCTTATCACTACAAGAACAAAGTTCACCTCAGTGCCAAGCTTGGACAGCATATCACACAATTAAAAAGATGGATTCAACTAGTAGCCACAAACATCAGCAAAGTTCACAAAAAATGTTATTGTTCTACTTGACACTAACTTTATGCCATCACACAAAATGAGTGATTCAATCAAATTAGCCCATTATAGTTTAAATAGAACAAAGTTCAGAACTAAACTCTTCTAGGAAGTCCAAAAGAAGAGAAGGCTACTGATCTCACTCTACACTCCGTCATATTAAACTTCATGTCATCATGCAAAGACTGGTGAAGCCAAGTAGCAAGAATATTAGAAATAAAGAAAAAAACAAAGCTGAGCTCCACAAGGTTAATTTCTGCTAAGATGAAACTGATCTAATTGTATCACTTCACACTCAACTTTTATGCCATCACACAAACTTACATAACTATTTTTTTTGAACCTCGTAAAACTTCATAACATAACTTTTTTTAAAAAAAGAAAACTTACACAACAAAACTATGCCTGGAATAACAACCCTAAGGAGCCGTTTGGTTACTGGTTAGAGTTATGCAGGGTTTAGGGTTTAGTTATGCATGTATTAGTTATGCAGGTTTAGTTATGTGGGTATTAGTTATGCGAGTATTAGTTATATAGGTGTTATTTAGTTGGATAGAGATTACATTACATGAATTATTAACTATTGAATATTGATTTTAATATAAATTAATATATATTATTTACAAACAAAATAAGTAAGCAATTAGTATAAATTCTCCCTTAAAAAAAATTAAAGAAAGGAATTTTCTCTATACTTAACTAGGAATTCTGTGTTTTTTTTTTCTCTTTGTTTTTTTTTAATGTTATTAGCTTATAAAAATAAAGTACTATTGATATATTTCAAGTACATTATACTATCCTATTTTATATAATGTAAATTTCTATCAATATGATGCATGTGTTGTTTGTACATTTTAGTACACCAAATATATAAATTATATATAAATTCACATTCTAAATAAAAAATTAATACATGATAATTAAATATGTGGATATATTTAGTAATATATAATGCATATATATATATCGCTATCAAAATTATACATTCCTATTCACAATATTAATATTTTAATTTTAAATGAAAACAAATAAAAAGTCGTTTGTATACAAAAAGAAATAAGAAACAAAAATAGTTGTGAAAATAGAATAGTTATGTAAAGTTTTCAATAAAAAAGATTTAAAAATAAATTAATAGGGATAAATGTGTAATTTATCTTTTTAATACATGTATAACTAATATCCACATAACTTATTCCACCTTCTATCCTGCATAACTTATACATAGATTCCCTCATGAGTTATGTAGGTATTAATTATGTAGGATTACAAAAAAGGCAACCAAACACCGTATAAAATTAATACATGAATAACTTGTATACAATATTTAGAACTTATCAACCAAACATAGTATAAGTCATGTTGACTTTTCAACCTAATAAAAAACTTTTACCAAACATAGTAAAACTAATACAATGTTTTATACATGAATAACATGCCCTCTTATACCGTAACCAAACGGCCCCTAAGGGAAATAGGATACCACTTGCAGTATCCACCAAACTGGAAAAGAAAGGAGGTTCCAGTATCCACAGTACCAAGGTCAGAATAAAAGCACCTAGAAGGCTAAAATGATGTTTTAATTCACTAAAAAAGACAAAGGACATGCATAGATTTATAAAGGTCGACCCAAAATTTGCAGTACTTGTACAAGTGTACAGTGTTAGTGTGTTACTATGCATTCATTAAATCAGTTGAACTTCTATGAGCAGAATTCACAATGTAGACTACACTATTTCTGTAAGCTACAATAACATACAAGGAAGTAAACCAGAAGGTAGAAATGTTTGTAACATGATTTTAGGACGTCTAGTGAAACAAACCACAAACTAGATTAAAACAAACAAGTGGAAAAACTGTAAGCAAACTGCTCATGCCAAGTTAAAATTAAATACAACTCCGTGGTAATCTGCAAGCCTATACATAAAAAAGAACTGTGAAACAACAAAATGATAAATTTCGAAAGATGAATTTGAATAATGCGACCAGAATTCATGAAATAATGTGAACTAACATTTTACTATGTATGGACTTCATTTTCAGGATTCTAATTATCACATACATTAATCCCTCAGTAATAGAACTTAGTAAATAACAGTTTTTACACTGAATAGGTGCTTACATCTTATCACTGACTTCTTCCAGCAGGTTCATCAATTTCTTGGCTAATTGCTGCCTCCGATATTCAGGAGCCACAGTTACTGCAGTGACGTGACCATGCCAAGATTCACCTTGCCCTTCAACTTTTCCCATAACTGTACACATAAGCCAGGCATTAGTTTAAAAAAAACAGATGTTTTCGTATGAGTAATTTTTCAAAACATTGATAACATGCACTCTTGCTTGGTTATTAAAAAACCCACTCTTGCTAATTTATGAGAGCCGGGATGCACCAGCCAGTAGCCAAAATAAGACAACTACATAATTGACATTCTAACCACTTTGTCACCCATGAAGAGGCCAGAATACACCAGCCAGTGCCAAACTAAGTACATAATTGACATTCTAACCACTTCATCACCAATAAAGTTCAATATTATTTTTTTTTTTTAAAAAAAAGAGTAAATGAAACCTTTCACCGAAGGAAGTATAAGAGAATGATTACTTGCATCTGCCTTAGACCTAAAATCTATTGCTGGAAATTTTCAGAAACAGTGTTAGCATCAAGGGGAACAGAATTAGTGAAATCCGCCTAAACCAGCACAAGAAATCTACTTTCCGTCCCCAATCTCTTCTCCAAAGAGAAATGAAATTCAGAATGCGTATCCTTACCATTCCTTGCTACAACCTATTGTTTGAACTGAATTCAATCAAGCAAAGTGACTCCTTGCCAACTATACTGTCAAAAAAAACCTAGAAAGACAAAGTTAATGTATACCCTGCATCAAACTGCAGCTGAAGAATCGTCCTCGAGAAAATCCTCCTCCCTCCATCCACCTTTAGAAAACAATTTGCTCTTGAAAAAGCAGCTAAGATTAAGGGAGAGCTTTAGGCATATTATTTTCAATTCTTGCAATTATTTTCTTGATCTTCAAAGATTTTCTGTATTCTTAAAGGACTCTAGACTCTTTCTACTTAATTGGCTCCTATCTACCACTAAGGCACTAAGTCAATTCTTCAAGCTTATATTTGATATTTCTAATTTAATCAATCTGTATATAAATTAAATAATCATCAGTCGTCTGCTTAAATCATCCGTATATCAATTAAAAAAGTGATGAATTTTAAATTCTACACTGGAATAACTCACTGTATCCCATGATGTGGCCGCCAGGAGCTTTTGCAACATGAAAATAATCCGGCCATCTTGCCATGTAAGTCATATAAAATGACATGTTGAACTGCAGAAAATGTTAAAACTCATTTTTAATTATAACAAAAGGCACTAAAAATCGTGATAAAATCCATCCAAATTTCACAAAATACTACTACAAATCATGTTAAAACTCCTTTCAAATTTCTAAAAGGCATTCAAAATCATCTTAAAACTCGTTTCTAACTCATAAAACACTACTAATTATGCAGTTTTCGTTAAAGAATTTACAAACAAAAAAACGAAATTTAGGGGGAAAAGAAAGGGTCAATTGGTTTACAGTTTCAGTAAGATGATCTAGATTCACTGACGCGAAGCGAAGAAGGTCATTGCAGCTGAATCTACGAATCGTCGTCATGCTTTCTCTCTCTTCTTCGATCTTTCTCTCTCTACGAAACTCTTCTGGTAATCTGTAAGGGCGATAACCAGTTAATGGACCCCCGATGCCCCTTTGTGAGCATGACGGCCCAAAATAGCATACACCCGGCCCACAAGGAATGTCCTCGTTAATTTACAATAAACTCTAGTTTATAGTAACATAAGTTTTGTACAATGACCTAGTTGGATTGATGGGTGATCATCCGTGATCGATTCCATCTCAATGCCTCTTGAATTGAATTGAATTTGTCGTATCAGACTTGTCTAATGCGATTATTTGCCGGCTATTACACAGGGAACATAAGTTTTTTATGGAGAATTATCGCAAATAGCCACTATACTAAACTTAATTATGCTTCAGAGCTATAGTTTGCATATTTATGAGATGTAGCTAAAGTTTAAGTTGTCTCATTTGTATAATTCGCGGGTTTGTATAATACGTTTGTATAATTGAGCTATTTTTATATAAACTCAAAATAACGAATTTTTAAAACTAAACACAAACATCTGAATTTTAAACAGGTATACAAGTTATATTATACAAAATCACATTATACAATGTTATACAAATTATATTATACAAATTCTGAATTATACAAACGTGCTAATTATACAAACTTGAAACACCCAGCCCACGTAATTATTATTGAATATTGATCGCGAGTGGTAATTAACTAAAATTATAGCTATGACGACTAAGTAGTATATATTTGCTTAATCATGTAATTTTTCCTTTTTTATATATAAGAAAGAACATAGGTACATAACTCATCAATCATGAACATAAACCCAATCATCAATTTTACAATTCTAACTATTCATTTTGGAATAGTGGTGATTTTTTGTCGTTGTTTTCAAGACCCATTTGATTTTAACTCACTTGTTGTATATGAAATTTAAGACTCACTTGTTCAATGCATTATATTTATGTGCTCCTTAATTTTATTTATCTTGTCATAATAACCTCTCTTCGATAAATAAAAAGAGAGTCGATCTATACGATCGCAATATTGAAGTATGTGTATATGTTTGTGGTGAAATTTTGAGCAGAATTGTATATAAATTATGTTATCCTGGAGGAGATGGGCTAGTTGCATACTCTTGTTCAGGAAATGGAAGGCCCTAGCTAGCTTCAGCAATTTGGCATTTATGATATGAATCAACATTTGGTTATGGCAGTCAACATCCCATAACAAACTAACCGAATTGGTCTGCTCTCATTCACTTAATCTGCCTGCATCCCTCCTTACCTTGTTCCTTTTCTACTTTGCTCTCACATTGGAAAAAAAAAACCAGGATTTCTCAACAACTAGCATCATTGAATTTATACCACCAGACAATGTGTCTATAGCGGTCTTTTATTGAGAATATATAATAAAAATTAATTAGGGTTATGCTAGAGTAGTAAATATAATTAGACGTAGCAGAGGTCTTGGGTTACCATGAGGATAATAATTAGACATCATGATTAGATTCAAATCTACATAAATCATTTGTTTTTTGAATTTATACCATTAAATAATGTGTCTAGCGGAAATAAGTACAAGCAAGGAAACTTGCTGGGCCTTAGCTTCCTAGCTAGTTTTGTGTAATTGGGTGAGCATGTCTTTGACATGTTGAATAGTATGCTATTGGGGATCTTCATTTTATTGCATGCTATGTATGTGTGTTTACTTAATCATCAGCATGTACTTGCAACTTATGATGCATAAGATGACCATGAGGATAATAATTAGACATTATCATATTTTAAATCTAGTACATATATACATAAAGACATTGAGTTCGAATCTCATTGGCTTTAAGGTTCAGATTCCAATGCACAATGCATGATGATATGATAATGACCTGGGAGACCACTACAAGAAAAATGCTCAGCAGCGAAGTGAAAACTGGTCCCGAAAAGTGAATTTTTGGTCCCTAAAGGTCAATGGCGACGGGTACATCTAGTCGCCACACCATCCCAAAAGCCTCCGTTGCTAAAGGCCAACAAGGACGGGCTGGACAAGCTGGTCTCTAAATCATTTTTGCGAGCGTTATAAAATCTGGTGCTTAAAATTATTTTAGGACCGTATTTCTAGTCCATGATTAGGAAAAATCTGGTCCCAAAAGCATTTTTAGGCACTATATTTACTGGTCCTTATATATAAGATCAATTAATATTTAATGATTTTCAACAACCAGTTTACTGGTCCTACAAACTCTATAAAGACAATATTTGTGGTCCCTATATATATAATCAAATGCATTTATAAATTTATCATAGTTAGCTTATATATATAGAAAATATAAATACACAACATAATACATCAGTCACGTTATTATTTACGCAACAACTTCATGAGAAAAGGGAAAAAAAAAAGTGTTCTCTATCAAATAATATAAGTGTAGATGTCTTGTTGGATTATCCAGGGGCCTAGGCTCTTTGAGTTCTACCTCCAGCATTTTTCATGTATGAAAAAAGTAAAGTCCAACAACTATTTTGAGCAATCCCATTGTGTCAAATCCATGGAGGAGAGCTGATTGTCACACAGAATCCAGCCTTCTAGGAGTGGAGTGATGCCCATATTTGCGTAGTGTATGGTCTAATAATTAGTAAAGTTCATCCAGTGTGAAGGACTGGCAGTTGTTATTACACTTGTCCTGATTTGCAAGGCTACCAATGTATTGATGATGCCCTAGTAATTTAATAAACCTGCAATCGTCAAGAAGGATATAAGATTTGGCTAATGTGTGTTGAATTTAATTTAAAATCAAGGGAGGTAATTATTTGACAGCCAAGATAATACACAAGAATGTTTATTCCATATGCCTTATGCAGAATGCAAGGTTTAATGATAGTGAAACTTCAATTGAGCTAATAAGCTAATGCATGTGCTTTCAAAGAGGAGTCTAGTTTCCAAAGCATAAAGAGTAAGATATATTATAAATTTAACACTGATTTATCCTTGTAAAGAATATTGAGCAAATTCACAATGTAAGCAAGTTTTGATGCCTTCAACCAAAAAAAGTTAAAAGAGTTCAAATTTGCTTAAACTTGTCTCGTCTTTTTTCTCCTAAAAGAAGCACATGTATAAAATAAATTCTCAAACTAATTAAGTTTGGATACCTTCAACCAATAAAGAGAAGAGTTCAAATTGCTTAAACTCGTCTCATCTTTATTCTCCTACACGAATCACATCTTGTAAAATGGACCAGCAAATGTTTAAAAGAGGTGAAATATCTTATCTTTATTTCTAAAAAGACCAAATAGTAATTTATAGTTATTTCAAGTTTATTAATAATTAGCTCAAACCAAGTAAAAGTTCTTAAGTCTTTCATCATCTTCCCTCTCTCTATAAACTTCATTGACAACTAGACTACATTCTTAGGGTGCAAAAGTTCTTATTTTTTACTAATCACTCTGTTCGCAATTACATTTGAAAACAAAAATGCTACTATGACATGAATTGAGAGCGGATGAGTGATGATAAGAAAATAGCATATACTCATTTAAATCGTGTAAGAGACTTGAGATATTATTTTCAATTAAATTTCTAAGACACGTAAGATACCAGTCAGTGGCAAGGAACAAATTGTAAATGTCAACATGATATTCAGTAATAGTTTTTCTTGTTCTTTGTGTAGCAAATTCTTGGTCTTATAAGCTTGAAATAATCCCCGAAATCACAACACAAAATTAAAGCTTACAAATTAAATATGTAGAACATTTAACTGCTCATCAGTTTGGTTGACTGCTGACTTTTATTTATTAATTATGGTATTTTCTTAGTTCTATTGTAAAATTTATTAACATGTTATCGCTATTTCAGATAAAAACTTTGTAGACTTAATTTAATTAAGAAAACTGGAAGGACCCCACTAGTTCCCTTAATCAAGTGCAAACATCATCTAGGAAATGCATCACAAAGAAATAAGTATCCCAAATTCATACATATTGAGAAGTACAATTAGTATTTCACTTAAAATAAGATTGTCGTAGCAAGATATTTGCAACCAAAGGAACACAAATAGCTACTAACACTATTATTAGAACAAATAACCTAAAATAGCATCAGATGACAAAATAATTACAGTCAATTGATCATAGATAAGTATATAGTAGTAGGAACTAGCGTGCTCGAGCGTACTGGCTTTGACCTGCGATGGGGGTTGACAGTGAAATAGGAATGGTGGAACCTTCTCAATATTTGTGTTCTTTGATTTGGTAGACGCGGTTGCTAGTAGGTTAGAGTTTAGTGATTGGGAATCTTCTCCAGATAGGAATATGATGTTCTTGAAAGCAGTTGCTCTAGTATCAAGAGTCTCCATATCAGAATTTCTGCTTAAAACCCCTGGAGATATCTTTACTTCAAGCAAAGTAGCAGGTTTGCTTGTGGGTTCAGCAACACATTGGGGCTTCTGGTCAACAGCACACATTTGTAGCCTCCCTCTCCCTTTAGCTAATTCAAACGAGGGCCTTTAAAGTTTATGTAGAAGAATACTGAAATTTCAGATTACAAAGTCCTTAGTTGAAATATACTTTCTCGTGTTACAAGGGATGTCTGGAGAGGGTGGTGTCTACGCAATCTTACCCCAACTTATGAAGTTAGGGAGGCTATTTCCGATAGATCCTACGCTCAAATAAATTTGAAGAAAATAAAAGTTCAAAAAATCAACCGCACTCTTTTAATAAATAAGAACAATTAAAACAGAGGTACTACTATTTGTCACCAAATAAAAAATAAGACAAGTACTTCTCAATCAGTGATAAATGCTCCCTTTTAGAAATTAGAGATGTAATTGAGATCATTTAGTTGTCGACTTTTTATAGAAGACAACAAATAGGGAAGACAACAATTTGGGCTCTTTTACTACTTGTTTAGCTTGAAGATTGTTTGTTGGTACATTTTTTTTACTTTCCCCCTACAATTAAATCTAGATAACCACTAAATTATCATAGATAATTGTAAAGAAAAACAAATCATTAAAACTATAAACACTCTGGAACTACACAAATATATACCCTTAAGATGAAATTTAGGTATCGATACGAAATAAATTCATGAATGACAACTGAAAATGGCGTATTTAAGCAAATAACCTACTTGAAGTGGGTGCTTACCGCAGTGAAATGATGAACTACATAGCGGTGAAATCAATGAAAATATGAAGATTTCTTCCATTTTGAGAAATGATGAAGTACATGTTATGTGTCTCCATGTTTAGCGGCAGATTCTACAAATATCAACGAACCCCAAAATATTTCCAGATTTCTTTCCCAAAATATTTCAAGATTTTTGCCCCAAAATTTTTCCAGATTTCAACTCCAAACATTGTTGGACATAGTTTCCAAGCAACCCCAAAATATTTCTAGATTTCAACCTCTACAAATATCTATTGTCCCTTTTGTAGACTGGTCAATTCAAACGATATAAATGACAAGATTAGTCATTTTAGAGTGTATTTAAAAGAACAATTTTTGACATACCTAAAATTGCCAGAAAACTTGTACTCAGCTTCAAGAAGAATAAAATTATTCAATCGAACAGTTACCTATACATCTCAAGCAAAAGAAGGAGAAAGCTGAACAAGAAATCTTGAAAGATTATCATTTTGGAATTTACGGGTTTCGGGAGATGAGGTCTAGAGGGTTTTCAAGGCGAGGTAGAAACAAAAAAAATAGAGAAAGCTGTGTTTAATATTAGAATTTTCATTTTCTTTTTAATAAAAAACTAAAAAAGAGTGAGTATTAAGGACCAGACGATAACAGATTTAAGTACCAGATTGAATCCCTTCGCAATTATAATTGTAAAATTGACAACTTGGGACCAGAAATAAATATCGTCCCTAAAAATAGACTTTTAAGGACGAGTTTTTTCTACCCGTCACTAAATGTTGGTCTCTAATAAGCCTTTTTCTTGTAGTGGACGTAATGCTTTGCGATAGTAGGACGTGGAGTTTGAGTCTTACCACACGCCTATATGGATATGAGTTCGAGTTTCAATGTACCATAACAATATGCTAAATGAGTATACGTACACCCAAATCCCAATGCATTATCATAGTAAGACCTAGGGTTTGAGTCCTGACGCTCTATTTGTTAGACATTGTAGTTAAGAGATTGCATTTGGCATATGCACTAATTATATTGTTTCAGATTCAATCATTCAGTATTCAAAATTCACAAACATCTACTAATAATCGAGCCTGAGACACACACAAAGAAGTAGAGGAATGGATGCATTTGAATTTACTAGATTAGGGTATGGAAGGAAGATATGAATTTTCCTGACACCATGTGCTTCTGCTGAAGCTCTTCCCTGCATGGTGATCAGAACCATTGCATCCATCATAACCAATAAAACCCTAGCAAACTTAGACTCTCCCAAGCCCTATTTAGCCATTTTGCATGGACATGATCACTCCATCAGTCACACATTTTGGCCTCATTCCTTATTTACTCCTTTTGTACTTATTACCCTTATCTTCTCTACCCATATAATAGAAAGAGAAAAAATATATATATATCATGAGCACATGCACTAGTTACACTATATAAATAGACCCTTCTATATATTGTTTTTCAAACTTTGAAATGCCTAAGAAAAATACTACTACTACTAAATTAGAAGATCATGAAGGTAGAATTAGATCAAGAACACCAAAAGGGCATTTTGTTGTGTATGTTGGAAGTGAAATGAAAAGGTTTGTTTTGCCTACATCTTACTTGAAGAATCCATTGTTCCAAAACTTGCTTGATAAGGCTGCTGAAGAATATGGCTTTGATAATGGCAACATAATCCTTCTTCCTTGTGATGAATCCTCATTTCGACGGCTTATCGTCATGTTAGCAAGGTCTAGCTCATTCAATAGTACAAGAATAAACCCTAGCTAATCCTCGACTAAACATGATCTTGCATGCTTCTCTATGATTAGTAAATATATTTCTAAGTTATATATACTGAAAGTGTAAAGACTATTTACACTATGATCTGTGTATATATATTTCTTAACTTCTTGTAATAACATGTTATGGATAATTATCACTAGTTATATATATATATATCTTGATCAATCTATATACTTCATCGTTTTAAGTTATAAATCTTTAATTCTAACTAAGCTAATTAATGTCATAAAATTAATTATTTTCGAAATGATAATATATTAATCTAAAATAGGTGAAATGAAATGTTAAAACAATAATGCACCTGACATAGCACCAAGCATAGGATTCTTCTTTCAAGAGGAACAAACATTAAAAATACAATACAAATTAAATAGGAGGACAGAGAGTATTCAATTACGTGTGTGTTGTTGAATTCATAGTCAAATATAATCACCGGTCTTCATTATTATATAGTAAGTATATTGAACCATCAATTTTAAGTCAGTTATTGCAGTTTGCAGGCTATTGTGGATTGGCATTTTCCTACGACAACCTCTGCTTATTATAACGAACATTAATATAAAATAAAATAAAAAAACACGACTGGCCGGAAAGAAAACGATTTCTTGAATAATTTGATCTTTAAATACTTTTAAAAAATTGTGCTCCCTCCGTTCCTATTTAAGTTTCACGCTCCTTAAGAGACTAAGTAAGTTTATCATTGTACTCTTATTTAATGTTCTCTTGAAGTCAAGTTTTGAATAAATAAACGTAAATTAATTTACTTTGATTAACTAATTTGAGAAATAAATATGAATTAGTTACTTAGTTTTTGTTGACAAATGTATGCTTTTAAGACTAATAGCTTTCAAAGGGTAAATAAGAAAAACGTTGTCATTTATATATTGATTTTGTGAAATGACAAATTTAAGGAACATTTAAAAACGGTGAAAGGAATAGTCAAGTTAAAATGGAAAGAGGGAGTACTTTGAACCCTTGATGGGGACCCTTGCTTGCAGCCCCATCGACATTGGGTCATGGACGAATTTTAAGGCAAATATACGGAACACATAAATATGTGCTCTCTTTGTAACATTATGTATTTTATGCATGTATTTTTAAAATTTTATATATTATTATCAATGTCACTATGCTATGAGAAGCCTAAATTGTACACTTATTTAAATGTTGAATTATTTACCCAAAAGGATTAAAGATCAATTCCAAGATATTGAGTCTCTAAATAAGAATATCGTTATAAAATGGGAAACATTATATAAACTCTAAAATATTGGAACCACTTGCATGGGGTAAAGGCAATATGAATGCCAACTTCCCAAGTCCCAATTAACTATGCTTTCTATTTTACCATGGTTTTAGACTTTTGAAACCAATTGGAAATTTTTGCTAACATTAAAAGCAAAGATCACTAATCACGCCTCTCTTTTATTCTTCAATGACCGACAAAACAAATCTATTTGAAAAAAGAAATAATTTGGCTAAAACGCAAGTCAAACATTCCCAAAATTAAAAGCTTCCTCTTGCTTTTATTAAGTATCAAGTACTCCTTCCGTTACTTTTTATATTTCATCCTTATTATAAATAATTGATCTATAATACTTGTCATTTCATAAAATCAATACATAAAATACAATATTCTTTAGATTTTACCCTTGTGAGTTATTGGCCTTGAAAACATACATTTGACCTATATAGAAAAACTAAGTGAATAATTCATGTTCATTGTTCAAATTAATTCATGCTCATTGATTGAAAATTTGACTTCAATAAATAAAAAAATAAATAAGGAGAGATTAGTAAACTTACTTAATTTTTTAATGCACATAAAATAAAAAACAGTGACATATAAATAGGAACGGAGGGAATATCAACCGTAATGTAATTAGATCCCCACTTCATTTATCTGTATTATACAATTATACTAGAAGGTCACAATTTTTCTAGTGCATTCTTAGTTAAAAAATATTTAGTGGTTGTTTTAACTGATATTTTAGTTGAATTAGTGTGATAAAATTGTAAATGTTTTAAATGGAAAAGTTAGAAAGTTTACTATTATTTTAGTGAAAATTTGTTTCCTATCATGCATTTTTTTAGTGTGCTAGTTTGATGAAAAATAAGTGGAAAATGATGTTCTATATAGCATAAATTTTCTATTGATGTACGGTGGGGAAAACCTTTGTTTCTAGTAGTATATGGGCCCTTTATATGATACTGTTTTGACTTAACACATCTTTTTAAACATATCAGTAAATTTTATATAGACCCTTCAATTACGACTTATTTCATTTGACATAAGATAAATTATTCTTACTAGGCATTTTTTTGTCTAAATTTTAACATTCTCAAGCGTTTATTATGTAGATAATTTTGTTGAACTTTGGACAATTTACTTATTTTAAACTATGATAAAAGTCTCAACATTTCACTTAATATGGATGAGAGGAAGTATTAGCTAGAAGGTAATTTGATTAAATTATCCTTATTTATTATTTTTCTCTATTTAATATTTATCACTTTTGTATCATATTAATATCTCTTAATATTTTTGACTACTGGTAAATATGAAAACAAACAACTAATTGTTCTTGATTTTCTAAAATAACAAATAAAATATTATAAATCATTTATTTTTACTGAGAATGGAAAATATTTAAAAACGGAGGGAGCAATATAGTAAATATGTTATGGGAAAAGAACCCTTGTATCCCAAGCTATCACATTACTTTCATAGCCCCTTTTAACTATTAATGCGTGTTTATTTCTTGATACCATTAAAGTATCTATATATTTTGATGGTATCAAAGAGGAAGTAGTAGTGCTTCAGTGAAAACACTACTCAGTTACTCCTTGATATCATTAGAGTATATAAATACTTTAATGGCATCAAAGAGGAACAAACAGTGTTTCGGTGAAAAAACTATTCAATTACCGCTTGATACTATTAGAGTATACAGATACCGTTAGAGTATATATATATATATATACTCCGATGGTATTAAGGATGAAGAAGCAGTGGTTCAATGAATAGAACAAGGGGGCAGTCGAGTAAATAATATGGGTCGTGGTCAATCGGGATAAATATATTGGGTTGGGTTCAATTTGGATAATATTTTGTAGATTTTACACAAATCCAATAGTGTTAAGAGCTAATTGCATCATATCCCTACTATTTTTCAAATTACAAAAAATTCGTAAATTTGGTGAAATCCAAATACATCCCAAGACGTCCTGATACATCGCGTCACAAATTTTGAATACATCCCTCAACGTTCTAATACATCACGTCAGTTTATGATACATTACTCAACGTCTTGATACATCGAGTAAAGTGATGTACACAACCAGTACATCGTGTAAAGTGATGCATTCGACCGATACATTGTGTAAAGTAACGTCTCGGTACATCGAGCACGTCCCAATTCATCGTAAAGTGATGTATCCGATCGATACATCACATAAAATGATGTATACGATCGATACATCGCGTAAAGTGGTGCATCCGACTGATACATCGTGTAAAGTAGGAATTTTTGTAATTTTTTCAATTGATAGAAAATTTTAAAAAATATAATAAAATAAGTTGTATATTTAGGTAAGTTCACCTAATGGGTCTGATCTGTATAGTTTTTCCTATCTTGTTTAGTTATGTGACATGATTTTTTAAAAGGGTAATTTGGTCAGAAAATTAAAAAATTTATAGTATCTTTTTTATTTTAAAATAAATTAATCTTTTTTTCATTTCTTACTTAAAAGATATTAAAGTTAAAAGTATAAAAATGTTCAAAAAGGTAAAATAATATAGGTAAAATACAATTCTGACCAAATTCTCTAGTCAAAAAGATTTTTCCTTTTTAAAATTTTAATTAGTTAAGTAAATTTCATTTTTCCAAAATGGCCCACAAATGCAGCCATGCATGGCGTTATTGACGGTTGAAGGATGCGATTGCGTGCGACAATTCCCAAGGGAGTTAGGCCTTCCCAAACCCCTCACACATACCTAACTTTGTTAGGTACCAACTATTGGCGGGCGTAGTACTATTCACGAAGATAGTAGTAGAGTATAAATATTTAATTAAAAAGTTTGAATTCGAGCACTTTGAATTATATAATTACCTTTATTAAAGAATATTTTATCTCTCAATATGAAGTTTTCCATTGATAATTTAGATTTAATCGAACTTCTTTGTAGATACTAAATAAGTTGGAAAACCAAAAAAATAAGAAAACTATTATTATGACTTAGGAGAGATATAACTAAAAAATAATTGAATCATAAACTTTAGATTTATGTAAGGGAGCTCTTATCTCATTTATTAAGCACGCCAAATATTATTTTCTACCAGAATTGCCTACCATATGGGGCTTTAATTTGAGATAGATCACACATTTGTCACTTGCATAACATAATCATGACCTTTTAGTCATTATGATTGTGTTTAAGTGATATTACCTCGTTGGCTTAGATCGTAGATAAAGTCTGCTTATTTATATATCCAATATCTATCTGTGTTTTATCCATGTGAAACTTCTTGTCTTGAGCTGAAATATCACATGTACCCTTTCATGAACTCAAGGTCCTTGATGTTTGTCCTATGACACCCTAACTTAGATACCAAAGTACCAAACACACCTTCTCATGATAAATCACAGGTATTCAATTGGAAGGATTTGTTGATATTCCATATGATTTGTCTCAACTTCAAACACATTTAATTATACTTCATTGCTATTATTACAATTTACAACCGTCCAAATAATAATTATGCAATTTGGCAATTTGGAAGATATATTATTATTATTATTCCATATGATTTGGAAGGATTTGGTTGATATTCCATATGATTTGTCTCAACTTCAAGCACATTTAATTATACTTCATTGCTATTATTACAATTTACAACCGTCCAAATAATAAATATGCAATTTGGCAATTTGGAAGATATATTATTATTATTATTATTATTATTATTATTATTATTATTATTATTATTATTATTATTATTATTATTATTACAACAATTTGTGTCAACTAGTTAATTAGAGTCATATTTATTAATGATGATGAAGTATAACAATGCAATTACAAAGAGATGTCCATTCAAGGAAGTTACTCAAGTGCCAATTTCTTGAGGGTACATTCAAGTAAGTCACTTAGGAAGTGCCAACTTCCTGAGGGTACATTTATATCTTCATATGCTGATACGATAGCAATACTAACATATTCAGTATAATTTTACAAGTAATATTATTCCGATAAATCATTGGGCCAAGTGAAACCTATCAAAAACATATTTGAAAAATATAAGTATATAAAAATCTCAGTTGGGATTTGATTATTTGTTTAGCATGGGATAAAACAAAGATGGTGGTCCATTGTAGTAAGTGCAGTTAAAAATTGATTATTTAATGTCTGTTATTTTATTATATTTTATTTTAAGTTGAAGAATTGTTTGCCTTTTCAAAGCCAAATGGGACAGATTCTTACCCAAAAGATTTTGTAAAAGAAACAAATCTTTTTTGAGATTTGCTTCTTTTTATACACATAATCTTTTTTAAAAATATTTTATTTTGTCTTTCTTTTTGACTTATGCAGAAACAAATACTTATTAAATTTTCTTTTACGGGCTACAAAAAGAATATTCTTAATTATCGTGGTTTGTACTAACTTGTACTTCTTAGTGAATCTCTTTTCCAAGAAAATAAAAGGAAAACTAGAGCAAAGAGAAGATAAACTCAAGTTACAAATTGTTTCTATAAAAAACTTCATGCATAAATAATTTATACGTAACTTGTTTATAAACAAAACGACCCTATCAATTTAATTAATTCAGTCATGCTACTCTTTTGTAGAGAAATAAAACCAAAAAAATCTTAGATGTTTTTGCATAAAATTTGCTACTTCGGCAATAGAAACAATTTAATCTTATTAGATATTTACACTAAACTATATATAATTCATTATGGTAAAGTTAGCTACTACTTCCTCACTTCTAAAAGATGGTATTTTTATCTTTTCATTTCATTTTAAAATAAGTGATATTTTATATAATCAAATAGACATTAATATTGTTCAAACAGGTTTTCACTTTGCACTATTTTTTCCTTGGGGAGGAGTATTGTTAGCTCCTTTCATGTCAATTTTGTTTTTCGAACAGACATCGTAGAATCTACTTACATTAGAATAATTCTGATAGAAAAGACGATATATATATAAATATATATATATATATATATATATATATATATATATATATATATATATATATATATATATATATATATATATATATATATATATATATATATATATATAATTCACATAAGGAAAAAATCACATTGAAAGAAAAAGTGGATTTTGTGATGGATAAAGGTAAACACAGATCTACTAAACAAGGATAGGAAACCCCACCTTTTATTTTTTCAATTTTTGAAGAATTACAAGTCAAACTTAAAGAATAAAAATCATTACCGACAAAAGTATACAGTATACACCAATAATGTGATAACTATTTTACACAGTATTTGGAATTTGATTTTTATTATAATAAATTTTATTTTACACTGTTAGGTATATTTCTCTATTATGTAACAGATAACTTATAATATTTCATCATAATTATAAATCTCACTTTTATGTAAACTAACCTATACATTTTATTTGGGTGCCTGGCTTGATATATAAGCAACTCATTACATCAATGAGACAATGACGTGTATGAGTGTGTTCGGTATAGGAATTTTTTTTTTCTTTCTAAATTATGTATATGTATAAATCTTTTTGAGATAGTAATATTTTTTTTTTATTTACTTACTACTAGAAAATAAGTAAAACAATTCACAAATTTTCCAAGATTTTTCTCCTTCGTAATAAAAACAAGTTTGTTTGGACATGCAATATGATATCAGATTATTTAAAAGTTGAATTTTTATTTGAATATGAATTTTGAATTTTTAAGTTGTATTTTTTCTCATAACATGAAAAAACAAGTTGTGGTCATTATCAAAATTTTCTCAAATCTTACACAATTTTACCAAATGATCAAATCATAGTTCAAAACCAGGCAATAGCATATCATAAAACACTTCATTGATAAATCACATATTTGTGTGTTTATTTTATAAAATTTTTTTTGCCATTATAAACTTTCAAATAGACATATTTTTATACAGATTCACTAGTCAACAATAATAATAAATTATTTATGGGAAAATTGTATATAATAACAAACTATTAATACAAATTAAATGTTATAAATATAGTTTGATTTAATTGTACCCCATAACAAACTGTTGCTATTTCGCCTCTCTCCTGGTGAATCTCGCTTGCCACTCTCGTTCTCTCCCTTGTCTCTCTCGCTTTTATACAAACGCAAATGTATAAAATGCGTTTGTGTTTGTATAAAGCGAGGAAAAATTATATATATACATATATTTTCGTTCCCCTCTCTCCCCTCTCCCAGATCTCGCTCGCCAGTCTCTCCCTCGCCTCTCTCGCTTATACAAACAAAAATATATTAATTGTGTTTTTGTTTGTATAAAGCAAGAGAAAATTGTATATACACATGCAAATACATATATCTTCATCCTATACACTTATAATTATACAATACAAATATTTCCCTACTCAGTTCTCTTTTGCTTTTCTCTCTTTCTCGCTTTATACAAACACAGATTATACAATTGATCTTTTGTATATGTATACCGAAACAAAAACAGATTATATACAACTGCTTTCTTTTGTATATGTATAGCGAAATATACATATTTATGTTTGCTATGGAGCGCAATTATGCAAACTATAACTATAGCAACAAATATGATTTTTTGCTATATGTGAAAGTTGATCATTATTTATTTGATATATTTTTTATATAATAAGAATAATTTTTTCACTTTGAGCATGAGTTTTTTTTACAAACTATAAACTTATTGATCAAGTTTCATATTTTAAAAAAATAATTAAAATTCTGATTAAAAATCTCAAAATATTTTATTTTTCAAAAATTTTAATATAAAATCACGATTGATGTGCTCCTAAAAAAGAATACCTACCTACCCACTTTAACCTTTTAATTAGAGTAGAAATCCAAAAAGGGAGCCAAGTGGGGACACAATAATAATAGTAATAATAATAATAATAATAATAAATGGAATAAATAAAAGTCAAATTGTATTGTAGTCTAAAGAAATCGTCTAAACTGTGTCGTTTAACTCCACGGCAATTTCCTCGTGCTTCGCTACTCTCTCACACCTGCGGATTCCCGTGATATCCTCACGGAAATCCTTGTTTTATTTTATTTTTATATTCCCTCCGTTTATTTTTATCTGTTATGTTATGTTTTTTAAAAATTAATTTGATTAATGGGAAAAAGGATAAATATATCCCCAAATTATCATAAATGGTGCGTCAATACCCTTCGTTATACTTTCGGGTTGTGTATTCCCTATCCATTAAGATCATGACACGTGTCCCTCCGTTTATTTTAAGGGTATATACGTTCTAAAATATTGACGGTAAGGGTATACACAACCCGAAAGTATAACGAAGGGTATTGACGCACCATTTATGATAATTCGGGGGTATATTTGTCCTTTTTCCCATGATTAATTTTTAAAGTTAAATTAGATTATATTAATTTGACATTTTAAACAAATAATTTAGATATTCAAAAACTATATGAAAAGTATTATAAATTACAATTTTTTGCATATCAATATGATGAAGAAATACATCATAAAATGTTAATCAAAATTTTTATAGTTTGACTTTAAAAAGGAAACAATGACAATTAAAAGTGAACAGATGTAATATATATTTCTTTTTTGTACTTAATTATTCTTTTCTTTTGAAGTTCAAAAACTTTAAATGAGGATTGGAGAAAGAATGTAGTATTATGGACTTCCAAATTTTTTTATTTTTTTTTAGTTCCAACTATATTCTTAAAATCTAACGAGTCAAAGTACATTCATATATTCTACCTTCACATTAATTAAAACAAAAAATTAATCATGATGAGAATAATAATCATCGTGTTTACTCATAACTTCCATATTCAAATTTCATTAAACAAAGAAAAAAAGGTAATTAATTTTCTTAGATGATTTCACTATGTGTTACTTGAGTCGATTATCGGTAAAAAAACTCTCTATTTTAAGAGTAATACTATGTATATATCATTTTTTTAAATTTTATTTGTGAAATTGTACTGAATATGTTGTTGATATTATTCAAATTAATTTTCATGGTTGGTGTCACCAAATTTCCTTTACCAACCTTCCAATTCTCCATTTACTTTTTAATATTCCATATTTTTTTATACACTTCTTGAAAGGCCAAAAGGGTGATAAATCATTATTTTTTATTTCCATTTTTTACTTATCAATTGCCAATTTATCCCAAACAAATATATTCCAGCTGTAGGTGGGACCCAATATAGCCAAAACTTTTTTATTTCTACCAGTCTATAAATAACAGCTCTTAATAATTCCTTTTTTCTCTTCTCCATTTCTTCACACTTTCTCTCTGGCGATCTCGCCGGCGCTCCGGCCATCATCATTGTCGGAAAAATCTCCCTTCTTCTCATTTCTCTCTCTAGCTAAGGTCGTCTCTCTTTCTCTCTCTTATATATATTTCTCTGCATATTTATCTTCTTTCTCTAAAAGCTTGTATTTTCTGTGTGTGTTTTGTTGATTTTGTGCAAAATCAGCTCTAGATCTATTTTGCTTCTCAGAAAGCTCTTTTACTATGTGTTCTTCTTATTTACATTATGTTCTCATCTTCATTGTATTTGGATCTTAAGTTTGTAATACGCCGCTTGTTCTCTGAATTGGGATATGGAGATTTGATCTATTGTATGATCTTCCTTTATAGAATCCAATGTTTTTGTTCTTTCCAAAAATTAACATCATTCTACAGGAAAAGAAATCTGAACAGCTTGATTATGGTAATTAGTAGCAGTTAAATAAGTGTACTTTCTTTCTTTCTGGATAAGGTTATTTTGATTATGGTAATGTAATTACTAATGACCAGCATTATTACTTATTGGATACTGTAGTCCTTTTGGATAAGATTGAAAAATGAAATCCTTATTGTTCTTACTTTGTTTAATGGTTGGGAACTTGGGATGATGGCTATTGTTCATTGACTCACTTTTTGCATTCAGTTGAGCCATAATGTTACTCAGATTCTTGTTCTGTACAATTTTCGTCCCGGAGTTTGATACTAAGTTTTTTTCTGGACTTCCTGACCATCTATTTATGTGTTTGTACATATATGCATCTAAATAATCCAACTTTATGTAATGAAAAGCGCCTTTACCTTTTTCTGCAAGATAATGTTTGTTGGTTGAGAATTACCAAGTTATACAGATAGATAACAAGCTTGTGTTTTTATATTGGTGTGCAACTTGTATTGTAGTCTAAAGGGGCTAATGCTTATGATTTCTAGTTATATGTGATTTTCTGAAGTTCTGTATGTCTTTTGACATACTTGAGCGAATGTGCACACACATATTTGTATGTCTGTGTCTATGTATCTATTTGTGTGCCCTTAAATTACTTACGAGTATTGAAATAAAATGGGTCCGGATGAAGTGGAATGGATTCATATAGCCGATCAAACTAATTTGATATGGCATAGTTGATTGATTAATACAAATGCATGCTCACAAACACCAGTATTTGTGTGCTTTAAGTTCCTTCTTTTTGTGCGACACAGAGTGCTAGTGGGTTGACATGTAGCTAATCCATCCCTTTCAATTTGTTTGTCTTACTTTCCTTTTTAGTCAATTTTAAAGAAAAATCCCTCTTTCCTTTTTCCGCAACTCCTTAGTTCTAACTTTCCACGCAACATGTTTAAGACCACAAGATTAAACAACATTTTGGTCCAATCTATATATCTTTAATTTAAGATTACAAGATTCGAAAGTCTTCTTTACTTTCTAAAACTCTGGGCCAAGTCAATACTAGATAAACAAATTGAATCGAAGGGAGTACTATTTTCCTAAAAAGAAATAGCAATTTTGTGTTTCTATATGGAGCTGCAACCTGTATTTTGTTCTTAAAGGTGTTATTGTTAATGATGCAGAGTACTTCCAAGGATTGAAGGTTTAAAGCGACCATGGAAGAAACTGGACTGAGAAATGTGGGCTCCAACTGCTCCATTTCTGAAATAGATGATTATGATCTCTCGAAGCTTCTAAACAAGCCAAGGCTAAACATAGAGAGGAAGAGATCTTTTGATGAGAGGTCACTCAGTGAGTTATCCATTGGCCTATCTAGAGGTTTAGATCATTATGAAAGTGCCTCACCAGGCCGGTCAGTCTTGGACACCCCAGTTTCATCAGCCCGAAACTCTTTTGAGCCCCATCCAATGGTTGCTGAAGCATGGGACGCTCTACGCCGCACTATGGTTCATTTTCGTGGTCAACCAGTTGGCACAATAGCTGCAATTGACCATGCCTCTGAAGAAGTCCTCAACTATGATCAGGTCAGTATTTTTATGAAATCCAAGTATTACAGAATCTTGGTGCTCTTATGTGATATTGATTTAGTAATTTGCATAATATTGGTATCATATACTATGATCAGGTATGACTTTTTTGAACAAAAATGTGCATTGGTTATTGATGCCATACATAAAAATGTTGGGATATTGTCATATTGATGCCGAAACTGGGTTTAATATGGAGTGAGGTACAGTGATGTGATAAGGAGTGTAATATTATCTGTTTTATCTGAGTACTTATCCAGTGAAGATTTCGTTTGATGTGTAGGTTTTTGTTCGAGATTTTGTGCCTAGTGCTTTGGCCTTCCTGATGAATGGAGAGCCAGATATAGTCAAGAACTTCTTGTTGAAGACACTTCAGCTTCAGGGATGGGAAAAAAGAGTAGATAGATTCAAGCTGGGAGAAGGGGTTATGCCTGCTAGTTTCAAGGTTCTTCATGATCCTGTTCGTAAGACAGATACCATAGTAGCAGATTTTGGTGAAAGTGCAATTGGAAGAGTTGCTCCAGTTGATTCTGGGTTTTGGTGGATAATTCTTCTCCGTGCTTACACAAAATCTACTGGAGACCTGAGTCTCTCTGAAACAACAGAGTGCCAAAAGGGGATGAGACTTATATTGAGCCTGTGTTTGTCTGAAGGATTTGACACATTTCCAACTCTGCTATGTGCTGATGGATGCTCAATGATTGATCGGAGGATGGTAATATATTTTGTCATCTTACCTTCTCAATTTATTTGGATCTTCTTATCATTGTGATATAAAGCATGTTTAGCTTAGATGATTGGAGCAGTTGATAAGCAACAAGAGCTGAAGCTGATTTTATAAATAAGGAGTTAGTTGCTTACAATTTTTGTGATCGGGATTCATTCAGATGTGTACCCTTATGTTCTTCTATGCATTCTCATCTTATGTTTCGTGGTTATTGCTCTAAGATTCACAAAACTTTCAGTCGGAAAATGAACTTGTGCAATGGATTGTCTACTAGTGACCTTTAGCTTTGTTTTCTTTGTCCCTGCTACAATGTGACATCTAATGCATAGGAATTGGATTTTAGACTCTAGTAGAATTCAGTGAATGTTCTTAGCGTAGATCTCTGTTCTAAGTTGAAAGTAAATTAGCACTTTGTATATCCCTCAGATCATCAAAATGCATCCTAAGCTAAATTTCGTGGGAGATTTGTCAACAAAACATATAACACTGTAAAATTTTGTATCTGTAGCCCCTAAAAGTTTGTTTGCATCATTAGCCTCTTCAAATGATGTTCTAGTAGTTTTTCTTTCTGAAGCTTTTTGTTGTTTTTGTAACCTTTTAGTACCTTGTTGGAACCCTATTAATAAAACTTTTACCTTATCAGAAAAATAAACATAACTCGGCTTATCTAGTGAAATTTTAGTTTCTGTTTTTTTAAGAAAGAGAGAAACCATAACATGGCCTAACTGAATCGTTTCATGCGTTGAATTGCTATCTTTCATCATTTCTGAAGCTTCTCTTCCAGCTTAGTTATCCGTGACATACAAATTTCTTTAAAAAGTTAATGTTTTCAAGTCAATGAATGTCTAGAGGTGAACCTTTTATTTACATTACTCTATTGTTTTGTCTGCATATCTGGCAATGATCGGAAAACTCTAATAGTAAATGGATCTAAACTAAGAGACTGAAATTCTTGGCTTTGTGAGTTTCCTTATCCATTCTTAGAGGAATAGACTTTTATGCTTAAAAGAACAGTAACACAACTATTTCTTGCCTCCAAAATTTTGTTTTGTAGTGTTAAATATTAGAATGTACCTGGTAGTTACTTGAAAATTAGGTCCCATGATTGGTGTTTTGCCTTCGAAGAGACATTAATTGGATATTTTATTTATTGTGGTTGATTTTCAGGGTGTTTATGGATATCCTATTGAGATCCAAGCACTCTTCTTCATGGCACTGAGATCCGCATTGGCCATGTTGAAGCACGATACAGAAGGGAAAGAATTCATTGAGAGAATAGTGAAGCGCCTGCATGCCTTGAGTTATCATATGCGAAGTTATTTTTGGCTCGACTTTCAACAGTTAAATGACATATATCGCTATAAAACTGAAGAGTATTCTCACACTGCAGTAAATAAGTTTAATGTTATTCCTGACTCAATCCCAGAGTGGGTATTTGATTTTGTGCCTACACGTGGAGGTTACTTTATTGGGAACGTTAGTCCTGCTAGGATGGACTTCAGGTGGTTTGCTTTGGGTAACTGTATTGCCATCTTGTCTTCCCTTGCCACTCCAGAACAAGCTTCTGCTATTATGGATCTCATAGAAGCCCGCTGGGAGGAGCTAGTAGCAGATATGCCTTTGAAGATATGTTATCCAGCAATTGAAAATCACGAATGGCGGATAGTAACTGGTTGTGATCCCAAGAATATTAGATGGAGTTACCATAACGGAGGATCTTGGCCAGGTTCGACCATCATCCTTCTGCACTGCATTTTATTTGATACTTCATTTGTTAACTCCTGCAATTGAGTAGATCATGACTTTGATCATTGTTGGAAGTTATTTTATACGACTCCATACTATGTTACAAGGATTCTTTGCTTTGGAAATCTTTTGTTAGTCTTAGTTTTACTTTTTTATTAGAGAAAGAAATGAAAAGCATAGTCTAATTCAACATTACCAATTTCAAAAAAAGAAGAGAAAATCAGTCTTATTGTTGAAGTCAATTGATCTTACACTTGCTAATGCTACACACATGATTCACCTCTTAAATGCAGTGCTTTTGTGGTTGCTAACGGCTGCCTGCATTAAGACTGGACGGCCACAAATTGCAAGACGGGCAATTGATCTTGCTGAGAGCCGCTTACTCAAGGACAGCTGGCCTGAATATTATGATGGAAAGCTCGGAAGATACATTGGTAAACAAGCAAGGAAGCACCAGACGTGGTCAATTGCTGGATATCTTGTAGCAAAAATGTTGCTGGAGGATCCTTCACACTTGGGAATGATCTCTTTGGAAGAGGACAAGCAAATGAAGCATGTAATCAAGCGATCATCTTCATGGACGTTCTGAGGTGTTGAGTTGAAGCAAGAGACAAACAGTAGAAACGAATAGAGAAACACAGAAGGTGAGAGATGTTTTTTTGTTAACATTACAAGAAACACAATTCTTTGGCTATTTCTGTCCTTGTAGGTTTGCTCAAAAGTTCCCTTTGTGTAAATTAGCATCATCCAGCCAGATCAATGTCTTGTTTTTCTTAAAATAAGAGACTTCTGTTTTGATAGTTTCCACTGTGTTGGACCAATTTTAGATAATGATCATCTAATTGTTTTGACAAAGACAGTGAATATGATGTTTCCTAACTATATATATATATATATATTGATTGTTGCCTAAATTGAACCAAACTTATTGATACAATTTTATCCCTTGTTGTAGCTAAACAAAGCTATACTCGAATGAAACACTTGCGTAAAAAAAAAGAAAAAAGAGTTCCTCAGTTTGCTGCCCTGTTGATAAAACAATAAGAAAAAAAAAAACTAAATTTTCAACAAAAAAGGGGTGTAAACTAAGCACCAATTATTAAAGGAAACAATGAATGTGTGAGAAATATAGGAAAAGAATATTATTGAATTGTTGTTATTTACATTATTACATTGAGACTATTTATAGACCCTAGAATACAATTCTTTATCAAGTAGGATACTATTTAGTATTCCTATTTCTATTTCTATTACTATTCCTATTCTAATAGAATTGTATAAGCATATTCCTATTCTAATAGGATTGTATAAACCTATTCCTATTCTAATAGGATTGTATAAACCTATTCCTATTCTAACACTCCCTCTCAAGCTAGTGCATACAATTGATGTACCTAGCTTGTTACAAATGTAATTAACACGAGGACCGATGAGGGGCTTGGTGAGATATCGGCAAGTTGATCACTCGACTTCACAAAATTGTCAATCAATCTCAGTGTGCTTGGTCTTCTAATGAAATATTGAATTTGATGCATAATGCCGATAAAACACAGAGTGATAAAATTACAGTGTTGTAACTTCCCAAACCAAGCTTGCAAAGACTGTTTCAGACCATAGAGTGACTTACGTGATCAACATACAAGGCTATTAAACTCTCCCTGAGCAACAAAATTAGGTGGTTGCTCCATATAGACTTCTTCACAATGTAGTGGTCGTTGTAAGTGCTCAAAATCTAGTATAAAGTATATGGATCATGTTGGAATCAATAGACAAGTCGATATCAAACAAGTCACCGAAAAACTGGCCAAACTAGCCAGAACATGCTCATATGCCGGAGTATTAGATTGAATTGCTAAAAGTGGTCACAATCTAAGAAATAAAATTATATAGGTAGGGTCGGAATGATGTCACGACCCAACTAAAATAGAAATTATATAGGATAGTTCGAATTGATGGAACGACCCCATTGAAAAAGAGAAATAATATGGGTAGGGTCGGAATGATGGCACGACCCTGCTGAAAAAGAAAAATTATACGGGTAGGGTTGGAATGATGGCACAACCCTATGCAAATCAGATTTGAGGAGTCACCGGAAAGACGAATGGAACTATGCAAATCAAATCTGAGGAGTCACTGAAAAGACACATGATGCTATGCAACTCAGATATGAGAAAATAGTTCGGAAAAATCCACGGTACTACACAAATTAAATATGAAAAGTAGTCCGGAGAGATGCACGGTGCTACACAAATAAGATATGCAAAAAAAGGTAGTCACCAGAAGGATGGCATGGTGCTACACAAATTAAATATGAAAAAGTAGTCACCGGAATGATGGCACGGTGCTACACAAATTAAATATGAAAAAGTAGTCACCGAAATGATGGCACGGTGCTACACAAATTAGATATAAGAAAGTAGTCACCGGAATGATGGCACGGTGCTACACAAATTAGATATGAGAAAATAATCACATGAAAGGTACACGGTGACCCAACTTTTGCTAACATAATCATTGGCTAGACGGGAAGCATATATGGGTAATAGCCACCCACCGGCAGCGGAAGCTCTTTGATTTTCTACCAAGATCGTAGAGACTCTGATACCATGTGAGAAATATAGGAAAAGAATATTATTGAATTGTTGTTAATTACATTATTACATTGAGACTCTATTTATAGACCCTAGAATACAATCTTTTATCAAGTAGGATACTATTTAGTATTCCTATTTCTATTTGTATTACTATTCCTATTCTAATAGGATTGTATAAGCCTATTCCTATTCTAATAGGATTGCATAAGCCTATTCCTATTCTAATAGGATTGTATAAGCCTATTCCTATTCTAATAGGATTGTATAAACCTATTCCTATTCTAATAGGATTGTATAAACCTATTCCTATTCTAACAGAATGAATAGAGGATAATGCAGAGAAGGATGACAAAATTAGCCTAGGTAAAAATGATTTATCCAACTCACCTATTTATTAACTAGTCCATTTTGATTCTAATCCATTTATTTTGACTCTCATCTATTCATTTTGACTCGTGATGTACCCAACTCACTTATTTATTAACGTAGTCCATTTTGATCCGTTCATTTTGGCTCGTTCATTTTGATCCGTTCATTTTGACTCGTTCATTTTGATCTGTTCATTTTGACTCATCCATTTTGATCCTTTCATTTTGATTCGTCCATTTTGATCCATTTTAAAAGTTGAGTTGATAGGTAATTTGAACCAGAAGATATTTTTTCAAAATATAACAATATATTAGTGTAATTTCATAAGTAAAATATGATAGATAAATTGTACGTAGGCCTTACCCCTGCCTCATGGAAGTAGAGGAACCTTGTCAAAATATTCTTTGAAAATACTTGGTTTTTGTTTGATATATGTTATACAAAGGTCATAAAAAGAAAAACAAATATTATTAGGTAATTAAATAATTACTCCATAAGAAATGAAGCACATAATTGAAATTTTGATAAGAGTTGGGTGGCTTAGGGCCTTAGCCTATGATCCATTGTTTGATCTATTATAATTCTAACACATTTCAGCTTTAGAAGAGTTATAATCCGTTTAATTCTTTCCATTTATATTTGATTCAACCCGTCTATTTAATATCTTATCCCAAGTCTCAAACCCGCTCATTTAACACCTCACCCCAGGTCAGTTTTATCAGGTTCCAAAATATAACATGTAGTGGCGGATTCAGAATTTTCATTCAGAGAGTTCAAAAAATAAAAGTTTGTGAATAAGCCAACAAAACAAGTAGTAGTATATAGTCTATATGTACAAAAAGTTTGTTCCGTTACAAGAGACCTTTTAGCACGTATGTATTTTTTTGGAGTTAAATCTACTCTTTTAGCATTTTTTTTTTTTTAAAAAAAAAACGTGAAAGATTGGTCATGAATTTAAATGAAGAGAAGCTAAAAAAATAAAATGTTCACAATGAATTTTTTTGGGTTTAAATATACTCTTTTAGCATTTTTTTTTTTTAAAAAAAATAAATAAAAAACATGAAAAATTGATCCTGAAACTAAATGAAGAGAAACTAAAAGAAAAATGTTCACAATAGGATTTGTTTGAATCCTGGACATGAGGGTCAATTTAAATGGAGATATGCCACTATACTACAGATTGCTTCTTGTTATAAGGGGTTCAAAATTAATATATTTACATAAATATAAAAAATTTATCTTATATATACAATATAATTTTTTATCGAGGGTGTTCGGGTGAACCTCTGAATTCCACGTGGATCCGCCCCTGGTAATATGGTTAAGACAGATGGGTCCAAGAATAAGAGCTCTAAGATAATGAGCCCAAAATTCAATATAATAGAGTGACATATTTTGCGACAATTGTTAATTTGGATCCCACATAATCTTAGTATGTCACTATACAATAAATAAAAGTTGCCTAAATGACCTCAAATACCATCCAAGAGAATATTTCTCTGAAAAATTAAGAAAAACACTTTATTTTTTTCAATAAATTAGAAAGCTACAACCTCCCAAAAAAATAAATAAAAAATGGAACATTTGCCACATAACATAAGAAGAAGGATCAACTATAAATACAGATGCTATTATTTAGTTTATCTAACGCCTTCTTCGACTGTGATGGTTTATCTTCGTAAATATTTATTCACATTCGATATTTACATTATGCCATATCAATTTATCGTGGTTAAATGACTTAATAGGGTTATAATGATTTTTTCACAAACACATTTGACACCTTTTAATTTTCATCTATTTTTTTCCACTTTCCAGAACTTAAATTTGATAAGCTTTTAAATTTACTTTGACATGATATTTTTTTTGCTAATTTAATTGTCTATTATTATTTCTAATTTCTAATATTTCATCTTGTTAATTAAACTAATTATTTTTGGGGCTTTCATCGCTCGGTCATAAAGTGCAAATATTCCACGTGTTTCTTTTGACGTTTTTTAAAAAGACAAAATTATGTATTAATTTATCTCTAATTTAAATAAAATGAAACAAACGTAACAGCGATATAATTCATTCTTTACCACCAAAGGATTTGGGGAAGGGATAGAGTTTTCTTTTTTTCTTTCCCACCCGGATGTTCGCCTATTTGGAGCTCACATTAGAGTCCCGACTAAATTTGAATCACACACTGCGGTACATTGAGGTGGCTATGATAAATTTTCTCCATACATAAATTTAGAATCAAGACCATGATTAAGGGTAAACATTCACATCGATGTCTGCATGACCCATGTTGGTGAAGAAGTGATAGAGTTACTCCTCTCTTAATTAGAGTTTTTGCTGTTGAGTTTTGAGTATGATTTTTTTAACAGAGTGCTTTCTTCTAAATAGAATATAATATAAATTTAAAGTAGTCGAACTTTAATACAGGTAGGGTCATATAAATTATTTTTTGAGTAAGGAGGAGAAAAGGGCTTATTGGGCTTTAAAATAAAGGAAAAATTACTATAATAGTGTCAGTAGAAACAAGAAAAACAAAAAAGAGAGAAAAACTAACGGCCTAAAATTGATCTCTTCAACATTCACATATTCTTTCCTTCTTCAATTAGTCTAAAAAGCCAAAGCGAACTTGTCTACCCTCTTTGAGTTCTCCTTTAATGGCAGCAGTAACCAGAAATTAGCAGTGTTCTCCGAAAAGGGTCTCTCAGAAATAGAGAAAAAAGAAACAGTAATTTTTTTTTTGATGTCGCTGAGAATTAAAGCAGTTGTTGATAAATTCGTACAAGAATTGAAAGAGGCATTAGATGCTGATATACAAGATAGGATAATGAAAGAGAGGGAGATGCAGAGTTATATTGAGGAGCGTGAACGTGAGGTTGCTGAGCGTGAAGCTGCTTGGAAAGCTGAACTTTCTCGTCGTGAGGTACACATCTGGAAAAAAATTTACATTTTTTCTTCGAAGATTTTAGTTATTTTGAACTTATTTGCTGATTCTTGTATTGGGTTTGACTGAATTTTTCGAAATATAGTGAAGCTCGGAAATGGGTTTTTTTTTTTTCGAGTTTTTTCCTCATTTTTTTGAGAGAGAAATTGAGTAGATTGGTTAGAAAAGTAACCCCTTCTTTCTTTGGATAGTTTAGTTTTCTTTTGGGTGTGATTTCTGGCTTTCCGTTTTTCAAATCACAGGATCAATCAATTTTTTTGCTTTATTTGGATTCATTTCATTCACTATGGAAAATGGACTGACTGAATTACTCGAACATATACTGTATACTGCTGATGGGAAGTGGGGTGTTTCTTTTTGTTGCTAACCGTGGTGTCCTCGACTAATTTCGTGGAATACCTCCCACCTCCCACAAGCATCAATACCGGATAACTGTGTCCATCAAGGCTAAGATAAATGGAAAGAAATCGCCTAGTGTTTTTGTCTCTGTTGGGAACAAGTGCTGTGTTTTTGTGAATACATCTTCTTTTATGAGAAGTGGAATAGATTTATCAGCTTATCATAAATTTCAAAGGATGCCCGGAAAAAAAAAAAAAACTTCTTTTCGTCTTGTTTCTTATAACTAAAAACTGAAGGGACATAGTTAGGATTAGTAGGTTTTTCCCTGTCCTACTTAGAGCAATAATGTATTAAAAGGGAAACGAAGTAGATATAAAATCAAGAAGTTATCTTTTAGAAGACCTATAATCTTTCTGAATTAATGCAGACCCAGTAAGAATATAACATAATGGAACAAAGGACTAATCTTGGTTATTCCAACTAGTTCAGAGTTCACACTAATGCTTAGTTGTTGTAGTCCTTGCATTGGGTCCAACATTTGTCAAAAGTCTTAGTTTGTCTAGAGATGTGTATGTCAATATATGTATAATTATGAGATGAGTGAACCTCTAGTTTTTGAGAAATCCTAATTTGCGGAAAAAAAACATATTACTAACCAGCACCAAATAGAGTAGAATGATCACATAGGGTTCTTAATCTAATCCAGCTAGTTGAGGATTGAGGCCTTGTTGATTTATTGATGATTGATTGATTAGATGGAGATATTGATTAGCTAACAATTCCGTTCATATCTTGCTTGGGAAAGTCTAATTCTTTCTTTTGATAACTAGTAGTGGAGGGACATAGTGGAGGACATGTAGCATTATTGTTTTCCTTTAATTTATAAGTGATGGTGAAATGCAATGACAGGTTTCCTTTAATGTGTTTAAAAGATACTCGTTGACCTCTTAATGTCTATGTAGCGCCACCCTCACATTGCCTTGGAATTTTATGTGGTTTGAAAGGTCAACTAAGCTATTTACCTTAGGGCTAGCTGGCCAGTTTTACCTTCACCTGAAACAATAAATGCATCCTTGTTACAGGCATTGGATAAGCGCAATGGTATAGATTGGACTTGATGATGTACAAACTTAATGATGTCATTGGAATATCAAATATCAATATAAAAAGTACATTACAGCCCTTGCTTAATTTTACCTCTGGTCAATTTGGTATCATAGATTATCGTGCTGACTGAGGGGTTGTAAATTAACAGAACCTGTGTAGTCTAAGATTGACCTTATTGGTTAAAGACCAGCCCATAGGAATTTTGCAATAATTAGACTGTGTATAGTGAGGTTTTAGAGTTTGTGTTCTACCTGTTGCATTCAAATATTTCTCTATTAAGGCCAGCTGAGTGGTATGCCAATTGTGATAGACTACACAGTAACCCCCTGGAGTTGAATCAGAAATTATTCCTCAGTGAGATTGTTTTGTGGAGATTAAGTAAATCTGCAGAAGTTTCATTAAGTTACTTTCATAAGAAACTTAAGAAGATAGAAATGTTACAGGTCGCCTCCCATAGTCGTACTTGTATATCCTCAGAGGAAATGCATATCCTGCACTTTCAGATAATGAACTTCTGATCTATTAAAAGCTCAAAATCTAGGACTTCCAGAATTTTGGAAAGATGGTTGGATAGACCAAACCTCTCTTAGAGAACTTTTTCCAGATTTGTTTCTAATATGTGAGAACCCTGATGCTAGAGTGAGTGATTGTTGGACAGAACAGGGATGGGACATATCTTTAAGAAGACTACTTAATGACTAGGAGGTGGAGAGGGTGGCAGCGCTACTGGAAAAACTAGGAATGATTATAACTACAACAGCAACTGACAAGATCCTGTGGAAACATAGCAAGGATGGAGTCTTCTCAGTCAACAATGCCTACAAAAGAGGACTAATGGGGATGACAGGGGCCCCAAAATATAATTGGAACTACTTTTGGAAGAGTGACATTCCTACAAAAGTAAAGTGTTTCACCTGGTTAGTGATAAAGAGAGCATGTTTAACAGAAGAAGTTCTACAAAAGAAAGGCAGACAACTGGTTCCTAGGTGTTTTTTGTGCAACTTGACAGGGGAAACAAATAACCATCTCTTAAATGCAAGTTTACTGCTCAAATTTGGAACTTGTTTCTCAATATCACAAGCATGAACTGGACAATGCCAGAACATACATCAGATCTGTTGGGCAGCTGGATTAGGAGGGGAGGCAGTAAGAGTCAAAAGAGTTGGTGGAAGCAAATACCATCATGTGTATGGTGGTCAGTTTGGAAAGAAAGAAATGGAAGATGTTTTGAAGATAGATCCAATTCCATCCACAAAGTTAATTGTATAGTATCTCTACTTTTTTGGTGTAAACTGCTTTGTATAGATGATAGAGACCAGATTATAGATTTGATAGGAAATTTGTAATTATCCCTTTTTTGGAGGTAGCCAACATACCCTTAATGCTGAAGAATTCAACCTTACCAGTTTCAAAAAAACAAAACAAAAAAAAAATCTAGGACTTTCAGTGTGATGTGACTCTAGGATATGTCCTTCTCGCAATTATATGATTATGCAATAATGAATAGTGGCTTTGAGTCAATGTCATAATTTACAAGATTATTGTAACAGAGCAATCAGACATAAACTTTCTTGATCCTGTCCTAAGTTCTAGCTTGCCCAAGTCATCCCTGTATATGATATTATTCAAGAGATTAAACAGGGTTGACCGTTTTCTAGATTCAAAATTTTCCACCCATATCTGTCGAGGCAGTTAAGGGATCACATGTTTCCCTTCACTATTACATGAAAAAGTCTTACTTTTAACCATATCAAAGGCCTTCCGAGCATAAATGTCATATGGAAACTTGATGTAATGCATGAACCATGATATGTGACTATGGAGGCCTCCTTCAACATGGTTAATAGAAGACTCAACCTTTGGAGCCGGATATATTAGAACCTAAATTATCTTGTAAGAATTCAATGTGCTTGTTGCTGCTTTACTACCATTGAGTGCAAATTGAATTGGCTATTCAGGTGTTTCCCCTTTAAAAGATTACACGCTTCCTCTTGAAAACCACTCCTTCCAGCGGCATATCTTCTTGTCTTGAAGACGGTTAATATAAATTCTAATTGCATGTCACATATCAAAAAAGTTCTAATTGCCTGTTGCATAATTGCTCACTAGTCGTTCCACTACACACACACACACACATATCAAAACTAAACTGCCAGTCAAGGCCTTTTTCTTCATCAAGTTTTGTAGTGTGCACCATTTTGCCAGCAACCATTTCTTGAGCTTATAAACCATTTGTAATCCCAGTCTGGTCAGATGTCATGTGTTGTAATTTTTTCCAGGTCTTGACTTACAAATATAGGAATAGTATAGATCAATTTTGGAAGAGTGAGAGCTGAGAGTTGTGTAAATGCTGATTTTTTCACAATTAAGATGGCTAGCTGAACTCAATGTATTCACATTTTATGACAAAATTTCACATTAACTGGAATAATCATTTTGCATTTTGTTCAATACTACTGCGTTCAGCTGTTCCAGTTTGTTCAATGTCACCTATATACCTCAATTATGGATTAAAGAGGTTCCATGTTTCTCTAGAAAGCGAACACTGGACGAGTACTTGCTCCATACCTTCTAATATTCTTGACAATTCCAACTGACTTTTATTCTTTCTCTTGATTTAATACGAGTCTTTGACAGCTTTATTCTGAGAATTTACACGTTCCTAATCTTGATAGAGGTCCTTGGAAATTAAATTCCTTGTCAACACCTGATATGAAAATTGAGAATGGTGAAATGTCCAGCGAATTTTAACATTTTCAGACCTGGGTTTTTTGGCACACACAAGCATTTCTTTTGTTAACTTTGCTCTCTTAAATGTTTCATGGTTTCAACACATTGAGCTTAAAATCATGTTTCTTATTTGTAGCCGCGAGAAAGGTGAAACATGGTCTATTTTTTCGAGTTCAAAGTTCAATACAGAAGTTATATTAGTCAAAGAAGGAAATATATGACCATTTTACAGCGTTTTAGCTTTTATAATAGTTGCAAATTTTGAGTGAAGTAACCTGTCATAGTTTTGATCCCAGGCAGAAATTGCTCGGCAAGAAGCCAGGTTAAAGATGGAGAGAGAAAACCTTGAGAAAGAGAAAAGTGTGCTAATGGGGACTGCATCAAATCAAGACAATCAAGATGGAGCTCTTGAAATAACAGTTAGTGGGGAGAAGTATCGTTGTCTGAGATTCGCAAAAGCAAAGAAGTGAAGGCACTAAAAGTAGGAGCAAATATCAGTATGTTTGTTTATACACAGCTAGTTTGCTGGATGCTCATATAAATTTTTAATCAAGATTGAATTTATGCAGCATCTGTTACTTAGGAAAGAAAAGAAAATTAGATCTGTGCCTCTCTGAAGTTCATTGAAAAATATTACTGCAATTTTTCTGTTGTGCCTCTTTTAGGCCTGAGCTATAAATCTGTTCTACCTTGGAACCTTGAAAAACCCGAGTTTATCCGAGGCTTCTTGTCCAGACAATTATACTGTTCACATCCAACTACATCCTACATCCAAATATTGTTTAGGTTATGAGTCCGAAGTCGATTCCTCATAGAGCAAGGTAGTTCTTCAACATGTCATTTGCACATAAAGGTATTGTTTTCTAATATTTAGGAAACAAACTTGTCCATTTCTAGCTGTTTACTGTTTGAGACAACATTGTAACAAAGTCCTTACTTATTAAGCTATTAACTATAGTGGCTGAGAGGTCCTTTCCAGGTGAAAAGAGAAAAGAAGGCTACTTTTCTTCTCCTCTTTTTGTAGTAAAGTTGTTGTAGCTAAGTAAGTAAAGTTTGAAAATAGAAAAAGAAGTCTAATAAGGAGACAACTCTATTATATAGGAAAGACCATCTTTGGTTTAGTTAGAATTGGAAATTCTCTCTTTACAGAAAGGTAATTCCAGGTCCACCCATTGAAAAATACAATTTATTAGTTCTCACTTGCTGCCTTTTTTTCTTAGTAGGCCAACCTTTTCATGTAAACGTGAGAGGCAGATTCAAGATTTTAAGCACTGTGATACCTAATATTATTGCGTGGCGGTGAATGCAAACTTAGTATAAAATTATGTAATTATATATATGTATAATCTTTGACTTATTGGCTACAAAAGAAAGTGACTTTACCATGAGAAGGATAGTGACGTCTACACGGTTGCTCATCTTAAATTCCATTTAAGAAATGATTATAGGGGATTGAATTATTGTGTGGTAAAACAAATAATAGTTTGATGACTTTTCTTAGATACGAAAAATATTTTTCATTTTTTTCATGTTTGGTTGAGAGAAACTTCATGAAAAACTTTTCTAAAAAAATATTGAACCAAATGTCACGGATGGAGTATTTCACTCCATAAGACTTGTAAATTATCGAATCAAACTAACGATAATATATTTGAGATGAATTAATAATTAATCACATGTTCTTTGAGATATCTTTTAAATAAGTTCTTGTGAAGTCACTGCCAAAATTCTAATTATCCTACTTCAAAAGTCAGCAAGAAATAGAAAGTAAATTAATACAAGCTAATTAATTACATAAATATCAGCTAATAATAACCATACCTAAGAAGCAGTGGGATGAGTTGGAGTGAATCATGGCCAGCTGCTGTATTGATTAGTGGTTTTAAATTCTGAAATGTAACAATAAAATTACTCTACTACTTAATGAAAAAAAAAGCAAAACTAATCCTCCTCCCGTTTTAGTAATTTTTTCGTCAGTTTTGACTTGACATAGAATTTAATAAAATAAAGAAGATTTTTAAATTTTGTAGTATTAAATCAAAGATACATAATTAATCTTGTAGTGTTAAACATAACACATTAAAATTTTAAATTAAAGAATTATTAAAAGAAAACATTCTTTTAAAACAGACTAATAAAATAGCATAAACAAATTAAAACGAACGGTGATTAATTAAATATTAAAAGATTATAGCTAGTAATAAAAAGTTAGGTGGGGGAAGTGGGGTTGAGTTGTGATGAGCTGTGTATCCGTGTTAGGATTAGATGCTTTCACCTGAGCTGTCTTCCCTTTCAAACTTTCTTCAATGAATCCAATTCTGAGTTTAATGTGTATGGATAATGCTTCTTTTTTTAATTTTATTTTTATATTATCATATAAAATTGACTTATAATATTTATTTATATAAAAAACAAACTAGTAATTTATTTCAACAAATTAATAATATTAATAGCTTTATATATTATGTACACCCCAGTAAACAATTGGAAGTCCATTCATCCATTTGATACCTCCTTTTTGGGATGGTATTTAAAGTTAGAGTTATAATTTGAATTTTAAACTTGAAGATAGCGATGTCATGTGTTAGTGTTTGATTTTGAATTTAATTTTATATATTTTCAATATTTTTAAAAAATATAATTAAAAAATTCAAATCAAAGCTACTAAGTTCGACCCCTTGTACATAATATTCCAAGCTATGCACCTATCATTAGTTCTTTTGGTCACTTTCTCTGACTTTTCTTAATGTTGAATGTTGGGTGAGCTCATGAGAGTGAAGATGTGAGTAGAAATTTTCTAAAGTTTATCCTGTTTGTTATTGTTTTTACAATAATAACGTATTTAATATAATCTCATAAGTAAAATTTGAGAAGAATGTAAACTTTATTAGTACGTGAGATTGTTTTCGATAGACCTTACTGTTTGTTCATTATCTTTATTGAGTTACAAAATGTGCGTACATACAAAATTCTTTCATAACAGATTTTTTTATTTTATTTACTATGGTAAAGTTTTGGTTTGTGACAGCTACAAACATCAGCATCATCAAAGAAGAGTTGTTCCTTTTTTTCAGATTTTGTGGTAGCAAACACAAGCAGAAAATTCAGTCTTGTATTACCTATTTTACTGTAGTGTTATTTATTGTTAGCAATTTTGCTGCATTTAAGTTTTTGTATAAATGCATACATGTGTGTATATACAAACACAACTAGACAAGTGGGGCTAATTTAAGGGGCCATTGGGTGGGCTTCAATATATATAGTGATCGAGCCACATGCTATAAAGGTCATGAAATCATCTTATTAAAAGATAGATACATATAGTATTTCAAGATTATTTTTTCTTCAAATTCTTTATTAAAATTTCTGGCTCGGTTTCCACTTGAACTAAAGTTTCGTAAGGGTACTAAAACAAACTTATATAATATTGGAATTAATCATTATCAAAATCTAACAATTTGATAAAGTCTCACCTGTTGTGATCATCGTATGACAACTTTGATCATCATATATTTGCTATTTTGACATTGGATTATATAAATACAACAAGTAAAAATAATTTCACAAAATATTTGTGTATATTGAATTTGATTATTAATAAATATATAGTTGTATTCTACACCCGTTTATTTAATTAACATAAAAAGAAATTACACTATCAAATCATTTTTCCTTGACAAGTATCTTATCTTATATTTCAAGATTATTAATTTCATTTTTTAAAAAGTCTAACAAACAGATAACTAGATATTCTTTGAGCACATAAATCAAATTATTAAAAAGCAACTTGGCAAAACTAAAAAGAATAAAAGCAACCTTAAATACTACAGTAATAGTAACTTTTATATCAATCAATAATAATATACTCTAATCCTTTTAGCATTCAATCACATCCTTTAAACGATAATTATATTATATAAGTAGAATTAATAACCTAAAGATAAGTTCATACAAAATAACATTCAAGGGCCAGTAGGTGTAGATTTTAAGATGTGGCTGCATCAGAACGCACTAATTTTGACACGCACTTTATATACATGTCAATTAATTATAAAAAAGATCATAAATAACTAATTTTGAATCCAATAAATCAAATAAATTAGGACTTCTGATAATTAATTTGAATCTAAATTCAAGGATCTATTATACTAACGTGATGAGATGAATATGATAATTTATTCATAATTAGAGATCTCGCGTATTTAAAGCGAAGTGCTGACTAATCAAGAACTTTCATATTTTAAATATACATGATGGGGAAACAAGGATGGTGAATGTATGTGTGAGCATACTAGGAATGATAAGATTATAAATGAGATTATTCGTCATAAGATAGGAGTGACCTCTGTGGTGAACAATATAGGAAAGAGAGATTAAGATGGTTTGGACATGTGAAAAGGAGATGCGCAGACGCCCCAATGAGGAGGTGCGAGAAGTTAAATATAGTAGGCACATGAAGAAGTGATTAGGCATGGCATGACACAACTTTAGATTACCAAGGATATGACCTTAGAGAGTAGGGTGTGGAGGTTGCGTATTATGACAGAAGGTTAATAGTTAGTGAAGTATTGTCTAGATTTTTGATGGTCTAGGCTTGTTAATATCTGCCATTGTACTAGCCGTATTTTTTAAAGTTTTTTTTTTTTAAATATCTATCATCAACTGCTTATTTTTTTCGATCATTGCACTATTCAGTAGTTATTCCGATTCATTTATTGTATGTTTTGCACTACTTCTTCTATTAATTGTCATGTTTTTTTAATATACATGAATTTACTATATTTGAATCGAAAGTCTTTAAAAAACAATCTATACATATTCTATCCTCCTAACCTTGCTTATAAAAGACCTCAATACAAATATCGAACGTCGGCAATGTGGATGAGTTATGATAACATTGCTAACAAAGAGACCCCACGAGTGGGCTTTCCCTTATTAGTTTCTGCAAAATTTATCACTGCTTTCTTTTTAACTTTACAGGTCCCCCACCTGCCACTGCCACCACTCAGTTTGAATTGGACCCCCCTCACCCCAACCCCACCTTCCTTTTAGCCCCACACCTCCTTCACCAGCTACACTTGTAGTGATTCTCTTTTGGTAGGCACCCACAGCTACTCTTCTTCTTCTTCTTCTCTTCCATTAGCCAAATTCCACAAAGTAGAATTAAAGTGAAGAAAAAGAGAAACCCCACTACTTCCACTTGTTCTATTTTGGCTCAAAAAGACTTTGCACTACTACTTTGATTCATTACCCTTTTTCTCCTAATTGGTCTTTCTTTGCTACAACTTCCAATTTCATAATACACAATTGGGTTAAATTTTCAAATATCAAAAGAAATCTTTGTGGTTAGGTCTTTTCCCTCACCCCACCACGACAGATGGAATTTAGAGAGTCAAATAGCAAAAACAACCAAGATGGTGGGAGCAATAGCAATAACAATAATAATAACAATAGTAATGAAAATAATAACAATGCGATTTCTACTAAAGTTGTTAAGAAGCCATCGAAAGACCGTCACACAAAGGTAGACGGTCGAGGGCGGCGCATCCGAATGCCGGCTTTATGCGCCGCCAGGGTTTTTCAGCTTACGAAAGAGTTGGGCCATAAGTCTGATGGAGAAACCATAGAGTGGCTATTGCAACAAGCTGAACCGTCGATTATAGCTGCAACGGGAACAGGTACAATTCCAGCTAATTTCTCAACTCTTAATGTCTCTTTACGTAGCAGCGGGACTACAATTTCAGCTCCGCCGTCGAAATCTGCGCCGCTTTTCATCCACGGCGGCGCGACCACTATGCTGGGTTTCCACCACCAGCTTCCGGGAAACAGTTTTGGGCAAGACCCAGATGAAAATTTCATGAAAAAGAGGTATAGAGAAGATACAACTGCAGCAACAACCTCACCGTCGTCATCATCAGCTAAACCGGAACGAACCGGAGCTCAAGGTCACGAACCGGATCAAGAATCGAAACCCGGTTCATTGAATCCCTCTAGCTACATACCGGCTCCCGCCATGTGGGCGGTTGGGCCGGCGGCCGGTAACGTCGGAAACACGTTCTGGATGCTACCAGGTACCTCATCAACCATGCAGAGAATTGGTGGTTTCGAGTTACCAGGAGGTGGCCGGTTCAGTCCGGTTCAGCTAGGATCAATGTTTTTGCAGCAGCCCCAGCCGGTTCAGCAGCTGGGGTTGGGTGTGACAGAGACTAATATGGGAATGTTAGCATCCATAAATTCATACAACAGTAGCAGCAGGGGTAGTGGGATTGATTTGGGGATGAATTCGGAACAACATCATCATCATCAAAATCAGCCACAAGGTAGTGACAGTGGTGATGAAAATCACAAAGATTCCCAATCATAACTCCAACATTGATACCACCAAAGGATGTGTGGGACTGTTTTTGTCAAAAGTCTCGGGTTTGAACTCTGAGTACGGAAAAATTCTTGATAGGAGCGCTTCCCAATTGGGGCCTACATGACGCAAATTCGGAATAGTCATTACTTTACGCGTTATCAAACACCAGATAAAGAAAAAAAAAAAACTCCAAGATTGATGCCTTTTGGATTAATTATTGATGCTTTTTAATGTAGTTAGGAGAGAATTGTTTGTGGTCATTGTAAATGTTTCATTACTTTCAGTGCTTTTTTCACTCATTTTTAACCGTTTTATTGGAGAGGAATTGGAGTTGCAGTCTAATGCATGGTTGCATTTGCACTATTACTTTTACCTAATTAAATATTTTAATCTCAGCATAAAACGAAAATACATATTAAATGTATAGATGAAATTAAAGACACATTTTGTCGGTATAAACACCTAATGCGAGTAAATTTTTATTCATATGAACATCTAAATTATAATCCTATCAAATGTCATGCTTCGGTTACCTCTCCTTTTTCATCATTCACATGCTTATCTTGTCGAGAGAAGAACAAAAATTGCTCAAAAATCATTTGTATGATAGAATTTTATTAGTTTGATTGGTTGATCATATGAACTTTCACCATATTTAGTAAGAGTATGGTTCTTACCTCGGAATTCCCTCCCCTTTATGGCTTTACCCTTTTTAATTTGTTTCTTTTCAAGAACCGTCATAATTTGTTTATATTATGGTTTCATGTTTTTGGTATATTTTGGGTGGCCAAAAGGGTGATTGAATTCATTTTGGACACCATCAAAGGATGTGGTGATGGGGCTGCTCCACTTTCTTCCGAATGAGATCTACGCGGTGTAAATTTAAAATAATCGGATTCCAATGTGAATTTCAGATATTGGATGAAATAAAAAAAAAATCATTTTGGACAATAACAAAAAACCTAATATAATAATGTACCTCCAAAATGTTCATGATAATTGGTGGAGTCAAGTCTTCTCCAAAAGGTCCTCCTTTCCTCGCCTTCCAAGTTGTACATAATTGAGAGGGATATAGATAAATATTAGTTTATTTTTATTATTCCCTTTTATCCAAAAATAAATGGTTTTTTTAAAGTTGAAAAATGTATTAATTATTATTTTTTTTGGACAGGAGGAACTATCAACTAGTTGACTGAGTCTTCCAAATATGTTTACATTCAAATAGTATGGCCTAGCTGTTCTTTTAATTTGATTGGTTCACAATTCTTTCCTATAGGTTACTTCCTTTGTCTCATTTTATGTGACACCCTTTAATTTGAAATGATGTTTAAAAATATGAAGACTTTTGACACTTGTGATCTATAACCGTCCTTAAATATTTATGTGATTGAGAATTAATTAATTAGGAGTAAAAAGAGAATTTTAAAATTACTATTTATAATGTTGGATTGAAAAGAAGTATCATGTTAGCACTTGAATTGTCATTGTCATGTTAATTTTAAATTAAGAGGAGCCAAACAATACCACTAGGACCCAATATGCCAATGTCACTAAGAATTTTAGTAGGATGTGAAATGCAAGACAAAGGATATGTTGAGTGCAATCAAGGCCAATGTTTAGTGACACTGTTAAGTTGAATGTGTCAATGTCATAAGTAGAATTTAAGTGCAAGACCAATGACTTGTGACATTGGTCATTGGTGACACTAGGAATTGGAAAGATTCTATTTTGTTGGGTGAATATGCTCAGAGCATCAAGCACCTAAGCTTTTAAACTTATTTTTGTTTTCCATCCCGTGTTTTGTATTCGTATTGAAGTTTGGCTATTTTAACTTCGTGAAACATAAGACTCTATTTGGAGGAAAGTGCTAAGCAGCCCCATTCAATGCACCACATTTGTTGATGGTAAGCTTTTAGAACTTCACTTAAATGTACCATCAAAAAAATGATCTTTTATTTTTAAGAGTAGGTTTAAGATAGACTCTTTTAAGTATTACTCAGTTGAGCAATTTTTTTTTGGGGAAATAGTAATTTTAGTTCCTAAATTATGGTTATATTCTATTTTGGTCCCTATATTATTAGTCTAAGCATACTTAATGTTAACTACCCAAGATACATACTCATTTTTGTCATTTGAGTAGAAGTTTCTAATATATATTGTTTTCATTTTCTTCTTCTTTATAGTTTTACAAAAAAGGGATAAATGTAGGATATTCCTTAAACTATAAAACATCATTGACCTTATTGTTTTTTCATGAACTAATTATCAAAGTTACAAGAAGAAAAATGATCCAATTTAAATTTTAGGATAAACTATTCTTGAACTACCTTTTCCCCTTGTTCTCAATTCTCTCTGTCTTCCACCATCATTGCCTTTTTGTGTTATATATGTGGCAAACCACTAGGGAGTGGAGCAGTATTATAAACCAAAATTTCAATGAAGGTGTTTACAATTATTTCACCAAATTTGAAATATAGAAAGGAATATAAAATAACAAGGGCAAAAGATTTCTCTTGATCAACATGAGTGTGGTGCATTGATGAAAGTGTTTCACCCTTAATTAGAGGTTTCAAATTCGAGCTTTGAGTACGGAGCAAATCCTGTTAGGAGCGTCACCCTCTAATAGGCCCTGTAATGCATGATCCAGATTTAATCGGGATCCCTGAAAATAGAGAAAATTATGTTGGGAGCGCCACCCCCAAATGGGACCTGCAATGCGCGATCCAACTTAGTCGGGGCTTCAATACGGACTTTGAACACCGAAAGAGAAACAAAAAAAAAGCTCTTTTAACTTCTTTTTTAGTTGTTTTTGGTGCCAAAAGAAGCATTGGATACATGCTGTCCTAGTTTAAATAACTGTTAATGTTTTTTTTTTTTTCAAAATAGGTTAAGGTTGTCATCTTTTAATTAACTATAGCAAGAATAAGAGGTCTTTGGCTAAATTGATTCCCTCAAAATTCAGAAAAAAATTAATTAAATTCCAATTATTGAATCTATCTTCCACTCGCACCACAAGTAGCATCAAAGGTGAAAAAGAAGGTGGGAATCTCTTCATTTTTGTTGTCTGCCTTATCTTAGTCAACAACAATAATATGTTCAGTATATTTTTATAACTATAAGTAAAATTTAAAGAGGATAAATATATATATGCTGATCTTATTTTTATCTCGTAAAAATACAAATATTATTTTCGAAAAATCATTAACACAAATACCACATAACAAAACAATTGAAAAGACGAATACGACACTAAATAGGACCTATCTTACTCAATTTTTTTGGTTCTTCGATCTTCACTTACACCGTGATTTTGAGTTCTTATGGATGGCCAGATGGGTTATTTGGTTCATTGGATAGTGAGATATCTCCTATCGAATTTCAACAACTTCAGTATTCTATCGCTACGACAATACTTACTTTTTTTCATAGTCCCCACAATTTTAATTCGTTATATCAACAAGACCCGCATTACTATTTCTATACTCAAAACAATAGTTTTTCTTCAATCCTATCATTGACTGTTTCTACTTTTTATTATCTAATACACTTCAATTTAAATTAATCATGTTTTAATATTGACTTTGTAAGATTATTCTTCAAAATTTTAGGTGTCTTCTTAGATGTATTAAGCTTAAAATAATTAGATTATCAAATAATTAAATTTATAAAATATTATCTTATCTTGAATGTCTTCTAAAATGTAACAATTACTAACAATAATGATGATTTGGGCCTATTTTTGTAACTAAAAGTATTATGAAATATTATAAAGTAAAAAAAAAAATGATACTCTATTTAATACATTCAATCATGTGAATTCTTAATTCTACTTTAAAATATTTCTAGAATAATTTTGAAATTTTTATAACAACGGAGTCAATTGAAATAGTTTTCAAAATTATGATCAAGACGAACTAATTACTTAAATCTAAATATTTGTAGTGTTATGTAACGTACAATAATTTATATATATTTATTTCATCTGTCACAAAATATTATAAGAAATGTTACACTATTAATTTTTTTTATATATTTTTTTTTATCAAATTACAATTAACTACATGTATTTTAAGAAACTACAAAACGATGTATAAAAAAATACTAAATAAATGTAACATCACTTTTCTAAATTTGGATAAACAAGTAGTTCACATTCGTGCACTTCATGGGGAAGAAGCTCTAAAATAGGATATATATGTGAGAATAGGTACAATGAAGACAGGAAAGGGGGGTGGGGTCGGAACGATGGTTCATCATCGGCCGACGTTGCGACTGTACCATGTGTAGAACAAAAGATAGATAATTATTTTGACTGTACGATGTGTAGAACACAAGACAGATAATTACGAGGATTTGGAAGAAGCTTCAAAAATATATATAATGGATAATTTCTTTTCAATTGTTCTAACATTTGAAATATATATAATGTGTAAACTCTTTCCAGTTGTTCTAACTTTTGAAATGCTTACAAATTTGGTGCAGTTCTTGATAACTTTGGGCTCAAACCATGCTTTAGAAATTTATGGAGCATTTTATACGTCCTATTTCAAAAGTTCTATTTACTGATGTTGGTGGATCACACTTGATATCATCATGGTTTTGTTGTTGAGTATGGAATAGACAAAACGTTGATTGGGCTTCCATGTTGATGACGACTTTGAATGTGTGCTTGGGAAAGTAATTCATTTGTGGAGAATTGTTCTTTCGAGGCGTGAAAGGATGCGGCAAAAGTTTTAATTCTCAAATCGAAGACACGTCTAACTGCATGGAGTTAGGGATTGATTTGGTTATAAAACCGTGTAATTAAAAATTTGAGACTAACATAAAAATATTTGTATATTAAAAAGAAAAAAACATTTGTGCACTCTCCAATAGAAAGTAAATCATCGTATATATATCATATGGTTTTTTGTTATGGTACAAGTCTATTAGACTTTAACTACGTAAACAAGTAGTTCACATCAATCATTGTATATATCATATGGTTTTTTGTTATTGTAAAAGTCTAGTATTCGAATATGATCTGGAGTTACCATACTTAAATTTAAGTAGATAGATTATGAGTTGTTCATCGACGGGATGAACTTTGAACTTATCATTGTGTAACTATTTCCAGAACTACTAGAGCTATTCATCGTCGATCGATTGTCTAAATCGATAAAATGTGTGAAAAGAAGAATAAACGGAGAGAGGATTTAAATCCTAGCTATGTACACGTCTAAACGTGAATGAAGTAGAAAGCTACATACAGTAATAATTTTTTTGTTTCAAAAATGTAAATTTAATGTAGGAATACCATTGGTATAGGTAGAGAGTAGATGTATTTCCTTCTCTCTTTTTTTCTTGTTATAAAGCATGCCGCTTTTATTTATTGGTTTAACAAAAACAAAAATTAGAAAACTCCCAACAAAAATATTAAGGAAAGAACAATTATTTAAGAATTAATAACTTCTCTTTGCAATATTGTATTTTTCTAGTTTCTAAGAAAATATTACATTGAATAGGGGAACAAAATAACTAATTCGAAACGTGTACACTACTCTCTCTACTAGTAAAAATAGGTTAACAATGAATAGGAATCGCAAACCTTTCATTTTAAAATTTAGAAAAATGATTAGATCCAAGTTAAATTTGAAAATTCCACATAAATGCATCTTTAATTTATATTTTGTTTTTAATATTATAGACATGAACTCCTGCAATTCTTATGATAATGATCAGAGTTAAAGATATGGAAACTTCCAGTTGATTTTACACTCATTTTTAAAACTGTGGATTATAAATTTAGAAAGAATTATTCATGCAACATTTGTAAAACTTTTTCCTTTTATTTTAGTTGGCCCAAATACTAATACTCTTACCATTTTTTGTAGGCTGGGTAAATGTGCGCTATATATCAGGCATATCATAGAGATTTTACCCCATAAGGAAGAACATTCTCTTTGATTTGATAGGAGTGATAGCCAGTCAGAAAGAAAATCACAAAGTAGATATTAAACCAGACACATGTTCAACCAATATGGTTTTCAGTTAATTAAGAAAATATTATTAATGAACCAGGCATACCATTGTTGTGCCAAAACAGAAACAAGAAAAACAACCACCAGGGTAAAGCTAAGTCAAAACTGAAAGCTATTTAATGCTCTCTAAATCAATAGGTTCATCTTCATACATGGAAGCTCCAAGGGCAGCATTATTGTGGTGGAGACGCAATTGCATGATGATCTAGCCCGAAGCAGTTTTCTTTTGCTGGAAGACGACAGCATAAACTGGTACTATAACACCAATGGCGACTGCAGACCAGACACCAAGAGTCATCTTCAGCTTCTGGTTTGACATCCTGTCCAAGTTGTACATGTGTTTTGCATGAAGGTAAAAAGGTTCGTCATGTCCATGACCTCCCATTCTCTTGACGCCTGTTGAGTGGAACTCTCTCTTCACTGACCAAACAATAAATTCAATTATCAGCAAGGTCAGAGTTATAAAAAGCATGAACAACAGCATCCAAATTTGATTGAAATGAACTCGTCATAAGAAACGGTAAGATGGAAAGACAAAATTAGAAATGAAATATGAGAGAAATGGAAGTTTCAAAACATGTATAATTAACTACTACAAGTATTAAAGAATGTTTGAAATGTAACGGTTAAAACAGATGTTTGAACTGTGCATAAAGAAAGAAGTTGGCATAATGAATAATTTGAAGTCATTCAAGCAGGTCATAGAAAAGCAGCCTTTCAATTGTCACACTGTTCCAATGAAAAGATTGTCAAACTGATGGAAGTATGCTTGTCCAACAAAGGAGGGAAAGCTACCAGGGAGGGTTCCTCAAATTATTAGAAGGTTGGCTAATTAGTTTTAGAGTTTATAATTGAGTTGTTAAAAGCCACTATCCATCGCTCTCCCTCTTTGACATCAGTATATATTCATAGACTTGAAGCATTTAAATTTTTCACGTAGACCTAAAGATATGTCCCTCAAATGCATCTCCAACAGATAGCAGTATCATTCTTATTCTTTATTGATAATCACATGTTTCACAAAAAGAACAATGCTCAGAAGATCAACCTAACTATTTTGACTATTTCAATGCATGTAGGTTCATAATGCAGGGCCGAGGTTAGTACTGTGATTTATGGTTAATAATAGTCATCAGGATGAGTAAACCTATAAAGTAAAAATATTTTCTTGACAAGTTCTTAAGAGATGGAACAACTTGATAATGCCAAGCATATTTCAGAAGGTGCAGGTCCAAACACCAAAAGAGTATTTGAGATTTTGCTCCATCAAATGGGCAGAATTTTGCTGTTTTTAGTCTTTTTCGGATAAGTTTGCATCAGACTAATGCATTTTTTCTTTTCTTTGTTATGATAATTGAGAAATGGTCTGTGGGTTCGCTGGACCAACTCCGACTGGCTCACAAGTTTGAATTTGGAGGAGTATAGACCCACTCATCTACCCTGCTCTCACTTAAATACCTCTTGCTAGCAGAAGGGTTCGAACTGGTGACGTGCGCCCAACCCAAACATCACGTGTTATATTTTCAAAGCGCTAAACCAAAGCCCTGAGGGTCAGATAAATGCAAACTATTGATCAACCTCCTTTAAAATTTTTAGAAGCAAATAAACGAAAAGAAATTCATATGGGCCAAACAAGACACCATAAAGTCCAGAAGACACCATAAGATATATACACCGAGTTCAAGCATCCATAGCCGGCCTGAGAGACTACTCTAGACCAAAATTACGTCAAACCTCTATCTTGGAGGTAGCTCCATTTTATCTGAAAACAACAATAGTTATATGTACCAGGGCTCAATAAGGAATGTCAATGATAATAATCATACTTTTGTCCTTGCCAATAAAAAAACATAACATCACCTCAAAGTGACCAGAGCTAGAGCTATCACAAGTAGATATTTTGGATAAGTTGGAAGTAGTGGTTGTTACAGAGAAAAAAGAGAATAAAATTCACTTGTATTTGGCATGAAACTTAAAACAGGAGATTATAAGAGAGCGTCTTATATTAAGGCGCCTATGTGCTGTATAGCAGCCAATGAGCCAAAAAGTAGAACTATTAAGAGTAAAACTCACATGGAGCACCTTGTTTAATATCCTTAATGTTACTTGTCGCCAAATTCTACACAAGTTCACAGAGGGGGATTACACAAATAGCTGAGTTATCCACATATCAACAGCTAGCCACTGTGCATGACATGGATAGATATGACCCCATGCTGAAATCTAAATACTGTATGTATAGCCCACCTGAAATTTTTATCTGGTTCTATTATAGAAGTTATGACCTTGAGATGTTTGTATTCATATTTTAGTCCAATGAATCACTTTAAAGAGAATAGGGCTCATTGCAGCACTGTGTAACCAGCAGTCTTGCATCATACAGGAGGAACAGACAACATTATAGGTGAAGTATCATCTCTCTATGCGCCACAAGACCAGAAGCACAAAATTGCTTTCAAATGGTAACAATAGTCTCATTTATTTAAAGGACGGGTTGAGGGATGACAATCCCAGCCTACCCTGCCTCCCAATATCAATCAATCAACTATCTGACCCATTGTATCCAGGACCATTTCATCCCAATATGCAATCTTTTGTCCTTATTACAAAGTTGAGATTCTATTTTAGACTATATGCACTCCAAAATTACACACTTTTAACCAAGCTAAAAAGACTCGTGAAAAACACGACTTTATGTACATGTAACAACAATAACTAACCGATAGACACGAACAAATAATGGACGAGGAGGGGCAGGCGTTCCTCAGAACATTGAACTAAATCCTATTATCAGATAGATATGCAAACCATATGAATATTCTATTCATCATGCTGAGTAAATGTACACATATGTTCTTAATACCATATGTTTGCCGGACTTCAAATCAATCAAACAGATCCACAAATAAATATCAATTGCGCAGACCCCAGAAAATCGGTAGATCTAAAAAAGCGATCCCTAAATCAGCAGCGAAAATCTAAATTGAGTTTCTTAGTGATATTTTCAGCTTCAAAATACAGTAATCACAAAATAAATCAACATCGATCAGCTATGCATCAATCCCAAATTAGCTGGGCTCATTTCATTCCAATACTGATAAATTAGGTTTAAAAAAACAAATAAAAATGTGATAATGGAAAACAAAAACGAAGATTTACATCAAAATATGAAGAGATAAAAATCTAACCGGTTTTGGATAAAATAGATTCAGATGAAGTGATGAGCTTTGATGCACACGAACGCAAGCCGTTGTTCAACGCCATCGCCGTTCTCTGTCTTCTTCGTTTCCCTGGTTTTTTGTATAGCGAGGGTTAAGTTAAAGTAATGATTTTTGGACTTTTGGTATTTTCAATTTTTATACTACCAACTAGCCATTTTAGTTTTCTCTATTTTATTTTTTAGGAGAAAGGGTCAAAATTGCTTTTGAAATATGCGAAGTAACTACTTCATTTAAGTATGTGTTTTTATTGTTTCACCATTTGTTCATTTAATTTCACTTTTCATAGTGAAAATTTGATGACATTATAATAGAAATCTACTAATAGCAAAATATTGAGACTAGAAATTAAACTAAGTGAGTTATAAACTATAGTTTTCATCCTTAGAGACCCCATCCAGAAAATAACATATAAATCATTAGCTGCTTAAGTATTGTTTATCGTCAAGTTATCTAAGGTGAGATTGTGTAACAATCAGAAAATTAATCTCATTTGTAATCAATGTCAGTCTTAAAACGGGAGCAAAAAATAATAATGCACCTTAATTCCACTTTTTTACAGTGCAAAATTTATCCAAATCAATCAGATGTTCTTCTGTATACAGAAAATAATTTTATTTTGCTCACACAAAGTTTTAAAAATACTTCAATTCCAAGGTACAACATTTTAATTAAAAAAACACTGCAGCTCAATAATAACCTTGAAAAACAAGTGGCCTAATAAACAACAATTTTATAAAACAAAATGGATGACATTCTTCTGAACATGTAGCTCAGTAAACTTTCTTTATGGCCGGAAAGATCTCAATAATTTTAGTACTCAACAAATGTACTGACAAAACTCTAGAAATCGTTGCCGGAAGAAGCACTGTTTGATCCAATAGCTTCAGAAGGCCCGTTGCTCGTTTTGCTGATAATCCCCTTGCCAAAATAATCAGCAATTACGGAAAATCCATCCTTTGAGCTCTTGACTTGTTGGAAGAACTGGTCTGGGTTTTTGGAACTTTGTTCCAAGCTTCTCTTTGTTTCCAGAACGGCTCTGTACTCGGGAGCACACTCGGGGCACTCTTTCTCATTGTCGCCAAGGCAGCGCTGATGAAATGAGTGCATACACATGAAGTGGACAGCAGGAAGGTCTAGTGTGAATGTGCAAGCAGTACACTTGCTAAGCTGAAAAATTCTAGCATTTGTTCTTAGATCCTGGATCTCTTTTCTCATTGTTGATGATTCTTCCTGCAAAATGACGGAAAATGACCAGAATATTATATTTGTCAATTTTGTTCAAAGATCCATAAGAAGTCAGATGAAGATGAAATTAGAATTCGAGATAACTGGATATAAAGATCTGATAATTTCTTTCTCGAAAAGGATGTAGAAAAGGTAAGGGAGTAATATTTCAAGTTTCAAGTAGACTACCCATCGTCAGGTGCATAGCTAATGAGCTCAGAGAATAGCAAGTTTAAGCAGTGATTCTAGGTGCTTGTAGCCAAGAGAAGACAATAGAAATCAAGCATCTAATTCAATGGTGAAAGAAAATGTGGCCATGGAGAACAACTAATAGAAGGCAACAGATATTAGGTAGACATGATGTCAATAGCATATCCTTCTTTATCAAAAAGATAGTATAGAATGAAAGGCAGTTATTTCAGCCACTCCTGACCTCCCTCTCCCAAAAGAAAAAAGCAGAAAAAAAGAGTACACAAGACGTATTGCTGAAAGGATAACTTTGAACTCTGATATATGATGACAGTGACTTTCTATTGTTAGCATGATAGACAACTAAATGATTGTATATATTAATGTAATTATATAGTGATATAAATTAGCATGATCATATACATTTTTTGTAGAATTGAATAAATGTTGTGATAGAATAGCTGATTTGGAGGGATAGTAAGACAGATTTAGAGGGATTCAATGGTAGATTTGTAAGATAGAATAGCTGATCTTTAGGGATAGGAATGACGGATCTTTAGGGATGTGTAATCTTTATTTTCTCTATATAATGGAAAGACTCTCTCACTTTGAGGGGCATTCAGCTGAAAATTGACATGGTATTAGAGCCTTCTCTTGGCTGTCTTGTTTCATAGAGTCATCTGTGGTTCCTTCTAATTTTTTTTTGAAAATCTTGGTTTTTGGCTACCACCTGGGAATTTTGTTCTTCATCATTCTAGTTGCTTTCTCGAGTCTTTGTAGTTTTCATAGTTATTCAAAAGCATGAATTCACATCACTTTGAATCCTTCAGTGTTCATTTCACTAAAAAAAAATATTCTTCTTGGGAGTTTCAGTTTCAGTTGTTTGTCACCGGCAAAGAACTATGGGGCCATATAGATGGAAGCGATCCTACTCCTATTGATGCAACCAAGCTAGGTGAATGGAAAATTAAAGATGCTCGGGTGATGACATGGATTCTAAGGTCTATTGACCCTCTTATTGTTCTTAATCTCAGGCCGTACAAGACAGCTAAGGCCATGTGGGATTACTTACAAAAGGTTTACAAAGATAATAGTGCAAGACGTTTTCAGTTAGAGTATGAAATTGCTAATTACTCTCAAGGAGGTCTTTCTGTTCAGGATTATTTTTCTGGATTTCAAAACTTATGGGCTAAATTTACAGATATTGTCTATGCCAAAATACCTACTGAATCTCTATCAGTGATTCAGTCAGTTCATGAGCAAAGCAAGCGAGACTAATTTTTGATGAAATTACGCTCCAACTTTGAGAGTGTTCGCTCTAACTTGATGAATCATCACCCGTCTCCCTCTTTAGATGTTTGCTTTAGGGAATTACTACGTGAAGAGCAACGTCTTGTCACACAAAATGCTTTTAAGAAAGAAAATGACGTCACTGTTGCATTTGTTGCTCAAGGTAAAGGAAAGGGCAGGGATATGAGTAGAACTCAATGCTACAGTTGCAAGGAATATGGTCATATTGCTAGCAATTGTAGCAAGAACTTCTGTAATTATTGTAAACAACAAGGACACATTATCAAAGAGTGTCCCACGCACCATCAAAATCGTAGGATCAATGCTTTTCAAGCTGGGATAAATGGTTCTACTGATGATAACTCATCTTCAGGATAAGTTCTTACTCCTGAAATGGTACAACAAATGATTGTGTCAGCCTTTTCAGCATTGGGATTACAAGGTAATGATGTTACATCAAATTTTTGGATTATTGATTCAGGAGCATCCAATCATACGACCAACTCAACGAGCATCCTAAAAAATGTTCGTAAGTATCAAGGTCCATCACAAATACAGATTGCCAATGGTAGTAATTTACCCATTACCAAGGTTGGGGACACTACTCCAACTTTCAAGAATGTTTTTGTTTCACCAAAGCTCTCAACTAGTCTTATTTCAGTTGGACAATTGGTAGATAACAATTGTGATGTGAATTTTTCTCGTAATGGTTGTCTTGTGCGAGATCAGGTGTCGAGGACAATAATCGCGAAGGGGCCTAAAGTTGGACGATTGTTTCCTATACACTTTTCCATTCCTCTTGTTCTATCTTTTGCTTGTACTTCTACTGCTAGTAAAATTGAGGTTTGGCATAAGCGTCTAGGACATCCAAATTCTGTTGTGTTGTCTCATTTATCAAATTCTGGTTTATTGGGAAATAAAAATAAATTTTCAGTTGCTTCCATTGATTGTTCTACTTGTAAATTAGGCAAAAGTAAACTCTTCCTTTTCCTAATTTTGGTAGTCGTGCTACAAAGTGTTTTGATGTCATTCATAGTGATGTTTGGGACATTTCACCAATTATTTCTCATGCTCATTTCAAATACTTTGTGACATTCATAGATGACTATAGTCGGTTTATATGGGTGTATTTTCTTTGATCCAAATCTAAGGTATTTCCATGTTCAAGACATTTTTGGCTTACATCGAGACTCAATTTTCTACATGCATCAAATTATTAAGATCTGATTCTAGTGGAGAATATATGTCTTATGAATTCAAAAAAATTCTTGTTTGACAAAGGAATTGTCTCACAACACTCTTGCCCATATACACCACAACAAAATGGAGTTGCTGAACGAAAAAATGGGCATCTTTTAGATGTCACTCATACTTTATTGATTGAGTCATTTGTACCATCTAAATATTGGGTGGAAGCTTTGTCTACTGTTGTCTATTTAATTAATAGATTGCCATCTGAAGTGCTAAATCTTGAGTCTCCATATTTTCGTCTTTATCACCAAAATCCTAACTATAGTGATTTTCATACATTTGGTTGTGTTTGTTTTGTGCATTTGCCTCCTTAGCAACCCAATAAACTTTCTGTACAATCTACTAAATGTGCTTTTATGGGTTATAGTACTTCACAAAAAGGTTTTATTTGCTATGATCCATGTTCTCACAAATTTCTTATTTCTAGAAATGTTTTCTTTGAGAATCAGTATTTCTTTCCTACGATTGTAGATTCATCTTTTGTTTCTCCTCTTCTTCCTACTTTTGAGGATTTATCATCTTCTTTTACGAGGTTCAAACCTGAATTTGCGTATGAATGACGTTGGCCAACTTTACCCTATCCCGACACTGATCCGCCACCTGAAACTGCACCACAACTAGAATCTGAGAATTCTTCAAGATCTGGTCCTCTTGAGCCCTACTCGGCGATCTACAAGAGTATCTCGTACTCCCAATTGGTATGGCTTTTCCTCTACTTTATCCAACATATCTATTCCATCTTGTTACTCACCAGCTTCCAAGCATGAATGTTGGCAGAAAGCAATGGAGGAAGAACTTTTGGCTCTTAAAGAAAATGACACATGGGACATTGTTTCATGTCCTTCAAATGTCTGCCCTATTGGATGTAAATGAGTTTATTCAATCAAACGTCATTCCGATGGAAATCTTGATCGGTACAAACTCGATTGGTTGTTCTTGGTAACAGACAAGAGTATGGGGTGGACTATGAGGAGACTTTTGCACTCGCAGCCAAAATGACTATGGTAAGAACTATTATTGCCATTGTTGCTTCACAAAACTGGTCTCTTTATCAAATGGATGTCAAAAATGCTTTTCTCCATGGTGATCTTAAAGAAGATATTTATATGAAACCTCCACTTGGTTTGTTCTCATCGCCTACATCAGATGTATGCAAGTTGAAACAGTCTTTGTATGGATTAAAACAAGCTCCAAGAGCTTGGTTTGATAAGTTCCGGTCTACTTTGCTACAATTTTCTTTTGAGCAGAGCAAATATGACATCTACAGGTTGTGTTCTTATTTTGGTGTATGTAGATGACATTATTATCCCAGGAACTGATTCTTCACTAATCACTAGCCTCCAATAGCAGCTTAAAGATTCTATTCATACGAAAGATCTTGGTACTCTCACTTATTTTTTTGGTTTGGAAGTTCATAATGTTGCTTCAGGTGTATTTCTAAACCAACACAAATATACTTAGGATCTGATTTCTTTGGTTGGTCTTCAAGTTTCCTCCTCCGTAGATACTCCACTGGAATTGAATGTCAAGTATCGTCGTGAGGAAGGCGATCTTCTTCCTGATCCAACTATATTTCGACAATTAGTTGGGAGTCTAAATTACCTTACTATTACTCGGCCTAATCTCTTTTGCAGTTCAACAAGTTAGTCAATTTATGCAAGCTCCCCGTCATCTCGACTTAGTGGCTATTCGTCGCATCATTCGGTACCTTCTAGGAACATCTGCTCGTGGATTGTTTTTTCCAAGTGGTTCTCCTATTCGTCTTAATGCTTTTAGTGATTCTGCTTGGGCGGGATGTCCTGATACTCGTCGTTCAGTCTCTGGTTGGTGCATGTTTCTTGGACTCATTCATATCTTGGAAGAGTAAAAAGCAAGATCGTGTGTCAAAATCTTCAACAGAGGCTGAATATCGATCCATGTCTACTGTTTGCTCCGAGGTTGTATGGCTTCGTGGATTACTTGCTGAGATTGGATTTCCCCAATCTCATCTTACTCCTCTCCACGCTGACAATACAAGTGCTATTCAGATTGCTACTAATCCAGTTTTTCATGAGAGGACCAAACACATCGAAGTGGATTGTCATTATATACGAGAAGCTGTAGAAAAAGGAGTCATTACTCTTCCACATGTGTCCAGTGATCTTCAAATAGTTGATGCGTTTACACAATTCATGGCACGACAACGCCATCAGTTTCTAGTAGGCAAATTGATGCTTCTTGATCCACCAGCATCAATTTGAGGGGAGATGTTAGCATGATAAACAACTAAATGATTGTATATATTAATGTAATTATATAGTGATATAAATTACATGATCATATACATTTGTTATAGAATCATATCAATAAATATTGTGATAGAATAGCTGATTTGGAGGGATAGCAAGGCAGATTTAGAGGGATTCAATGACAGATTTGTAGAGATAGAATAGCTGATCTTTAGGGATAGGAATGGCGGATCTTTAGGGATGTGTAATCTTTATTTTCTCTATATAATGGAAAGACTCTCTCACTTTAAGGGGCATTCAACTGAAAATTGACATCTATAACCTAGAATGTTATATGTGATAGTTCCGTTATCTATTGAAATATCAATTGGGTAAAGAAAAATCATTGAAAGAACATAAACAACAACATACCTAGTGTAGTCCCACAAGTGGGGTTTGGGGAGGGTGGTGTGTACGCAGCCTTACCCCTACCTTGTGAAGGTAAAGAGGCCGTTTCCGATAAAACCTCGGTTAAAGTAAAGAAAATACAGTAGCGAAGAAACCATGATGAAAACAATAAAGAAAGGAACAAGTAGACAACAAAACGTACCATAACTAAAGCAAAGGAAATGACAGGTAACACTAAAATCAAAGAATAAGATAGTACAAGAATAATAATAATGTCAATACTGATAGGAGAACTAGACAATACTCGACTACCTTCTACCCCAAAATTATTTCAATATTATTTGATTATCAAGATCATAGCTTCTACATTCCAATCAAAGTAACTTCCTTTTTTTAATTCTTACAATTGTCAAGCAAAAATCATCAACCATAAAAGAGAGCAAACCAAACAAGACCCAAACAACAATTCCTGTGTACTTAACCACTTAGTCCTTCTTCTCCAACTTTACAATGCCCATAAATATTTCACAAAAAGCGATGCAAGAACAATTAAAATTTCCAATTTTCCACTTTTCACCTCAGAATTTCCTTTCACATAGAAATTAAAACAGACCTGACAAAACCGAAAATAACAAATCATAAAAGTTCCAATTCTCCATATTTGTTTCAACCAAACAAGAAACAAATGAAAAGGGGTTTCTTAAAAAAAAAAAAAGGACAAAACTTTATTACCTTCGAAGTCAGTTGAGCAAGGGATCCCATAGACCCATATTCAGAAAAGTGAAAAAGCAGAGAACTTTGGTGGAATTAAGTGAATATATGATAGATATGAAGGGATTCTTCTTGTTGTTGAAGAAGAGGTGACAAGTAATAGGAAACTTCGCTGACTAGAACCAAAGAACCGAAACAACACTACTATAATAACTACAACACCTCAGTCCCAAACAAGTTAGGATCTGCAATATGAATCCTAACTTACCATATTCCCCATTGAAATTATATATGGGGCCATAGGAATGAAAACAGTATCCATTTTGTTTAAACCACAAACCATTATGTCAAATGTGATGAGATGGGAGCTTAGAGAATTGGGAGTCCCTTTGATATTTACTATGTTGGGATGATATGAAACAGTCATTATCTTCACCAACATATGGAAGATACCAACACCAGACTATGTTGCAACATGTACTACATGAAACACTCAGGCAAGTTAAATAGATGGTATGGCTCTATAATTTACCACATCAAGGAAATGGTTGAAAGGAGGCTGTTCAAAAATAAAAACAAACAAAAAAAAGCCTTCCTCCCCATAGTTATGTCACTGTACTGTAATTAACTTTTTAACTCTAGTAAGGAAATGACTGAAAGGAGGCAAGTTAGTCTACACATTGCAGGTATCCCAAAATATTTACATACATAAATATAAAATGGAATTCGAACAGACAAGTACCAACCTGATACTTTTCCATAGCTCTACGGTCTTCTTCAATCAACTGGGACTCGTGTTCTAACTTTCGAGCTATGTAATCTTTGATAACAGAGAGAGAGAGGCACGGGTTTTTGGCAAGTGTCTGAAGAACCACAATGGGAGGCAAGATATCATTCCTCTCAATGTACGTCAGGATTTCTTTGACTTCTTTTGAGCAGTCTTCTCCAAGTTCACCAAAATACTTCAACAAATCTGCCCAAAGAGAAGGGTCACCCCCCTTACCCAAATCACCCAATCTCTTGCAGCATGCAATCAAACCTTCATGATCATGTACCTGCATGTAGCATGCAATAACTTCTTTGAAAAGTTTCATCTTCTCATACAGAAACAACAATCCTTCTTTAAAGTCATTCATCTCGCATAAAATTATGGCAAGATCAACGTCATATAGTGGTTGTTCTAGTTCAGAAGACCATGCACTCTTAAGCAAGGTCAGCCCCTTCCGACGTCGCTCTTGACGACCTTTCTCATCACTTACGTCTTTCTTGTTCGATATAGCCTTCCCATTAGATACTGATTTTGAAGATGCTAGATCATTTCCACCTTCATCTATGTTAGATTGTGAAATTGATGGGAAATCCAGGTCATGAGACAAGTACAATTCCAGGAGTGTGTTATGAATTTCCACTTGAGCAGATGAATCCTTCACTTTGCTGGTATATTTTTCAAGGAACTCCAGAAGTGCATGAGGATAATGGACAAAAATGTTAAGAAAATCAATAGGAGAAGGCAACATGGAGATAAATGCACCACTTGATGCTCCCTTCTTGGGCAGTTCGGATTCCTCTGTACAAAGCCTCATGAGTATCTCAACTGTTTCAGCTGGCTTATGCTCAATAAGAATTTTGCCATACTCTTTCACTGTCACCCCAGCTTGACTCAACTCAAGGCTGCTGATATATTGTAAAGCTTCTTCATACCTGCCTAGATCTTCAAGCAAAATTTTAAGGTACCATTCATGCCTCCCAGCTTTCTTAGCAACAGACATGGCATGCTCATGATAATTGGCAGCTCTGCATACCCTTATTGCAGTCTCAACATCAAACTTTTGTTCCCCAACCCCATCCTCACTTTTGATGAACTCATTCAGCTTCTCAACATCTTTTAATTTGGTGTAACAATTTAGTAAAAGAGTGGTATGATCTTTTGAGGCAAGCCCCTTCTCGTGCAGCTTTTCCAAGTAATTGGTGAGATTGTGGATTCTCTGTGCATCCAAAAATTTTTGTATGACATATGAAGGTTCTAGATGTCCAATGGTGTGAATATACTGAGCCATAGCCTCATCAAAGTCTTGTTTACTGTACAAGTGATCGCCATATTTCCTCAGCACTTCAGCAGTTGCAGCAGCATCAGCTTGCTGGCTTTGGACGAGATTTATAGCAACTGTATAAAGGTTCTTCTTGAAAAGCATATCCAATTTGCTCTCCATATCTTTCTCCCCAATGCATAAAGTTGATTTGTCCTCCAAAATAAGTATTATGCTACCCCATTCACAAAGCATCTGAGAAACTTCGTTAACCACTATACTGTGGGCAATTAACCGGTTCTTCAGATCATAAACATTGAAAGTGTTCTTTCCAGTTCTTTGATCATCAAAAACACATAACAGGTATCCACGAAACCACCCAAGGAATTTCTTCTCTCCTTCAAAGGCCCAACAAGGACCACGGCCATCAACTTCATAGAAATATATCGCCTCAGGCCGACCAATAATGAACTCCTATAAGAGGATAATATCAATGACACGAAAAAAATGAAATTCCCAGCAAAAAGGAAAGAAGACAATAAAGAACACTTCAATTAGCACACACCGATCGATCAGTCATTGCAACACTAGTTACACTAGATCCAATCTGATCAAGAGTCTGCCGGGTCGGTGCTTGAGCATGCATGTTGAACAAGTTCACTGTATTTGGGGTAACAGCAAACAGCTGAAGCACCTGTCCATCCACTCTGAACCCCAGACCAGTGATGGAGGATTGACTTTTGTCTGAATGATTATCCACCTGAAGCTTAAAGCGCTTGATACGTTCACGGGCTATATCTCCTTGAATGCAGTAGATGGAACCATTGTCCAGCCCTATAACTATGAGTAATAATGGCGGAGCCTCCTCCAGAACCAAAAACGACGTGATCTGCAGTTATGTGTTTTGTACTTCCATTACATAATCGAATGATATGCAATAAAATAAAAGGCACACAAGTAGATAAGAAAGAAGAAAATTTATAAATACTAATATGCACCTTTGCTTCAGGGAACTGGTTGGTGAATACTCGCAGTATTTGAATACAATCTGGACTTGATGTACTTGTTCCCTCGGGCTCCATCTTGTCAAGATCAAAAATTTTAAGACAAACAACTGGGGGCTGGGAAGCTATTTGCTCATCTTCTCCAACAGTCACTAAGAAGTTCCTTTGCTAGTTAACAGAGAAAGAGGAAAGCTAAAGTCACTGCACTCTGCATTATCAACTTTAAATACGCATATGGGGTTTTCATCCAAATTATGTTTATCATTGCGTCAGTACTACTAATAATTGAGAAACTTCAAAAAATTCTACCTTGAGCTGTTGGAGGAAGAGGACAGATGAAGAATGAGCTTGAAAACCATAATTGAACTTCAACCCTCGATCCAATAACGAAGCAGTACCGTCATCACAACCCAAAACAATCCTTCCTTTACCGCTGGAACAACATTGGATCTTGCCCGCTATATCTTCTGGGACTTTCCCAGAAAATTTCTCCTCAAAAAATTCAAACTTCCTCCATTGATACATCCTTTTCTTGGTCAAGCCCTTAGCTGCTGCTCAACCAGACCCACTACATGAAATTGCAAACCCAGTGACTATGATTCTGGAATTTGAAGAAAAATTGAAGCTTTAGTTGTTAGCAATCACGTTGTAGGAGGAGTTGAATCGACTCTTAGATGAAATTTTGATCTAATTTTATGTAAAGGTCCATGACAGGATGGAAAGTTGAAGAATGATACCAAATTGGATTTGTCGGGTCATTCTGAACCCGCTTCTGCTTGTTTTCTAGCGTCCGTTTGTGTAATTTTTTTTTATAGTTGAATAGAGCTGTTTTTTTTCATCCAATAAATAAAATTGTTCACACAATGCTCGGACTAATACAAAAACTATGGTTGTTTTAAGTTTTTTTTTTCAAGAAATTTTGTGATTTTCTGAATAATTGGATTTTACTCCACAAGAATGGAGTGACAATTTTTTTTTTGAGAATTCAGGAAAAAGTTATGAGTGAGATGAACCATAAAATGAATTGATAAATAATAGGTGAAAAGATAAAAAATAATAAAAATTTATCTACATTAAATATTTATACTAAATTAATGAATGAGTCTATGATTGTTTATAGAATTAGAGCTCTATATTTAATTATTACTTATAATCGTAATAGTGTCTATTATATATTTAACGGAAAAGGGCCTAAAATGCCCTTCAACTATCCGAATTGGAACAAATTTACCCTTCTTCTACCTTTCGGGCCTAAAATGCCCTTGACATCAACCTTTAGGCTCTATTTTGCCCTTATTTTTAACTGCCTAAATAATAAAATCAATTAGCAAATTTATTTATGACGTGTCGCTATCCTATTGGTTATTCTAATAATTAATTAAACTAATTAAAAAAAACCAAACCCACCCAAAAGACCCACCCCATTAAAGTGACCCACCCCATTTCTGGCGAGGAGCTGCTTGCTTAATTTTCCGTCAAGGGGCTGCTGAATTATCAGGCGAGGAACTGCTTGCTAAATTTTCCGAGAGAGGGGTCGTTTGCTTAATTATCCGGCGAGGAGCTGCTTGCTTAATTATTCCAGCGAGGAGCTGCTTCCTTAATTTTCCGGCAAGGGGCTGCTTATTTATCCAGATTGGGGTTGCTTGATTAATTTTTGGCAAGGAGCTGCTTATTTATCCAAATTGGGGATAAAAGATGGGTTAAAGATTTAGGTCACTTTAATGGGGTGGGTCTTTTGGGTGGGTTTGGTTTTTTTTAATTAGTTTAATTAATTATTAGAATAACCAATAGGATAGCGACACGTCATAAATGAATTTGCTAATTGATATTATTATTTAGGCAGTTAAAAATAAGGACAAAATAAAGCCTAAAGGTTGATGTCAAGGGCATTTTAGGCCCGAAAGGTAGAAGAAGGGTAAATTTGTTCTAATTCGAATAGTTGAAGGGCATTTTAGGCCCTTTTCCGTATATTTAATTGTGAAGCGTATTAATATAATCATAGAAAATCATTTCTTTTATTTGGTCAAAGAAAATTGATGAACTTAGGTAGCATCTTCTTTCTAAAGAGTTAAGAGAATAATTTTTTTTAAAGAAAAAACTGAATTATCCTAAATATTTATAATTGTAATAAAATATGGCATAATTAAATAGGGTCGACTTTACCCTAGTATAAGTAAAGCTTAAACTCCCAAACTATTAAGGCCTCAAAAATTGCCCATATTGTGTATATTTTTTTATTAAAAAATAATGTGATAGACTGTCAAATGTGTGTTAACACTTATAAACTATTGATGGTTGAATCAAATACCTTATTATGCATATTTCTTCACTAGGGAATTAGTGATCACTGCCCCCATCAAAATTGACAATTGAGTACTAGAAGAGCACTTAAAGATGTTTGTGGATAGTGGAGACAATATAGGAAAATCCATGTTTGAATATATGATGCTACAAGTAATAGACACTAAAAATTCTAAAATATAGTCTGAAGGAGCTGATTAAAGAACACGTACTCTTTTGATAGAAAGTGAAACGAAGAAGATGGAGAAAGAGTCCGCAATAGTGATGGTGGTGAGGATAAAGGAGGAGGTGGTGGTAATGGTGGAGGAGGAGGTGGTGATTGTGGCAGAGGAAGAGAGTTCATCATCTTTCAAACCTCCTCACTCATATGGTAGCGCTTTCCAGATATTTTGGGTCGGAGACTTGTGAATGCAAGAGAACCTTTTGGAGAAAACACTTTACCCCTTTAGTAACTCTATCCAACACGAATCCAAATTGGTCAGAGCAATGACTAATAGAGAAGTGCTTCCCCTGCTCTCAAATCTGTCTAGATACAACACTACTTGTGCACTCATCAACTTTTGCTCCGACCATCCTACAAATCACACATTAAGATAAGTATAAAGTACACTTTTGATCAGACAAACAAATTGAAACTGATGAAATACTTTTTTTTTTTTCCTTTAGACATTTTAAATTGCAAAAACCCCGGAGAGCTTGATTGAGCAATCAAAACCCAAATTAAAGGATCGGAAAGAACATAGAACTAATATTTACAAGGAGAAACATTAAGAATAATGAAAAAGGATGCACCTTATACATACAGAATATATATGACGGGTTGCTTAATGTTCGTCTCCTCTTTGAGCTCAAACAAATGACACTACCTCTGGGCCCGACTAATATGAATTTGTGCCTGTAAATCCTATTTGGAGGGGTAAAGTGCCTCCAACCAAATCTCAGGGCTTGAATCAGATGGCTGTGGTTTAGGATATAGGGGTACTTACCACCCTATCACAACATTTGGTGGTGCCCAATACATCTTTAGTTTTCTAAAACACCTACTGCTACATTCATATTAATTTAATTATTAATTGTAATATTATACAGTAAATTTAACAAGGAAGAGGTACTATTACACTTTAGATTTTGAAGATTTGTTACACAACTATCCCTAATATTAGGTTCCCGCTTGAAGGTCAGTATATCAACTAGTTTATTTCGAATTGGGTGCAACAAAAATGATCGAGGATATACAACATCAAGAATAATGTGATTTAAAATGTAACTATTATATTGGTATAACTATTAAGCTGTCAGATTGACTCTTATATATTTTTCAAACTTGTTAACTGCCATTTACTAATAATTTTAAAGTAATTATTGATTTGCCTTATTAATTAATTAATGCTAAGTAAATCATTAGTTTTGCCTAATCTTTTCCAACATTATTAACCTAATACTTAACCACATTGAAATGAAATTGTTAATCTAACTGTATTCAAAATTCAAATTATTAAACTTCAATAATAATAAGCATTGAGTTACCTTAAACTCGGTTTCTTGGTAATTCCCTTAATATCCCAGCATATAGATCTAATTTAGCCTCTCTTCAGCTTAAGTGGTGTGAAACCAACACTTCCATATTTTTCTGCAAAAAATGTACTTTCATCCTCATAGATCAGATGAACTCCCCACTGTCTCACAATGCGCCCATGGATAGATGCCTCAAATAAGCTATACCGGTTAATATTTCCAACATCTGTGCCGGACACCTGCAATGAAGCATACAATGGTATGTAGACAAAGCAAACATACAAGCCATATGTTCTAGATGCTGTTCCCACTTTACATTCTTTCTCTAGCACTATAAGGTCTTCTAAATCATCTTTGCATATCAATTTAGCTTTGACGAAAGCATAATCATACTTCTTGGATAGCCCTGAATCAGGATTCAACACACCTGCTCCAATGAGAGTGGCACAGCATATGGCAAAGCCCTTGAACTTATCATTATACCAATTAATAGGAAGTTCAAGCAACATCTTTTCCTTAACACTCTGGTGCTTAAACCACGTGGGAATTGCACATTCAGGAAAGACGATGGAACAAGTCACCCTGTAATCGGAATTGAGAGAGGACTGGACCACATTATCCATGTTGCGTGAAAGAAACGAACCGAGAATCTCATCCAAAACTGAGCTACCATTGCTATCCTTTGTATAAGATTGTTGATCAAAATTGTAATTGGTGAATGACACCAAATTCAACCTCGGGTACATTTGTAGCTTTGCGATACTTTGCTTGGCCAAAAAATCTTCTGCATATAATTCCTCTATACTCTGAGGTAGTATGGGAAGTTTCTTAAGTTCCTGACACTGTGTTATGTTGAGATATCGAAGCTGAGAAAGTCGACTGATGATATCAGATAATGAAATAAACTTGTTTCTGCTCAGATTCAGTTCTAGTAAAGAAGGCAAGTTCATAGGAGCAGCAGTTTGGTTATCAGATAAGTTGCATCCACTGAGATCTAAGCTTTTCAATTCCCTCTAATCATGAAACTCCCAGAATGGGGGTAGCATTAAACTGCCACCAGCTTGATACTTTACCTTCCGGCCTCTTCTTAACGATAGGACTTTAAGTTTGCTTAAGTTTCCAAGAGAATCTGGTAGTTGCCAAATGGCAGTGTTACCAGCATAGAGCTCCTCCAACTGGTTTAGATCACCTAGATTTTCAGGAAAGTGTGCAAGTCTTGAGCAGCCTTTCACGGTCAAAATTTTCAGTTTTCTCATCTCAGAGACACTGGCTGGGAGTCTTACAAGGTATTTACATGAACGCAAATCGAGCAAGCTGATGCCACTGAGCAGTCCAACGGATGATGGAAGTTCCCATATTGCAGTATGTGCCAAAAAGAGCTCTGATAGCAATTCCATATTTCCCTGAATTTCTGGAAATTTTTCTAACTTCTCACAACCTGAGAGATTGAAGCTTTTAAGCGATTCCATTTGAATACTGCTTGGTAAAGATTTGAGACTTTCGCAGTATTCCATATTCAAAAAGACAACCTTTCTGAGATGGCCAATGGATGGATGAACTTCTACCAAGCTTACACAGCTTTTCAGTATAATCCTCTGCAGGTTTGGAATATCCGAAAAATTGGGCGTTCGGATTTAATTTCTAGAAAAACTTAAATTGAGAACTGTCAACTTATCAAATGCCTGTTCATAAAGAGAGAATGAATAGAAACTTCAGCTTTAGCAATGATTTTCTTTTTTTCACATATGATTTGTTTCTGAAGGAGTAAATAATACCTTTGGCTCCTTGAAAACTTCAGCAAGAGAACTAAAAGTCATGTGGAGCCCAACAAGGTTTCCTGGTTCATAATATGCTGGTAAAGATTCAAAACTGTAGTATGACCAATCAAGCCATTTCAAGTTACTGGGGAGACACTCAATAGGGTCACAAATAAGGTCATGATGCCAGACCTCCTCCCCTTTGACAATGAGTAACCTCAGACAAGGCATGTTTCTGAAAGCTTTGCTCCATTTGCATATATGTTGGTCTGAGCCAATTGGTACCATTATGCCTTTAATAGATTCTGTCCTCTGGAAAAAAAAAAAACTCTATTAAACAGAAATTCATTCTCCAGTCAATTTAAGGTTCTGAGACATGTGTTTACATTAGAGGTTCTTTTCCTTGAGACACTAAATTCAACTATCTTGAAAACTAGAAGCCAAAACTGATAAATTGATACCCGGAGCCAAAACTGATAAATTGATACCTGATAATAAGAATGGAAAGTTTTGAAGGAAAAAAAAACAAACTGAAGAAGCCAAAAACAGCCCATATTCCATCTAGAGCTTCTCTAGAGCTAGTCTATTATGAGCAAGGAAATAGGATCTTTTAATCCACAAAAAATCTTGTTAAACAGTTCTCTTGCAACAGTTGTCTTCTCTACGCAATCCATTTCATTATCACTCAAAGTGCACACTTCCATTCCCTTTTTCAGTAAAGAGCACTTTTCACCCTATCAAGATTCAATTCCAACTAGAGTTTCATCAATGACAGATCTTATCGTACCCAGACATTATAATACATACTCCTTTTTTATGAATATAAAGAATTGAATTCAGATAGATGCTCATGAACTGAAAAGAAATCATTTTATTATGAAAATCAAGATGTTTTGTGGCGTGCTTTAAATCTTCAAAAGAACAGAAAAATGCACACAACAAGATAATTCCAAAATATAAGTAATTTGTGTCTGTTACAGAACCAGTGAGAAAGAATGGGACTGGTTTATAATTGGGCATATATCATTTGATGCAGACAGTTTTTTTTCCTTCTTAACTTTGACAAAGAAGCTTGAGGTAAAGTTTAATAAACCTACCTTACTAATAGTTTATGTTTTAACCTATTTCAGATTGAATGATTATTAACCATAGGGGTTCAAATGAGTTGAATCAAGCAAAGTTCTGGGCACTTAAGCGTGGCTAATACGATATCTGAATGAAGCCTGTACGACTTCTAGGTGCACCCAGAGCTTGAAACGGGGAATTTTTCAAGGCTCTAGCTAAAGCTCGAGTATCAATTCGTTCATGGATGGACTATTTTGTTTTCTGTTTTACAGTTTTCCACCACTTTCTATATATGAATAAACACCACAATCCTAAACAGCTATGAGAGTGAAAGAAAGGTTTGGTATGGCTAGAGGCAAGTTCAACAATTTGACTTATCCGAGGAAGACAAACACAATCTCAAGGTATTTAGAAGTGGAATCATGACAATTTGGGAAAATATAATTCTTTTAGGTCATAATTATAGTTTCCTATGCTTAAGTTCATGGTCTTGAAGAATGTCATCGTGCAAATATTTACTTATTACGAATGTGAGGTTCAAGGAAGGAAAGGAGCTTAGAAAGAAAGATTACCCACAAAGAGAAGACCAGTTTAGTGGCCCATGTGAAATCAAAGAGCGGCAGACATTCCAGAGCATTTGATATGGCGTAGTGGAAGTTAGTAAAAGTAGTCAGAACTCTACAAAGTATGCAGTATCCGTGAAGCAACGGATTAGAGGAATGATGAGGCGCTATGTGAAATGAAGACACAGAAACTTTAATCACTTCCATATGAGGTGTGGTAACAAATTATGTTGAGCTGCCATGTCAGAACATAAGAAGATCAGAAATGAGTCTGGATACATATGATTGTGTTGTGGTGCATAAGGAGCCAGAACAATTGAAGATGAGTCTGGATATATCTGATGATACACCAGAAAAGAAATAGATACGTTGCATGAGGACTGAGGAGAAAAAATGTCCCATTTAGCAAAGGAAGCGACGTGATTACGTGCAAAATAATGCTTACTATAAATAAAAAGTGGTAACTTGAACGAGGGTATCATATTTCAGAAAGTAATTGTACTTGAGAGCTGACAGTGAACATTGAAGAAGTTTCAAAGCTTGGGACATTTAATTTGCAATTTCTTCTCTCTTAATTCATTGTTATCCATGGAATTTGTCTTTTTAATGCAGTATTAGTTAATTCCTTAGTATCTAAGTTATTACACTGATTCTTATTAGGTATTTAATTACTTGTCCTGTTTTACATTAGTGTTTGTCAGTTTCATATGGGCTCTAGCCTCTACTCAGATGGAGTTTTTACTTTTTAGACCCTAATTTGATTCAAGAAATGGAAACTGGAGTTGGAAATGGGATATGACAACCTAGAGCCCAATTCATTAAGAAACTAATAAGGGACTCGGTGAATTTAGTGGACATAGTACACAGCACTCTAGCTAATCAAAGTTGGGTAGGTCCTAATGACTTTAATTTGACGAACCCATATAGACAATGGTTAGGATCGTGTAATGATGGTAGGCCTGTATATAATCAAGAGATTGGATCAGGCAGTGTTATCTCAAATCAGATATCACCTAATGAGACTCTAATTGTGTTAATACATTTAGTTGTAGTAAACCCAAGGGAATTCATAGTCTGAAGGAATTTCATTTTTACTGTTTTAAATAATAATAGGTCTCCCAACAATTCAAACCAATTTATAAAAGTTGAATTTACAAATTCAAAGTAAGTAGATTTAACCACCACGATCTCTTGAAGATATCCAGAGTCTCTTCTCCTTTTAGTCTGAGAGTTGCATTACTCGCTCTAGATTTAACCACCAAACAAATCGATCTCATTGTTGCTGGAAATACCAGTAAAGTCACTCCACTACAATCTACTTCAACCACAAAGAATGAACAACCTATGTCACACGAAATTCATCCAGATAACCTACAAGATCACTATTGAGTAGTTAACTCAAAAGAGGAGAAGGGAAAAAGAGATGGCGATGGAAATGTTCAGTGGGACAAAAAGAGGGGCAGGGATGAAGATATCAACTTTCTAAGGTTGTCAAAAAGGAGGAGAAGAAGAGTCCAGAGAGAGAGGGGGGGCTGCAAAAGAGGGAGATCAAGTTTTTAGGAGTTCAGCTCTTTCAATATTTTGTTAGAATCAACTTGTGTAGTAAATTATATGGATCTCAATACCGTAGTTTACACTTTAGTAATGACTTGATCCTTATCACAGGTTTTGTATGTTAAATCCGGTCAAATTTCTTACTACTCAAAAAAGTATGTCTGTAATGCTAACTACTACCCTGTTAAAATGGAACCACATTCCCTTTGTTGCTTTTTTAATTTTACAAATGTGCAATCAAGCATAATGAAAGGACAAGCATAATGTAAAGTCTATTATTCATACTACTGCGGTAGCCACTCTTCTTCCTATTAAGCACAGGTCAAACAAAGTCATTTACACCACCCTTCCACTGAAACTTAAAGACCTCTTAGCATATCAACCTATTTACAAGAAATTAAACTGATTTCTGCTCTAGACTGACAAAATATATAAAATTCATTATATTTAATTTAATGAAAGAGTATACATTATTGACCATGCTATATTAATTACTCCTGTTAACGAGTCTCAGCATTACAATCTTAGTAAAATTATTCTGTTAGCACCTTAGCAATTATGGAACCCAAAGACGAGAGCATTTAAGTATTTTACTTTAATTACTCTCACAGTCATGTGTATGGCCAGCTATTGCTTGAATTTAAACAGAATGTAGACACATTTCATGAGCCTGAATGACATGTAAATCCGACATATAAAGTTTGACATTCAGAACTAAAAGAAGAATACTTGTAACCTGAATCATATTACCTTCACATGATTCTGCTTCTCTCTCCTGAATTCCCTCCACCCCAAACCCCTCATTGGGCAAAATATCTGTTAGCCAGTTCATCTAAGGAGTTTGTAGCCAAAGATTTAATTGTGTATCCAGCTGAACGGTATTCTCATAAACTGATTGTTAGAACATCCCACATTGTTTCAATGAATGTGTTGTTGTCTTCTTTTATGGTCGTGGATGATCCTCGGTTTATGTGCTAATTTTCGGGATTGGGTCAAGCCTAAGTTCCATTTGTTTTAACATGGTATCAGAGATAAGCTCATCTTTGTTCCATATTTATCCAGTGATAGCTCCCATGATATGTTGTTCATGCTCTAGATGTCAAGTCTTGAGTGTGCTAGGGATGTTAGTTGAGGGAATTGGTTGATGTCTCCTTATATGATCTTGGACAATCTCCAACTCATGAACTAGCTTTGAAGTACTTGGGTACATTGCCATTTTCTTATACAGTAATTTGACCTTTTAAAGTAGGAAAGGGATCTACTTTCTATAAGTAAAAAAAGAAGAGAGCTCTTAAAACTCAATTAGAGTTGAAGTTTTGGAATTTGTCCTTTTTGTTTTCACTTATCAGAAATTATATAAAAAATGACCCTTTATATTTTCATGATATTCTAGGAAGCATCGCTTCATATTGAAACTTCACATAACATTTCACAAAACATGATGAAAAGGTGACCCAATAAATAAGTGAAAACTTAAGGGTTTTTTTGCTACTCAGTACTCACCCACTGGCAGTTTGACGAACATCCAGTCCTGCTATACCGGCAGCTTTATGAAGAGCATGCTTCCACCTCTGTACTTTCTCCAAATTATCCTTGAGAACTGTCTCGTCTATGGCTAACACCTTCTGCAAACTATACTGGAGATCTTCCTCATGTTCGGTTACCAACTTTTCAAAATTAGACTTAAAATATTCCACGTGTTTGTCCAATGCTCTAGCAAAGCTGCTGTTCTTACCTTCACACCAGAGTTTAAAATGTTCAATACAGTTGTGGTAGAAGAGAGACTATTACAACAACAATTTAAAAGTTAGTTCGATGGAAAGAATACAATAATGATTGAAAAGTTGGTTTGATGGAAAGAATATAAATTTGATTTGTTAAATAAGTTTTTTTTCTTCAGAAAGTCAGGAAAAACACTATATAAATTATATTATAACTGGAGTGTTACTTTCAACAAATATTTCTGATGACTTACCTTTCATGCATATATCTGATGGCTCGATGTTAAAGAAGACAGGATATGCTTTCTGTTCCTTCTTGTCAACACACTCCATGATCATTGTGAGTTCCTCCAAGCACCAGGTGGATGAAGCATAGTCCTCGGAGGAGATAATAATGGCAGTTCTTGATTCCTCAATGGCTTTCAAGAGTTCTGTGGAAATAAACTTTCCTCTTTTAAGTTTCACATCATCTTTGAAAACATTGATTCCTATGTCTTCCAAGCGTTTATAAAGATGGGCAACAAAGTTATTACGGGTATCATCTCCTCTAAAACTCAGAAAGGCATCATATTTCCATTTCCGAATCGATTCATTTTCAGGGGCCACAGGAAATGTAAGAGTTCTGGTAATCTGCAAATATAACGGGCCAAGACGAGGTAAGCACTTGGGACACAGAAGTGAAAAGAATTAATAAGTAAAGAAGAGAAGGATATCTCCATGAAGGTTAACAACCATGATTCATACATTAATACAATCACAGAAGAGGCTTGCATGTCAACTTTGTCCTCTTTGCAAAAGAAAGTAGACGATAGCATCATTAGGTACGTCTCAAACACAAACTAGTTGGAGTCGGCTATATGAATCCTCAAATCTATTATGTTCAATTTGAATTATTTTTATTTCAAAACTCAAATCATTTGTTTTCTTGAGACAAATAAGGGAGTTCTCTAATACTTGAGAGTAAAACAACAACAACAACATACCCAGTGTAATCACACAAGTGGGGTCTAGAGAGGGTGGGGTGTATGCAGACCAGACCCCACCTTTGTGGGGTAGAGAGTTTGTTTCCAATAGACTTTACCCCTACTAAAGAGTCTTTACATTTTTCTAGTGATATACAAATCACAACCAATGTTATTCAAAGCAATCGTCTTGTCACTTAACATGACGAAGTGATTCAATGCAAGGGGTTATTGCAGGGGCATAATTATGGTGCATGTGAACCCATGGTTCCTCCATCAAACTAGGTATTTTATGTAAATATTTCCTTGAATTGATCTAATATTATTTGTTGGCCCCTATGCTCCAAGAAGGTAGAATAGTGCACTTGGTTGAATGCTGAGTTATTTACCTAGAAGAACAAGAATCCATTCTCACTTGATGCTTCCCTTTTCTCTTTTAATTAGCGATGCATCCATGTTCTAGAAATCCTAGATTCACCTATTGCTTCATGGGTGAGACCATGAGCTTCAAACAAGTGCATGCCTCAAATAATGAAGTGCAAAATTATCCAAAAGAAAATCAGCAGTTCTTTGAAGCTCAACTACAAGGGGTGGGATAATCAGATTAATATTGACATTATTATTATTTTGATCAAGTAAATATGTTTTTATTCATAAATATGGGCAAAAAACAGGTCGTATACAAAAGGTATACCAAAAGGTGCAGAATCTTCAAAGAGATATGATTCTCTGTGAGTTCCACCCAATCCTGTATACAACAAGAAACTTTATGGATGCACCAAAAAAATAGGGATCAGAGACTACTCAAAAATACTTAACTCTACCCCTTCAAAAACTCTCCTATTTCTCTCTGTCCAAACAACCCACATTAACGCGAGCGGAGCCACATTCCATGCCCTGCGTCTTCTCCTCCTTCTCCCAGCTAAACATCACAATCTTTCACAATGTTTGGCATTACCCATGAAGTGCCAAACCACCTAAACATATCCCATGATACCTTTTTTCATGGTTATCCCACAATGTAGAAGAAGATGATTCACATCCTCGCCCGCCTCCTTACACAAGTAACACCAATTGATGCAGGCAACCTTTCTGCCTTCTAAGATTTTCCGTTATCAAGATCACCCCTCTAGTTGCTAGCCAAGTGAAAAAATACACCTTGGGTATCCATATTGCATTGCATGGAAAAACATTTTTTCCCTTAACCAGAAATTTCTCATAAAAGAACTTAACAAAGAACAGTCCACTATTCCCCAAACCCCACCACAAAACATCGGGATTATCAACTGGAGTGACTTGCCTATGGTATCAGTGTGCACTGAATGCTGATATGAAGAAAATAGAGAAAAGGGAGGAGAAATTCTTGGCAGAAGTAGTATTTTCACAACTTTTCCTAATGGGGTCAAAATTAAACACTGGCCTTTCAAAAGGCCACCCTGCATAAATTCCTGATCAAATTATTAGGAGAAATAGGACATACTGGTTCATAAAAATTAAAATGGAACTTCAAATTAAGTACATCATAATCTTAATGAACAGTAAGAACTATAAATTTGACCCTTTTATTTTAGTATTCAACGATTAAAAAGAATCAAGAGAATAAAAATACAATAATTAATCATAATTAGAACTAAACTCTACTAACTGTATATTGAGTAAGCTATTCCAATTAAGAGTTTTTTGGATAAGCAATACCGATGTAGTAATCATGAAAACAGAAGATGTGATGAAACTTTTATCGTTATGACTATATGAGCACATGCATACATGCCGAGTACTATGAAACTGAATATTCAAAGTTAATGAGTATATTTGCAAGATGTTTGCAGTTGAACTAATTTTAAGAAAATCCCATGAATTACAGTTTACCAATGAACTAGCTACAAGTCGACGTCTACTTTTTCTGAAGGGAAAACAACCCACAAGAGAAAATGGAAATCTCCAGCATTCTCAACCATTTGAGGACATACGCACCTGATTTGCAGAAAAAACAGTTTTCGTATCACTTTCATGCCATAGTCTACTGTGATTCCATGGCTTGAGCTGCTCAGCATCACGTGCCACTAGCCGACCCATTTGTACTATCCAGTCATGCATCTCAATAGTTCCTTCTGAGACATATAAAAGTGATCTTTCAGTAAGGATGTTTATTCCCATTTCTGATATGAAACCCAGCTTATTCAGTTTTTTCATCACATAATTTTTCTGTTTTCCTCTAAAGAAGCATGCAATGTGAAGAAACATATCTTTGTATATGCCACAAGCATCTAAACTTAAGCTGAGTAGCTTAACAATTTTCCCATCTCCGAAACTGTTGAGTCTATGTATGCGCTGTGCTCTTCTGTCCCTTGTTTGTAAAGAAAAGAACCCAACACTTCCAACGCTACGGGAAAGCCTTTCGCATAATCTACTATGCAGCATGAGAGCTCTTGAAACTCTTTAACAGGAGTTCCTTGTTGAAAGGCGTGCCAACTTACAAGTTCTAAAGCCTCATGATTAGTCAGTTCTGGGACACGATATAACTCATCATGCTTGCAAAGTAAATCACTGTTTCTAGTGGTTGTAATGATTCTACTCCCATCCCCAAACCAACCATGCTCTCCAGCCAAATATTCCAATTGGTGGCTGTTATACACATCATCAAGAACAATTAAAACCTTCTTGAACCGAAGTATTTGGCTAATATCGACTTCTTTATTTAAACTGGCTACATTCACAGGATGTTGCTTCAAGATTTTTATAAGAAGCTTCCATTGCAAAAGTGCTGGGCCTCCTGGTCCAAGCTTTTCTAAAGATCTCCCAACATTAAGAAAGCAAGACCCTTCAAATTGGCAAGAGATCTCATCAAAAATTTCTCTTGCAACTGTTGTCTTCCCCACACCACCCTTTCCCCATTTCCCGATAAAAAAAACACCGCCAAATTCAACTTTCAACAACGATTTTACTTCCTCTACACGGGATTTGATTCCCACAGGATATTTTGCAATTCTTGGAACCTGACATATCTTGTTCGTAATTTCCGCAATACATTTTCCATCCTCCCTGTATTAAATAGAATACATCAGAAGAATAAATATTTGAAACATAACAAATGATGAGGAAGCGAAAAGGAATAGTCGAGTTCTAGCAAAAGCAACATTAACTTCTCTAACATTTGCAAAAACAACACCTCAAGCTGACAACAGATATTGTCAAATATACTTTTTGGAATAGTTGTCTTCTCTGTGGCACCCATTTGTCACATCCTCGCCTAAGAAATATTTCAATCCCATTAAAGAACCTTACTTGACCCGCATAAGATGCATTCCAGAGTATTTGTTGTTTACCTGCAGCTTCAAATCTTGCAAGCCAAGCTCGTATAATACTTGCGTAGCTTGAGCTCCACCTAAAATAATTCTTTCAAAGCTGGAGCTAGAACTCATTTGTCTGCTTATTTGTAGATGGTGAGAAGTTTGCTTCTCATTTTTACGCTAGACTTACCAATTTGGGTTAAAAAGTTAAGTGATTTAAGTCGACCAAGACGAAATACTAGCTCAATGATCTGAGACCAATCAATTCAATATTTGCTGGAAATATCAATTACTTGCATTACAAAATTCAACCACCTAGAAGGTCAAATACCCAAGATCCACAAGTAGTTCCCTCATTTAACATACAACAACCATTAAAATCTAATTTCTCAAACGAGGAAAAGAAAGAAGGGACAAATGGAGATGCAACTTATCCAAGGAAATTAACTGGCAATGATGTAAGCGACATTATGAGAACAGCTTAGCCTTTAAATATGGAACAAAAAAATATTAGTTATACTTGGTGCTTAAGAAATTAGGGAGAAGAGATTGAAAAGTTACCGGAGATCTTGATCGAAAATTTACAGTACTTACGTATGTTACAACTTCCGTAAATTCACAACTCTGGGCATAATTACAACAGACAATCAAATCAACCTTAGTTTTCTCCTTCTCATATCAGTTCACCTAGTCATGGCCTAATCATATCTACAATGATTCAAACCTCTCCCAGAAGCTGGATGATACATGCCATAAGCCCCATCTTTGGCGCAAATTTATTCAATCAGGGGACCTCTGAGGGGTTTATAAGAACATCTGCTAAATCAGTTATTTGAGATTCCGAAGCTAGTGATAATGCATCTGATTCAATCTTCAACCTTGTAAACATATGACACCAAAGTCCAACTCAACTCCAAAAGCTACCTTATGAGGGGAGGATTTCTGAGACTCTGAGTCCATATAAGCAAACAACCCTTCCATTCCCAACCAAAGTGGGATTCTAGTCCACTCTAACGCCCCCTTCATGCCCAAACTCAACTGCAGCATGGACCGGGATCCGAAACAAGGATAGACCTGGCTCTTATACCATGTAATGATGTGTCACTTGAGCCTAACTCAACCCCAAAAACTAGCTCAAGGAGGAAGGATTGCCCAAGCCCATTTAACCAACCCACTTGTCTATTCCCCAATCAATGTGGGTATTCTAACCCACTCTAACATACCTAATAAATGATAATTAACCTCTATAAACTTTGTTCTTTCATGAGATAATGGATTTGAGGCAATTGGAAGAGTTTGATAGTTACATATAAACTATTTATGTTTAACTTTAATGCATTTCAACTCTTGGAGACGTTGTTTCACCAAAATGACCCACCCTCAAACTGAAAGGGCCATGGCTCGGTATTATGTTTCTGCATTAGATCAATATCCTAAGCAGTATTTTATCAATCACTTTCAGACTAAAAACCCAGGCAAACTAAAGTACTTCCTAGGCATTGGGATGGCGCAATCCAGCAGCAGAATTTTCAGTTCACAGAGTATGTAACATGTTGGAAGAAACCGGCATGTTGAAATGCCAATCTGTTGGTACTTCTACAAACCTGAATGTCAATATTCCTCCTATAAGTAGGTCATTATTGGAGGCTGGATGACAAGCAGAATTATCTTTGTCACGATCCACTTTAGGAACGTGACCGGCGCTAAAGGGGGAGAAATCCAAAGCAAGCCTTACCAGAATTCTACAAAAAATGGGGCAAAGTTTCCTTTGTTTTTGGGCCTTTCCTAAATTTTCCCCGTCTCAAAAATCCACAACACTACTAATAACGACTATAAATTAAGACATGATATCCATCAATGATCTAATTGTCACGCAATAATACCAATTCACCTCCAAATACGAAAAAAAGGTTCAAAACTAGTCACTTGACTACAATCTGAAGAAATAATCATGACTCGAATGAAAGGAATGGCAAATGGAGCAACTCTAATAGTTTTTAAAGAACTAAATAAACCTTAGCAATTCAATAAGTCTCTTGTCACGCGAAGCAATGTGAGGCTCACCAGATACTATCAATCCACACTCTCTAATTAATGAAATCTTCTCCAATGTCACCTGAATTCTCTGTAAAACATTTACCGAGGAGTGAGACGCTAGCTCAGTGAGTAATAATACTTAACCACAATCATTTTAATGAGGGACAAGTCAGCAAACATGCTAGTGTGATAATCAAAATGATGAAATCAATGCCCTTTCAGAAACGGTACAATATTATATCTTATTTGCCTCATGTAAGCAAAATCAATGTAAACACTCAATAGTAAACTCATAAAACATTTTCATATCAAATCTTATAGCTGGGAGGTTTCCAAGGATGAATCATGTAATCAGCGTGGCCTTCTCTTTAAGAAGTAACCAATAATGGTGAACTCCTCATAAAGGAGTTAAATATTCATATCGGTAGATCCCAACTCGAGGGATATCGGTAACGGTATGCTAGTTCTACCTTCCCACTAGCAAGGGCTTTATCGGTAATCTGTAACTACAAGGTGCACCAGGTCTAATGAACCCGCCGTTAGCTACGGGATTCATCAAGGTCTACTCCCATTTATAGTTTTCTTTGTAATCAGTAGAAACATTTCAAAACGGTATTAAGACATTCAAGTTCTTATTAAATCATGGTATATAAAACTTTAATCAAAACATATGTCAAAATACTATTTCTCAAGTAAATGTTAAACTCTTTCGATAACGGTAATCATATCTCAAGTATCAATAGATATATCTTATAAAAACGAGTTCATCTCAAATAACTATTTTGATACCACATCAAGTAAAAGACTTGTCCCATATGCAAGTTCAAAACATTTCGGTAAATCATTCACTTTATAAACCATGTATAAATCATGAAAGTTATAAAACACAAATTAACGTAAGATTATTACTCATAGTACTCGTGTTGAAGTACCAAATTTGTCACTTGGTCAATCTGTATGACTTCCTTCAATCAATCTATAATCACATCATATCGGTCTCGTATTACTTCCTTCGTTTAGGCTAATTCCTACTAAATTCAGAATACCCAATCTTCGAGGTTTCATGATAGACTCTCAATCTGTCAATTTATGTCAAATTGGTGCTTCAGATCCCGCAAAACAGTCTCATTGTTGATTACTTCACCCTATAATTAACAGAACTAACGTCACTGTCCAGCAATTCTTCTTCGGTTTATGCCGAACTACAAAAGTTTGGTCCAAACAGCTAACATACTCACTCAAACCATAAGATCATAAGAGTTTAGCAGATTCATTTTTCCTTCTAAACCTATGTTTTTCAAACTCTCAGTTCGCAAATTTATAGTCCGGGAATATACAAATTCAATCTTTAAACTAAGTTAAGAAACTTACCTTGAAATCCATACTTGCAAATAGCAAGAGTTCCACTTCTTCTCCATTTAGTTATTTTTCTCTGTTTTAATCGTCTTCATGCTCCTTCATAGGAAGAGACACAAAGAACGTACTCTTTCTTCCTTTTTTTTCCAAGAGTTGCTGACAGAACTCTTAACTCAAATAGTTTCTTTAGCTTATTTAATTTTTCCCTTATTAGGTTTCTGATGGGCTAAGGCCCATTTGATTTATTTATTTTTTTGGCCAATGACTAATATGTCCTTGTTTAAAATATGGGATATTACAATCTTACAATCACCAAACCAAACATCTCATTTGTCATTAGTTTGGTTAGATTTTAGTGGAATTGCAACCATAGAATCATGAGATTTAAGAAGGGTAATTGAGGAAATTTGATCTAACTTCTTAAACGAGTAATTTGATGAAGCTGGGGCATCGTTCAGCCCAAAAGACATAACCAAGAACTCAGAATGCTCATAACGGGTCCTGAAAATTGTCTTAGTGACATCCCCATAATCCAGCTTATGAACTGTGTGGGAAAGCTTAAAGCCTTGAGAATCTGTTGTAGGAAGGGGCATTCAATGGAGTCGTAAGGTTTTTTTCATGTCAATCTTCAGCATCCACCAATTTCTCGGAAGACAGTCACTGAAATGCAGTGATTCACATTCTAAGGTATCAAAGATACACGCGGACAAGTTAAATTTATGACGATGTAGGCCAGGCAATGATTATGACAAGGTAATAATTGAGAAATGAGAACCTTTAACCTAACCTGGTTAATTGAAACAAAATCAACATCTAAAAAGGAAGGGGCAGTAAGAGTGAAAGTTTTGAGCATCCACAGCAAAAACAGGCTACTCAAGAGGCTACAGAGATTTGTAAATTAGACAATACCCTTTGGAAACTAGTGATAATGGAAAATTTTGAAACAGCTAAGCCTTCGCATGGGGTAAAAATCTGGAAGGACATCAGGCAGTTAAGAGAGACATTTGCTGAAAATATTGGACCAGTAGTAGAAGGAAGGAAGCAAGATTCATTTTGGTTTCATGTATGGATGGGCCATACTTCGTAGAAGACCAACTTCCTGAGCTATAAAGTTTTAGTTAGACTGCAGCAGTTATTACAGATTATATATATCCATACAAGCATGGAATACTAAATTTATGAATGGGAGGTGGAAAGTATGTGCAACTATTGCAAAGATTAAATATCAGTGAGGTGCCTCTCAAGGAAGATCGAACTGCATAATATGAAGCAATGGACCGGTTTCAGTCAGCTCAGATGAACTAGTAGATAATAACTTTATGAAGTATCAATTCTGTCACGGTTTTCAACTTACAGGAGACCCAGTGATCAAAAGAGGCGGTATTTAAATGACATACAAATTGTACAGGCATCAGATGACCTAATCCCTAGATCTAAGTTGGGAAAACTTAAGTCAAAATTGTAGCAGCTTCACAGTTCTCTATGTTGAAATCCATCATCTACAAGGTTTTTTTTTACCTAAAGGTATCCTTTATTTTACGGATAAAAAAAGAGAAAGTGTCAAGATGAACATGTCTCGCAAAATTGAATCAAACTCAACTGTTCTATCGAGCTATACTCACCAATGGGAAAATTGAGCTCCAGCAAAATAATCTCTTGATCCTGCCATGTCATCTGCTATACGGAGAGCGTCCTTCCACCTCTGCACCTTCTCCAAATCAAAACCATTGATATCTGCCTCAAAAGTCCCTAATGGACTTAAGCCATCTGATGGCTCAACTTTATAGAAGACAAAGAAGAATTCCTGTCCCTTGTTGTCAACGCACTCCATGATCTTAGTGAGTTCTTCCAAGCACCGTGGGGAGGAAGTATAGTCCTTGGAAAAGATGGTAACGGCAATTCTTGATTCCTCGATGGCTTCTAAGATTTCTGTTGAAATTTGCTCTCCCCAGTCAGAGTTGCCATCGGGTTTGAATGCGTTGATCCCTATGTCTTTCAGACGTTTAAGAAGATCAGCAACAAAGCTTTTGTCCAAATCTTGCTGTCTAAAATTAAAGAATACATCAAATTTCCATTTTTGGGCAGATTGAATTTGGGAAGCCATGGGGGAATTTCAGAGTTCTGCTAATCTGAGGATTTATGAGAATGAAAATGACAACAATCATTTATCCCATTGACTCAAAGTGAACGCAGAAGAGCTGAAATAGCTTATGGGTCAAATTTGAGAAAATGACCAAAGATGGTCCAACAATATTTTATTTTGATCCTTAATATGTAACACACGTATTTATTATGGATTAATTGAAATAGTTTTTAATTTATAATAAAAGAAGTTTATTTTAATTCTTTATTCTAAATTTAGCAAATTTATTTAAAAAAATATTAAATTTAACTATGAATCCTATCTGCATAACAAAATTCATCTTTGTTATCTCTAAAGAAATAACTCCGTCAAATCCAACACTATTCTCTTTAGAAAGAAAAAATAACAAATTTTTATTGGAGAAAATGATGTTAAATTTGTATGACAATGCTCATACAAATTTATTAAATTATTTTGGCAAAAGAGAAAATACATAAAAATATCCTAAACTTGGCAGCATAATTTACTTTAGCACTTAAATTATATGGGCGTTTATTTACCTCCTAATTTCAATTCGTGTGAATTTAATACCTCCTTAACAAATGACGTGACAAAAAAAGAAAAGCAAAACAGTTGAAGGCGTGTAAATTTATTTTTTTTAAATAATGGTCCCACTATATATATATATATATATATATATATATATATATATATATATATATATATAAAATAATTTTTTAAAAAAAGAAAAAAAGAACCCCCACCTACCCCATTCTTCTTCTTCTTCGAACCCCTCCACCCCTTTCTCAAAACCCCACCGCCCTGCTTGTCTCTTCTTCCTCAAACTCCCCACCGCATCCTACCCTAACCCTAACCCATCCTCTTTATCCTTCATCAAACTCTACATCCTATACATTTTTTCGTTAAACAAAAATAGAAAATAACATTCAAGACCCACTTAATTTTCTTTATTCTTTACTTTTGAGATTCGATTTTTAAAAAAATAATTATTCATCTAACTTTAAACGTTACGTATTCTATACTTGAATATGCATTAAGAAGTGAAACAAGAAAAGTAACAGCAAATCTACAAAATTAGCACATCGATTTTGCATAAATTTAAAATTGCCATTGTTGATAAGTTGATAGTTTCACCTAGTTGGAAAAAAAAAGGTATGGTCATTGATACAAGTATTGATGGAAGTAATAGTGAATAATTACAAAGCAATGAAAAATAAAATGAATATCAATGTGAAGTTTTGAATGTTAAGAAATTGACCCACATGAAATAATGAAGAGGGTGGATGAAGAGTGAAAATAAAATTTTTAAAAGTGTGGGGAAGTAAAAATAAAGAAAAAATATGTTTTTTTCAATTATCTGACATGTCATCCATGTGGCACCGAGGTAACATTTAGGTGGTGCACGTGCACTTCACCCATGAGTATGAAATTGGTATAGGTGGCGCGCGTGCACTTCACCCATGAATATGAAATTGATATTGTATGTGTAAGGTGCTATTAAATTTACTTGTAATAAGATTTGAGGGTAAATAATTACTCATAAAATAAAGTGCTAAAATAAATTATGCTGTCAAATTGAGAGGGGGGGGGGGGGGTTGATGTATTTTCTCTTGGCAAAACATAGTTCTTGCTCCTTGTATAGAATGGGAAGAAGACGTGTGACTTTTAAAAAAACTCATCGCTCATTTTTTCACTCCTCCAAATCCGGTCTAACTAAAAAAAAACAATCATTTTTTTATTCAATCATCATCTCATGGTTTTGGTGACGATCTTATTTTGTTGAATAAGCATTATGAATCTAAATTATCAAGATAATGACTGGATAAAAGAGAGATTTTTTTTTCTTCATTTGGGCCGTGTTTGGAATTGCAAATAAATGAGAGGCAATTTTTTTTAAAGCGATGTGGTATTTTTTTTAATTAAAAAAATCAGTTTTAGAATTACAATTTTAAGCACTATAAAGAAGAATAACTTTTTTAATATAAGAAAATAGTTGGAAAAACATATTATTTTCTGTCTTTAAATCCTAAGGTAATACTCATTTTGGGTCACGTTTTTTTTTTTGCTAAAAGTATTACTTATTTTGGAACAGAGAGAGTAATTTAGTAGATAAGTGTCTATTGACAAAAAAAATATATATTCACTATTTATTTGAAAATGGTATATAATATATATGCACAACTATTTAAATGAAAAATATATTTACTTTAAATCGCAAAGTTAATAGGCATATTTATTCATTTTCCAAAAGTATCTTTGAATCTCATTGTACATAATACAAGATCTTATGGCAATCAAGGATGGAACAAATAATTTTTTCTTCCTTAGATAGTCTTTTTAAGAATAAGCATATATCAAATGCTTTACATTTTATAATAGAAAAATTACATAAGTGAATCTCTTTTATTTAATAATTACCACTTTTAGATATATTTTTATTTTATTACCATCTTTTTCAACTTTTAGCAGTACTTAAACAATTTTGTTCCTTTTATAGGTAATTATAAAGAATTTTCAACTTAGAAAAAAGTATTGTATCTAATCGAGAACATCGCTCATACCCTCTTTCGCTTTTCTTTCTGTTTTATTTTAGGGTTTTGCCGTTCTTTCTTCTTCAATTTTCAGCACATAATTCTAATGGAAGAAGGTAACGAAAATCACCTAGAAGAAGTCCGCAGATACTTAGTGATGTTGATACTTCGAATCAAAAAGTTTATAGGAGTTGGATGAGGGGTCAAATTTCAGCTTCTACTGCTACCGACGAAGTTAATGACGGCCCCAATTTTAATTTGGGAATTTCACAAGTATCGGGTGAGCAGAACAAGGATGAGAGAATGCATGTCTGTTGTAAAGGTAAAAAACGAGTTAAAGAGATGAACAATGTGAAAAAATAAAATAAAAAGATACATTGATTTTGCATCTACGTCGAAGAAAATCATAGACAGCGATAATGATTTTGAGTATTTACCTCCTCAATTTCAGTCAAAAAATTGAAAAATAAAGTTGTGCCAGAAAGAAGAAGCCAGTGAAGATGCAAAAACACGGAATCGATTGCCCAAAAATGTCATACTACCGAAGAGTAGAGATCTGGTATGTGATAGTATTTTGAATCTAATTTTATGAGTTTTTCGTAGTTACTTGTTGTTTAGGAATGATTATTGTCTTGCTTTGATACGTAATTCATCTTTAGTATGCAGTAATACATTTTTAATTCAAGTTTAATACATATGCAGAATCGTAAATTCTGAAAACATCCGGATGTTGTGTATATCGTGAGTAGGTGGTCATCTTACACTAATCATAGTGTCATCAACCAAATCAAAATCTCTTTATCTAAAAAACAACTTGACTTGTTTAGGAATCCCTATTTTGATCACTTTCTTGACCTTCTAAATGTAAACACACAACTTCAAGTTATTCATTGCCTTATGAATAAGGATTTAAAACACACACCAGATGATGTGTTTGCTACTGAAACACATGACAAAAAGTTATTTTTTGGTCTTAGAGTTGGGATTAGTTATTGGCTTAACTTGTGTTAGTAATGGCACTCATGTCAATGTTCCCGATTTTAAGTGTAGTTTGTTGAGCAATTATTTTTTGGAACAAATCATTGTTCAAAAGAGTCATCTGCGTGAGTTGTTTCTAGCTAAAAATTTCATAGATGATGACTCCACTATTTCATTGGTTGTTCATTAATGAATTTTTATTTTCATATGAGAACAATGAACACCAAATTAGCAATAGAGAATTTTACCTTGTGGAAAGTGGACAATTCAATTCATATATGTGGGTTTTAGATGTCTACAAAGAGTTGAGTGATTCTGTAGACACGCGCTTAAGTCAACCCATAAATACTATAGATTGGGTGGCTTGCCTCTTGCTCCTGAAACTTGGATATTTGAGTGTAGTTCAAAAATCGATGAAGATATAGCTATTCGGGTTTCTGATTCAATTCCGAGAATCTTGAATTGAAAGACAATTGTTGATAGTCCATGACAAAAATATATTGAGAATTGTCTCTTTATGCCTACAAAAAATAAGGTATTTGTACAAAGTTGATGCATTTTATGACATTGTTTAGTTCAACTCAAGTTAATATATCTATTTTTATTCTTTATTTGATTTTTCAGTTTGAGAACATAGTGGCTAGTGAAGATGAAGTTTCTAAATTCAGGCTTCCTGAACCTCGTGATTACAATGCTGAAATTTTAAAATTGGAGCCCAAAGGATCAAGTCATGGTCTAGACATGTTGACTTATGAGGTTATATAATTGAGAAAAGTACTTGTAAAGGTATATACAAACTTGATTTTAGGCACTTTTTTTTCTTTCAAACTTGTTATATTGTACAATAATATTTATGTTATGTTTGATTATATACTAGGCGAATGAAAACCACAAAGCACTTGAAGAGAAGATAGATTTAGGATTTAATCAAATCATAGCAAATAACTATTGGAGGATATTTCTTTGTTGTTTGCTATGATTTGATTAAATCCTAAATCTATCTTCTCTTAGAGTGCTTTGTGGTTTTCATTCGCCTAGTAGATAATCGACATAACAAAAAATATTAAAATATAACAATTTTTAAAAAAAAAAAAAAAACATAAAGTCAAGTTTGTATATACCTTTACAAGTACTTTTCTCAATTCTATAACCTCATTAGTCAACATGTCTAGATCATGACTTGATCCTTTAGGCTCCAATTTTAAAATTTCAGCATTGTAATCACGAGGTTCAATAAGCCGGAATTTAGAAACTTCATCTTCACCAGTCACTATGTTCTCAAACTGAAAAATCAAATAAAGAAAATAAAAATAGATATATTAACTTGAGTTGAACTAAACAATGTCATAAAATGCATTAACTTTATACAAATACCTTATTTTTTTGTAGGCATGAGGAGACATTTCTCAATATATTTTTGCCATGGACTGTCAACAATTATCTTCCAATTCAAGATTCTTGGAATTGAATCAGGAACCGGAATAGCTATATATATATCTTCATTGACTTTTGAACTACACTCAAATATCCAAGTTTGAAGAGAAAGAGGCAAGTCACCCAATCTATAATATTTATGGGTTGACTTAAGCACGTGTCTCACATAATCACACAACTCCTTGTAGACATCTAAACCCCACAAATATGAATTGAATTGTCCACTTTCCACAAGGTAAAAATCTCTATTGCTAATTTGGTGTTCATTGTTCTCATATGAAAATAAAAATTCATTAATGAAGAAAAGAACAACCAATGAAACAGTGGAGTCATCATCTATGAAATTTTTAGCTAGAAACAACACACATAGATGACTCTTTTAAACAGTGATTTGTTCAGGAAAATAACTGCTCAACAAACTACACTTAGAATCAGGAAGATTGACAAGAGTGTCATCACTAACACAATTTAAGCTAGTAACTAATCCAAATTCTCTAAGACCAAAAAACAACTTTTTTTTGTGTATTTCAATAGCAAATACATCATCTGGAGTGTGCTTTAACTCCTTGTTCATAAGGCAATGAATAACTTAGAGTTGTGTGTTCACTTTTGAAAGGTCAAGAAAGTGACCAAAACAAGTATTCCTAAACAAGTCAAGTTATTTTCAGATAGAGAGATTTTGATTTGATCGATGCCACTATGATTAGTGTAAGATGACCACCTACTCGCAATATACATAACATCCGGATGTTTCCAGAATTTACGATCCTGCATATGTATTAAACTTGAATTAAAAATGTATTACTACATACTAAAGTTGAATTAAAGATGAATTACACATACTACATATCAAAGCAAGACAGTAATCAGTATACAATCATTCTTAAACAACAACTAACTAAGAAAAACACATAGAAATAGATTCAAAATACTATCACATACCAGATCTCTACTCTCCGGTCAAATGACATTTTTGGGCAATTGATTCCGTGTTTTTGCATCCTTCACTAGCTTCTTCTTCTCCGTCACAACTTTATTTTTCAATTTTTTGACTGAAATTGAGGAGGTAAATACTCAAAATCGTTATCACTGTCCACGATTTTCTTCGACGTAGATGTAAAATCAACGCATCGTTTTTTTAATTTTTCACATTGTTCACCTCTTTAACTAGTTTTTTACCTTTACAATGAACACGCATTCTCTCCTCCTTCTGCTCACCCGATACTTGTAAAATTCCCAAATTAAATTTGGGACCGTCAATAACTTTGTCGGTAGCAATAGAAGCTGAAATTTGACCCCTCATCCGACTCCTTCTATAAACTTTTTGATTCAAAGTATCAACATCAGTAAGTATCTGCAGACTTCTTCTAGGCGATTTTCGTTTACCTTCTTCCATTAGCATGATGTGCTGAAAATTGAAGAAGAAAGAACAGCAAAACCCTAAAATAAATCAAAGAGAAGAGCAGAAAGAAAAGCGAAAGAGGGAACGAGCGATGTTCCCCATTAGTTCCTGATTAGATACAATACTTTTTGCTAAGTTGAAAAATCTTTAATTACATATAAAAGGAACAAAATTGTTTAAGAATTGTCTAAGTATTGCTAAAAGTTGACAAAAATGGTAATAAAATAAAAGTATGTTTAAAAGTGTTAATTATTAAATAAAAGAGATTCACTTATGTAATTTTTCCAAAAAGTAAGAACTTTATGCTGGGGACATTGGGCTTGACTTGATGCCAACCATTTTTTTATCTAATTTTAAGTTGAAGTTATCTGATTGATTTTTATATTTTTCTAATCGAGCTTATAGTTTTAAACTTGTTAATCTAACCATATTCAAATTATGAAACTCTAGTAACAAAGAAGAGGTATTTTGAGTTACCTTAAACTATTTCTTGGTAATCCCCTTAATATCCCAGCATAATTTTTTCAGCTTAGGTGTACTCTATACAATCTCTCTGAGTCTGCGCTTCAAAGATATTCATTTATCCTGATAGATCAAATGAACTCCCCACTGTCTCACAATGCATCCATGGATAGATGCCTCAAATAGGCTATACTGATTAATGTCTCCAACCTGCAGTGAAGAATACAATGGTATGTAGGCGAAGCAAACACACCAGCCATATGTTCTAGATGCTGTGCCCACTTTACATTCTTTCTCTATCACTTCAAGGTCTTTCATATGATCATTGCATATCAATTTGGCATTGATGAAAGCATAGTCATACTTCTCAGATAGTCCTGAATCAGGACTGCAGACACCTGCCCCCATGAGAGTCACACAGCATATAGCAAAGCCCTTGAACTCATCATCATACCAATTAATGGGCAATTTGAACGAGATCTTTTCCTCAACACTCTGATGCATAAACCATGTGGGAATTGCACGTTCAGGAAAGACAATGGAACAGGTTACCCTATGATCAGAGTTAAGAGTGGGGAGGATCACATCATCCATATTGTTTGATAGAAACAAACTGAGAATCTCATCTGAAATTGAGCTACCATTGCTCTCCTCTGTATAAGATTGTTGATCAAAACTATAATTGGTGAATGATACCAAATTCAACCTTGGGTACATCCGTAGCTTTGCAATACTTTCTTTTGCCAAAAAATCTTCTACATATAATTCCTCTATACTCTTAGGAAGTACGGGCAGTTTCTTAAGTTCCTGACAGTGTGTAATATTGAGATATCGAAGGTGAGAAAGTCGGCTGAAGACATCAGGGAAATAAATAAACTTATTTCTGCTCAGGTTCAATTCCAATAACGAAGTTACGTTCATTAGAGCAGCAGCTTGGCTATCACATAAATTACATCCACTGAGATCTAAGCTTTTCAATTCCCTCAAAGCATGAAACACCCAGGGTAATATCAAACTGCGAGCAGATTGATGCTTTACCTTCCGCCCTTTTCTTAATGAAAGGATCTTGAGTTTGCTTAAGTTTCCAATAGAATCTGGCAGTTGCCAAATGGCAGTGTTGCCAGCATAGAGCTCCTCCAACTCATTTAGATCACCTAGATTTTCAGGAAAAATTGAAAGTCTTGAGCAGCCTTTCAGAATCAAAATTTTCAGTTTTCTCATCTCAGAGACACTGGCAGGGAGTCTTACAAGGTATTCACATGATCGCAAATCAAGCAAGCTGATACCACTGAGCTGTCCTATTGATGAGGGCAATTCCCAAATTGCAGTACGTGCCAGAAGGAGCTCTGATAGCGATTTCATATTCCTCTGAATTTCTGGAAATTTTTCTAATTTCTGACAACCTGAGAGGTTGAAGCTTTCAAGAGATTCCATTTGAATACTACTTGGTAAAGACTTGAGACTTTTGCAGTTTTCCAGATTCAAGAAGATGAGCTTTTTGAGATTTCCAATGGATGGATGAATTTCAACCAAACTTACACAACTTTTCAGTATTATCTTCTGGAGGTTTGGAGTCTCACAAAAATTGGGTGTTCGGAGTAAACTTCCTGAAAAACTTAAATTGAGGATTGTCAACTTGTCAAATGCCTGTTCATAAAAAGAGAACAAATAAAAACATCAGCTCTAACTGTCATTTCTTTTCTTTAAATTAAATATGATTCTTTTTTGAAGGAGATGAACAATACCTTTGCTTCCTTGAAGATTTCAACAAGAGAACTAGAAGTCATAATGAGCCCAACTAGGTTTCCTGGTTCAAAATCTGCTGGTAAAGATGCAAAACTGTAGTATGACCAATCAAGCCATTTCAAGTTACTGGGGAGATACTCAATAGGGTCACAAATAGGGTCATGATGTCGGGCCTCCTCCCCTTTGACAATGAGTAACCTTAGACAAGGCATGTTTCTGAAAGCTTTGCTCCACTTGCATATATGACGGTCTGAGCCAATTGGTACCATTATGCCTTTAATTGACTCAGTCCTCTGGAAAAGAAATTAAAGTAACTTTGTTAAACAGAACATACTTCCAAGCTATGTTGCTCGGACTCTTCAAAAATGTCAACGGGTGCGTGTCGGATTCGCCACATGTAGTGTATTTTTGGAGAATCCGACACGGGTGCGGTATCAAAAGTGAAGAGTCCGCGCAACTAAGCTTCCAAGCATAGAACCTATTTTCCTAAATATACAAATCTTAATCTATATCATTTTTTGTTGGAATTAGTTACTGAGGTTAGGATAATACTGGTAGTATAAGATTTATATCTGTCTTTGCATTATAAGTTCAATCAAATTAATTGAGAACTTCAAATATTCTTATTTCCACTTATGACCCGATAAGAAATTCATTCTCCAATCAATATAAGCTTCGATTTGACATATGTTTACATTAGGAGGTGTTTCCCTATCAACCAAAAAAGCTAAAATTTGAACCTAACAAAGAATATCCTGTAAGAGGGAGAAAACTTTGTGACAAACTATTTAACAAGACCAATATTACTATAAACTAGTACCAAATTGTCATCAATAGTGGGGGGGGGGGGGGGGGACACCAAATTATTCTGAATGTAAATATATAATAAAATCACTACATGGGGAAGAGGAGGAGAAAAAGAAGATGGCAATGTTCTACGCTAGCCCTCATGTGGGTACTTTGGAGGGAAAGGACCAGGAGAACTTTTGAAGAGAAAGAACATGAGTTTGTACGGTTTAGGTCTTGCCTTTATTTTTGCTTGATTTTAAGAGCACCCACAAAGTTCTTGTAGGAATAGATGATTGGGTGTCATTGGCAGAGAACCATTTTTTTGCAGCCCATTTTTATTTGCTCGGTGATGGATGAATTGACGTTGTAAATCCAAGGTGAGGTGTCATGGTGTATGTTATTTAGAGATGACATACTTTTGATTGACGAGATTGGCGGTGGAGTTAACGCTAAGTTGGAGGTCTGGAGACAAACCTTGAAGTCTAAAAGGGTTCAGGTTGATTAGGACCAACACAAAATACTTACGTGCATGTTTAGTGATGTAACACACGAGGCAAGCGTGAGAGTGAGGCTTGATACCCAGGTCATCCAAAAGAAAGGAAGTTTCAATTATCTTGAATTTATTATCCAAAGTAAGGGGAGATTGACGATGATCTCACATATCATATTGGTGCAGGGTGGATGACATGGAGGCTAGCTTCCAGATTCCTATATGATAAAAAAGTGCCATCAAAACTTAAAGGCAATTTCTAAAGAGCGGTGGTTAGACCGACTATGTTGTATGGAGCGGAATGTTGGTTTGGTTAATAACTCTCATATTCAGAAGATAAAAGTTGTGAAAATGAGGATGTTGAGATACATGTATGGGCATACTAGGAGAGTAGAGATTAGAAATAATGATATGCGAGACAAGGTAGGAGTGGCCTCGATAGAGGACAAGATGCGGGAAGCGAGGTTGTGATGATTCGGACATGTGAAGAGAAGATGCACGGATGCTCCAGTTCGGAAGTGGGAGAGGTTGGTTATGAATGGTTTCAGGAGAGGTAGAGGTAGGCCGAGGAAGTATTGGAGAGAGGTGATTAGACAGAACATGACACAACTTCAGTTGACCATAACCTTAGATAGGTGGTTATGGAGGACACGAATTAGGGTAGAAGGTAGGTAAGGTAGTTGAGTGTTATCTCACTTATCCTTCCATACAAGCAGTCATAGTACTACTCTTGTTTTTTTGTTATTCGATCTGTGTTACTATTAAATGTTTCTTATACTTCAATTATCGTATTATTTTGTTGTAGTTATTTTTCATTGTTAAAAACGTTTTGACATGCTTTCTTTACTATTTTGTCATGACTTCTTCACTTTTGTTTTTTTCCGAAACTGCTTCGAAATTCTTTTACTTAAGTCGAGGGTCTATTGAAAACAACCTCTCTACCTCCCAAAGTCGAGGGTAAAGTCCACTTATATTACACTCTACACCCCCTGGACCCCACTCGTGGGATTACACTGGTATGTTGTTGTAGAAGTCCATCATAAGGACAAATAAGACCTATGAATAAATAGAAGTTAACTGTAACACCTCAGAATTAGACTTGGACTTTCAGTTTGGTGAACCATGGCAGGGTTCACGGGCCGTGAAAGGAACCACGGTCCGTCGACCTGCCCGTGGTTCACACCCACCCAGAAGTGGTGGACCACGGGACCCGAAGGCTCGTGGAAGCTAGGCAAAGAACACCCAAGTTCAGACCCCAGACCATGGAACCCACCACGGGCCGTGATCTTGATGACGGGTCGTGGGAGGGTCTGTCGTCCTGAGCCAGCAGACCCCCATCCCAAGTGAAGAGTCACGGTGGCCTTCACGATCCATGGTCCTTCACACGGGCCGTGGTAGGGCTCATGGAGGACTCCTCCTAGAACCAATAGCACTAGCCAAGAACCACCCGCCACGGCAGCGGACCGATGGTGATGCGTGGTCGCCTCACGCCTTAGTCGAGTCGTTTTGGTCTTTTCCCCTATGCATTGGGCATTTAAACGTCGTTTAACACCTAAACTATGTCGTTTTGCTCAGTTTAAGCCTGATATTTTAGTCAGAACCTACCTAAAACCTTTATTCCCAAAAATCACCAAAACTTATAGCAAAAAGAGAAGAAAGAGACACCAGTTTTCTCAAGAGCACGCAACTTCCAGCCCCAAAATCAAAGGATTTCTCTTTGAATTTTGTCGCCAGGTATGTGGGATTTCACTAGCGGGTTTCTTTCATCCACTAGGACCTTAAAATTCAGTCAGATTTTTGATTCTTTATATCTTGTTTAGACCTAGGGTTTCTAAATCCTTGGATAATTGTTGTGATTAGTTGTTGTAGTATTCTTAATCAAAATATCATGATTTCTTGGAAATGTTGTTTAGTTCCTTGTATGAAACTCAAAACCCTAGTTGTGTAGATTCTCTTAGTTCCTGAATTACACTTGCTAGGTCAGTTAAGCAGATAATCATGCTCTAGTTTTGAATGTTACATTATTAGTATATAAATGTTGCATTCTCAAATTTTGCATATCAGTATTTTGAGCTATTCAGCATTTCAGTATTTCAGTCATAAGGTGTCATATACATATTCAATTGAGAGTAGACTTAGCACCGAGTTGGACTAGGGTTCAGTGTACCCTCATAGTCTCAGAACTACGTGCCTCCATAGGATATAAGTCCCCTCTGTTGAGTATCAGATTTAGTGATCACACTAGTCATGCCTTTATACCCCTGGCAAGGTATATTGGGTCCTCTCGATGGGACGAATATATCGGACTCCACGTTTAGCTCATGTGGTTTTATGTCGGTTAATAGTAGCTCCCACAGTCAAACTCTTAGTGCATTTGACCAGGTTTTTAGTATATACTTTAGTATTCAGTTTAGCATGTCATGTTCATGATTAGCACTTGGTCATTGCATTCAGTTTAGCTTTTCAGTTATGTTTCAGTACTTACATTCTTGCTCAGTTATATCTTGTTTCAGCTTATATATGTTTGTTCAACTTAGTATCTATATCCTGCATGCTCAGTACATCCAAAGTACTGACGCATACTCTACGCTACATCCTTTCATGATGTAGGTTCAGGTACTCAGCATTCAGGCCGTGCTTAGATCGATCCTCGATCCGTATTCAGCAGTTTCAGTGGTGAGTCCTCATACTTCGAGGAAATAGACATGCTTTCATTTCAGCCTTTACATTTCAGTTTCAATTTTGTTAGAGTTAGCTGGGGCATGTCCCAGCTACTCAACTCAGTTATAGGCTTTTTCAAACATAGTAGTAGTATCAGCTTGACTTGTTAAGTTTGATCTTTCAGTTGTTATTAAACACTTAGTATGGTTTATACATTCAGACTAGTTGGGTATTCCCCATTTTTCAAATAACCACTATTTTACCTTCCGCATAGTTCTTGCTTAACCCTTCGGGGTGGCCCAGTGGTTTGGGCTTGGGACTTCGAAACCCCTTGCAAGCGAAAGCAAGGGGTTTGCCTTCTGAGTCGAGCTCGTCGTACCAGGCTTGCCTAGTACGGATTACCTCTCCTATGTGGTTTGCGAGCTATTGCATAAGAGCGGGGGTTTTACCCTGTGCACACCCAAAGGGTAGCGACTGCGGATTTCCCTTGTCATAAAAAAAAGTAGTTCTTGCTTATTTAGTTATCTTTCAGTATGCTTATGATATGCCAGACACAAGGTTAACTTGGGATCACACGTGATCCTAGGGCCCGTGTTACACCAAGGGGGTAGCCTCGGGGCGTGACATTAACACACTCATTTTCTATTCGACAATAAATGTTCAAGATGATAACAATCTAAAACTACAAAATCATAATTCGAACTAGAACTCTAGTAAATGGATATTGAGTAAGATAGTCTAGTTGAAATCTTTAGATGGCACATCAGTAATCTATGAAACAAACTATGCAACTAATCTTCCTAATTGGTGGCTGCATGAGATATCCTTGTGTGCAAAGTAATATGGAAGAACAAATTTGAAGCTACGAGGCTATACTTGTTGCCAAGATATTACATGATTAAAGAAACTATCCTATGAGATGCAGTTTAGATTGAGAAAAATGTACTAGTGCTAAAGTAAGTCGTAAAATTCGGATGTCTACTTCCATTGAGGGAAAATAATGCAAAAGAGAAAATGGAAATCTCCAGCAGCGGACATGTTTACCTGATTTGCAGAAAAAACAGTTTTTATATCTTGTTCATGCCATAGTCTACTGTGATTCCATGGCTTGTCCTGGTCAACATTGCGTGCCACTTGCTGACCCATTTGTTCTATCAAATCATGCATCTCAACCATTCCTTCAGAAATATATAAGAGTGATTTTTGGATGAGGATATCTGTTCCAATCTCTGATCGGAAACCAAAACTGTTTAGTATAGTAATCACATCATCTCTCTTTCTTCCTCTAAAAAAACATGCCATATCAAGGAATATATTCTTCTCTTCATGGCTCAATCCGTCTAGACTTAAACTGAGCTGCTTAGCAATTTTTTCATATCCAGTATCTTTGAGTCTATCTAATGCACTTCCCCACTCAGTAATGCCTCGCTTGTAGAGAAAAGAACCCAGGACCTTAAGAGCTAAAGGTAAGCCTTTAGCATAATCTACTACAGATTTGGAGAGTTTCAAAAACTCTTTATCAGGAGTCGGTTTCTGAAAAGCGTGCCAACTAAAAACTTCAATAGCCTCATCTTTTGCCAATACACGAACAGAATATAACTGGTCATGTCTACGTAGCAAATCTTGGTTTCTAGTTGTTGTAATGACTATACTGCCACCACCAAACCAGTTATGATTTCCAACTAAATATTCCAATTGGTCTTCATCATCGACATCATCAAAAACAATTAAAACTTTCCAGTGGCAAAGCCTTCGTTTTATCATGTCGGCTCCTTCATAAAAACTTGCCATATTCATTGATTTTTCTTTTAAGAGTCTTGAAAGAAGTGTCTTTTGCAAGTACATCAGCCCATGCTTCTTTGATTCTTCTCTAACATTCGCAAGAAAACAAGACCCTTGGAATTGATGAGAAACCTTGTCAAAATATTTTCTTGCAACAGTTGTCTTCCCAACGCCTCCGATCCCCCAAATTCCAATAAAACAGACATCACTTGATCGAAACTTCAGTAATGATTCTACTTCACCCATACGAGATTCGATTCCCACTAGATATTTTTCAGTTGCTGAAACGGTGTGGTGCATATTTCGGAAGTTATCATTTATAATCTTGTCAATAGAATCTGCTTCATTCCTGCATTCAGTAAAAATAAAATAATAAAAATGGAACATTTGAAACACAAGAAATGTTAAAGTAGCCAAAAGCAGTCCATATTCCATCCATTGCTTCTCCAGGACTTGTCTAATATGTGAGAGGGAACAGGGTCTTCAAATTCACAAAAATATCATTTGAAGTTTCTCTTTCAATAGTTGCCTTCTCTATGCAATCCATTTCCATTATCACATCCACTTTCATTTACATTGTCAGCAAAAATCACGCTTCTCCCAAACAAGATTCAATTGCAACTACATTTTTGTCAATGTCAGATACTATGGTACTCAATCATTGTAATAAGTTCTCATTTTCTTTATAAGTAAGAAAGATTGAGTTCAGATAAATGCTCATGAATTGAAAAAAAAATCCTTTTTATTACATACAATCAACATATTCTTCTGTAAGTATAAATTGTGCCTACTACTGTACCAGTACAAACCAGGATAGCCTGATCTAGTAATTGATCATATGACACCTTTTTTTTTTTTTTTGGACAAAGAAGCTCAAGGTGAAGTTCAATAAAAAGGAAATATAATAATTAAAAATATCAAAACCCAATTTTCCTCTCCCCCAGCTTCTTCTTTTCCTCCACAATTTCACCTCTTAATAATAGTACATAAAGCTCAATACAAAATGCACAAAATGACTTTGCTGATATCTCAGCAAGTCCGGTAGCAAAAGCAATCAAACAAACCACATCGAATGAATGCTATTTTAGCAATTAAGGGTAAATTAGGAAATTTGATCTTTTAGCATTTGGACATGGACAATAAATACACCTTAGTGCTCAAAAGCAATTGAATTGCACGCGTATTGCTAGGTCATATCAAGGGGTTCAAAAGACACACTTGTGCCAACAAAAGGTGTCTATGGCCACTAAAATAATTGAAGTGTCTACATGACCATCGCTGACAAGTTTAAGGGTTTATCTACGTAAGACGAAACAGTATATGATTGACCATGCAATATTAATTACTCCTATTAATGAGTTTTTGTATTGCAATCTACATTTTACTACTCTATTAGCAGCTCACAACTTAGGGACCCAGAGAAGAAAGCATTAAGTTTCACTGGAAGTAATTTCACTTGATTACTCTAACAGTCGTACATGACTGATTTAAACAGACTACACATTTCATGAGCCTAAATGACATGCAAAACACAAAATTGAAGTTTGCCACTCAAAACTAAAATAAAGAAGCATACTGTAACCAAAATAATGTCATGTTCACATGATTCTGCATCTCTTGAATTCCATCCCTACCCCCTCCACCCACCCCCGGCAAAAAAATCAGTTAATGAGTTCATCTAAAGTGTATTTTAGCCCAAAAGCTTTAAATGCACATCTAATTGAATGGTATTTTCAGAAGGTAATTCGACATTTTAAAGTAGAAGATAGAGGAGTCTTGAAATACTCTCAATTAGAGTCGGAGTTTTTGGTTACTTATCAGTAATTATATAATAAACTGATCCCTAGTGTTTTCATGATGTTCTCTTTTATAAAGTAGTAATTTTATTGAATTTTTGGGCAACGGCATCCGTAACAAGAATTATACTAAAAGGTAGAAAACCTACAAAAGTTTACATGCTAGTCTTAAAAGCATGTTTATTTCAAAGACTACAGAAACCATTGAACTTTGCATAGCATTTCCCAAAAAAATGAAAAGATGTCCCAATAATTAAGTGAAAACTCAAGGGATCATTTACTACTCACCCATTAGCAGTTTTACGAACATTCAGTCCTGCTATTCCAGCAGCTCTATGTAGAGCGTCCTTCCACCTCTGCACCTTCTCCAAATTATCCTTGTGATTTGTCTCATCTTTTTTCCTGAGAGCAAGATCTGCCTCATGTTTGGTTGCAAACTTCTCAAAATTAGCCTTGAAATCTTCCCTGTGTTTTTCCAACGCTTTAGCAAAGCTGCTGCTCTCAGCTTCACAGAGAGCTTAAAATGTTAATTTCAGTTACGTACGTATTAGCTATAGAAGAGAAAATATTAAAATAATGATTAGAAAAGTTATCTTGAAAGAGAACTTAAGTTTGATAAGTTAAATAAGTCAGAACAATAAATAATATTATTAGAGGAGTGTTACTTTCAACGAAATATTTCTGATGACTTACTTTTCATGCGTATATCTGATGGCTCGACGTTGTAGAAGACAGGATATGCTTTTTGTTCCTTCTTGTCAACACACTCCATGATCATAGTGAGTTCCTCCAAGCACCAGGTGGATGAAGCATAGTCCTCGGAGAAGATAATAATGGCAGTTCTTGATTCCTCAATGGCTTTCAAGAGTTCTGTTGAAATGAACTTTCCTCTTTCAAGTTTCACATCATCATTGAATACGTTGATTCCTATGTCTTGGAGACGTTTATAAAGATGGGCAACAAAGTTATTGCGGGTGTCATCTCCTCTAAAACTCAAAAAAGCATCATATTTCCAATTTTGATTGGCTTCATTTTGGGGAGCCACGGAAAATGTATGGGTTCTGGCAACCTGCAAATATACAAGCAAGAGTAGGTAAGGACTTGGGAGTAGAGCCCAGAAGAAAAAAGAAGTAATAAGATAAAGAAGAAAAGGGAATCTCAAGGAAGGTTGACTTAAAACAATTATTTATACATTAACAGAAAGACAGAAAAGGCTCGCATGTCAAATCTGCCTTCTCTGCGAACCAAAGTAGACGACAACATCATTAACTATGTTCCAATCGTTAACTAATTTTGGGGTCAGTTATATGAATCCTCAAATCTATTTCATTTAATTTGGACTAGTTTCATTTCAATACTCAATAATTTTGATAATAGACGAATTAGGAAGTTCTCTAACACAAGGGGGTCTCTATAATTTTTTAAAAACCGTAAGGTGGATCTCTACATTTTTCTACTCACATACAAATCTCTGAACAAGCTAAAAAGACTCCTAGCATATACCGTATCCTAACCAGAACTCTCAGCCATTGGAGGACCACGCACCTGATTTGCAGAAAAAACAGTGTTCATATCGTTTTCATGCCATAGTCTACTGCAATTCCATGGCTTGCCCTGCTCAGCATCACGGGCCACTTGCTGACCTATTTGTGCTATCGGATCGTGCATCTCAATCATTCCTTCTGAGAAATATAAAAATGATCTTTTGAGTACATCTATTTCATTAACTAACTCGAAGCCAAGTTTATTCAATACTGTAATCACATCTTTTTTCTTTTTTCCTCTAAAGAAGCATGCAATATGAAGAAATATATTCTTGTATTTGGCATCCAATGCATCTAAACTTATGGTAAGTAACCTATCAATTTTCTCATCTCCGAAATCTTGGAGTCTATATAATGCACTTATCTGCTCTTTTGTAATTTGTTTGTAGAGAAAAGATCCCAAGATCTCCAGAGTTAAGGGTGAGCCTTTAGCATAATCTACTACACAGCACGAGAGCTCTTCAAAGTCTTTAACTGGAGCTCCTTGTTGAAAGGCGTGCCAACTAAAAAGTTCTAAAGCCTCATTGTTGGTCAGTTCTGGGACACAATAAAACACATCATGCTTGCCAAGTAAATCAAAACTTCTAGTTGTTGTAATGACCCTACTGCCATCACCAAACCAATTACGCTTTCCAGTTAAATGTTCCAATTGGTGATTGTCATCCATATCATCAAGAACAATTAGAACTTTCTTGGAACGAAGCATTTGGCTTATAATTTCATCGCCGCTAGCAAAATTTGCTAAACCGACAGAATGTTTCTTCAGAATCTGGGAAAGAAGCTTCTGTTGCAAATTGTGTAGGCCTCCCGGTCCATGCTTTTCTAAGACTCTCCTAACATTTGGAAGAAAACAAGACTCTTCAAATTGACAAGATATCTCATTAAAAAGTGCTCTGGCAACAGTTGTCTTCCCTACACCAGCCATCCCCCATATCCCAATAGAATGAACACCGCCAGATTCAACTTTCAACAATGATTTTACTTCCTCTACACGAGATCTGATTCCCACAAGATATTTTGGAATGTTCAGAAACTGAGAAGCCTTATCAACAATTTCCTCAATACATTCTTCAGCGTTCCTGTGTCCAATAGAACATATCATATCAATAAAATATTTGAAATGTGATAATTGATGAAAGCGGAAAGCATTACCCATGTCCTGAAAAATGTGACATTAAAATTCTCTAAGTTTGCAAGAAACAAAACCTCAAATTGACAACGGACTTGTCAAATTTTTTAGCTGGAAATTGGAATAGTTGTCCACTCTATGCCACCCAAAGCGCACATCCTCACCAAACAAACACAGGTAAACTACAGTACAAAGGACCTCACTTGACCCAAATAAAGAGCTAAGTTGCTCGGTGTCAAATCCTTCGAAAATACACTATTTCGACACACAATCATTGACATTTTTGAAAGTTCAAACACTGTAGTTACAAAGTATTGGGAGTTTAGCTGCAGCTAAAAAAAAATATCCGGGCAAAGCTATGTGGGGCCGGACGGGTGGGATGTGAGGCGGGTTGAAGTGGGCTTTTTTAAAATTAATGCGGGACGAATTGCGGGTGTATGTGATTTTTGTGGGTTCAAATTTTGTTTTAAATTATTTACCTATTATAAGAGTGATAGAATATTATTTATTAAGATAATTTCTATAAATCTACTAAAATACTCAAGATAGTAAATTAAAATGGTTCAATAAAAAATAATACAATTTCTTACATGTTTTTCAATTGACTTCTAAAAAACAAATTTTTAGGTTATTATCCTATTAAATTAATACTACTTAACTAAAAAAAGAAATTATTTTTAGAAATTTTATTTTTAATATCAAATTTAACTAAAAAAAAAATTAAAAAAGTTATGCGGGGCGGGTTGAAAATAAAAAAAGTTTTATTTTCATCCCTACACACAGAGATTGTCGAGCCTATCCTCTATGTTTTGTCAAGAAATATATAAAGCAGAAGAGAAATAGAGAATATCCCAAAAATTGAATGAGACTCAGCTAGTTTTTTTGAGTTACTACTCACCAACAGATATGTTGGAAAGGTTTATGGGAATCTCCCACAATGTCGAATGCTTTAGAGAGAGCGTCCTTATACCTCTGAGCCCTCTCCAAATCAGCAGCGTTGAGATATGCCTCGTATTTTTTGAAATCAAACTCGAGTGATACTACCGATGGTTCTGTGCGATAGAAGACCGGGAAGAATTTTCGTCTGTATCTGTCAACGCACTCCATGATCTTGGTGATTTCTTCCAAGCACAGTCTGGATACAACATACATCTCCGAAAAGATTGTAATGGCAATCCTTGATTCCTCGATGGCTTCTGAGATTTCTGTCGAAAATGGTGCTAGTTTTGCAGATCTGTCATCGTGTTTGAATGCTCTGATTCCTATGTCTTCCAGACGTTTGTAAAGATCGGTAACAAAGTTTTCGTTGAAGTCTTCCTGTAGAAAATTCAGGAAAACATCATATTTCCATTTTTTGACAGATCGAAATTGGAAAGCCATGGGTAAAGTCGGACTCTGGACTGGCTATCGGTGAAAATGTGAGATCTTGTGGCAATTTGGAACGTCTAACAACAATGAGTCATCCAGGAAACGCTTAAGTCAACTTTGCAGATCTCCATATGCTGCATAAGACATTGGACATTTCTAATCTACCTCAATTCACTCTGAAAAATTATTATTCATACTCTTTATTTTACTTTTTTTATTATTTTATTATTATGTAAGTAGCATATTATTTTTCATATTAAATCTTTAATATTTGTAATTCTTTTTAAATGTAATATGATATTTTAAAAATTTTATTATTTAATATATACTAATTTTATCTAGAATTAATAATATTTCATTTTTTTTTTAATTCGTCACTTTAATATAATTGATTTTTTTACTATTAATTTTCATTATAAAGAATGCACAAAATTAAATGGTTTACAATTGTTCAGACTATTTGTGATCCAAGTTTTCAAAAGAAGAAATATTTCATGATGAAACAAAAATTGTGTCAAAAAGATGTTGAATGTGCATTCGGAGTTCTGTAATCATGTTTTGCAATTATTGTAGGACTGCCACGTTTTTTGAGAAAGAAAGTGTTACATGATATAATGAATACATGTATTATATTTCACAACGTGATAATCGAGGAGGAACATGATCTTAATGCACCAATTCAAAATGTCGTATAGGCTCCAACTGCAACGACGAAAATGGTGATAGATAAAAATCTCCAATTTGAACATTTTTTAGCTAAATATAAAAAAAATGGATAAAAATGCCCAATTATAATTATTAATGTTATTGTAATGACATCATGTCTTGTGTGATACTACTATTCTATAATTTAGTAATTATGATGAAAACAAACTAAACGGTCGTTCCACACACAAACAAACAAACAAGAGGTTTTTTTTATGTTATTTTTGGGTCGGATTTGAAAGGGTAAAAAAAATTACACGATTAAGCTAACATAACTTGTTCATCTATTCAACCTAATAATAATTTTATAAAATTACATAAATCAATGAAGATTTTCTTTTTTCCTAGGATTCTTTCTTTCATGATGGACAAGTGCACATCTTTAAGAAGATATATACGTGTATATGTGCATCTATGTATCTATGAGAGATGAGTGACATTTAGAAGAGATACATATGTGTATATGTGTATTTAGTAACTATGAATTGTCGATATGACACTGCATCGCGGAACCGTTCGCTGACTCACCGACTGCTCTTTTTTATCGCCGACTTGATTTTCTCCTTCAAGTCTTGGCACACTGGAACGTTAGGCGAGGCCAAGGCTGTTCAGTGACTCGCCTAATGGGTTTGGCGATCCTCAAGCCTTCTTTTCTTCGTTCTTTCAGCTGTCATGTTCCTTTTTGCTCAATAGTGTCCATACTTTGTTCCTCAATCCAAATACCTGAAATTAAAGGATTTACATCAGTTATTTGCACAAAATATACATTTGTGGACACTAAATCTATTAAAATAAAGCCCTAAATGAGTCCAAATCGTGGACTCATCAACATACTCAGTTAATCGATAGATGCGATATCTTTGAACCGTCAAGCTTTGGTGTATACCTAGACAACCATATATCACACAATTAGCCCTTTACCGTTTATGGTTCTTACGGTTGTGTTCGTTTCAGCCATGAACACCTCATGGTTTCATAAGTGTATAGAGAATACGCTTTTGACAAAAAAATTCTCTTTGAAGCGGCTTAAACTTTACGCTCACATAGGTGATTTCTAACCGTGTCATCTCGTAGATATACTATTTGGTCAAATCTGCCAAACTTAGCAAATCATTATAACTTTAAGCTTTATTAACTTCATTAACAAGCCTTACTGTTTTAACCTTGTTCCTGAACATTGTCTTTATTATGTAAATGGATTGAGTTGATTGACAATGTCGAACCGTCAGTCACAACTTTGTTTTTCTCCTTGAATCTAGCTCTTGGGATCTCCAGTTTGCTAGATATAGTTACCGTCATTCTGACTTGTCCTAAGCCGTAAACTCATTCCCTTAGATGATCTTTCAACTGCCTCTCTTACTAGGCCTTTCGTTAGTGGATTTTACACATTATCGCTTGACTTCACATAGTCAATTGTGATAATTCCACTAGAGAGCAGTTGTCTTACGGTGTTATGTCTCCGTTGTATATGACGAGACTTCCCGTTGTACATGACGCTCCCTGCCCTACCTATTTCTGTTTGATTATCACAATGTATGCAAATAGGTCCCACAGGTTTGGGCTAGAATGAAATATCCTCTAAGAAATTTCGAAGTCATTCAGCTTCTTCGTCAGCCTTATCTAAAGCAATAAATTCAGATTCCATTATAGAGCGAGCGATACATGTCTGTTTGGACGATTTCCAAGAGACTGCTTCTCCACCAAGTGTAAACACATAACCACTTGTGGATTTCACTTCATTTGACCCGGTGATCCAATTTGCATCACTATATCTTTCAATCACGATAGGATATTTATTATAATGCAAAACATAGTGTTGTGTATGTTTCAGATACCCCAACACACGTTTCATTGCCATCTAGTGAGTTTGATTAGGATTACTAGTGAACCAACTCAGTTTGCTAATAGCACATGTTATATTTGGTCACTTACAATTCATAATATACATCAAACTTCCCAACACTCTGGCATATTTCAATTGAGAGTCACTTTCACCTTCATTTTTTTATAATATAAAGCTTAAATCAATTGGGGTTTTGACAACGTTGAAATTCAAGTACTTGAACTTATCCAATACTCTTTCAATATAATAAGATTTAGATAATGCTAGTCCCTGTGGAGTTTTGAGAATCCTAATCCCTAAGATCAAATCAACAGCTCATAAGTCCTTCATATCGAACTTGATGGACAGGATGCGCTTAGTAGCATTTATATCGTTAATATCTTTACTCATTATTAACATGTCATCAACATACAGATAAACAATGACTTCATGATTCAGAATGTTTTTAATGTAAACACACTTATCACATTCGTTAATCTTGAATCCATTTGCCAACATTGTTTGGTCAAATTTAGCATGCCATTGTTTGGGTGCTTGCTTGAGCCCATAAAGCGACTTCACAAGCCTGCACACTTTCTCTTCTTTACCAGGAACTACAAACCCTTCAGGTTGTTCCATGTAAATTTCTTCCTCCAACTCTCCATTTAAGAAAGCTGTCTTTACATCCATTTGGTGGATTTTAAGATCATGCACTGCCGTTAGTGCTATTAACATCCTAATTGATGTTATCCTTGTTACTGGAGAGTATGTATCAAAGTTGTCCAGACCTTCCTTTTGTCTGTATCCTTTGACTACAAGTCTAGCCTTATATTTGTCAATAGTCCCATCAACTTTCATTTTCCTTTTAAAGATCCACTTTGATCCTAAAGGTTGATTTCATGTAGGAAGATCAGCCAATTCCCAAGTATGGTTACTTAAAATTGATTCGATCTCACTATTGACTGCTTCTTTCCAATAAATTGACTCAGACGAAGACATAGTTGTTTTAAATATTTGAGGCTCATTTTCAAGCAATAATGCCACAAAATCTGGTCCGAAAGAAGTGGATTTCCATTGGTGATTACTCTGCATAGAATCCTTATTAGGTAGTGTATTTTCCGTTGATTCTTCCCGTGGTCGTTTAGGTTTTTCACTTGCCAACTCGCATTCAAATTTATACGGATAAATGTGTTCAAAGAACTCAACATTATCTGACTCAATTACCGTATTCACATGAATTTCAGGTTTTTCAGATTTGTAAACAAAAAACCGACAGACCTTACTGTTCACAGCATATCCAATAATACACAATTCACTATTTTGGGTCCAATTTTCACCCTCTTGGGTAAAAGAACCTCTACCTTGGCTAGGCACCCCCACACTTTGAAATATTTCAAGTTGGGTTTCCTTCATTTCCATAACTCATATGGAATCGATTGAATTTTGCTACGGGGTACCCTATTGAGTATCTTGTTAGCCGTAAGGATGTCTTCCTCCCATAGATTTCGCGGTGAACCAGAACTAATTATCAAGGCATTCATCATTTCTTTTAATATTATGTTCTTCCGTTCAGCCAAACCATTTCATTATGATGTATAGGGTGCAGTAGTTTGATGGATAATATCATATTCCAAATATATATCTGCAAAAGGAGATTCATATTCTCCATCCCTACACTCCAAATCATTTTTATCTTTAGATTCAGTTGATTTTACACTTCATTTTTGTATTGCTTAAATGCATCAATTGCTTCATCCTTACTATTAAGCAAATATACATAACATAATCGAGTGCAATTGTCAATAAAAGTTATAAAATACTTTTTCCCACACGAGATGGTATTGACTTCATATCGCATATATCTGTGTGAATTAAGTCTAAAGGTTTTGAATTTCTGTCAACAGACTTATAAGGATGTTTAATAAACTTACTTTCCACACAAATTTCACATTTCGATTCATCACATTTGAAATCAGGCAATACTTCTAAAGTAATCAATTTTCGCAAGACTTTGTAATTTACATGTCCCAAACGGGCATGCCATAAATCATTTGACTCCAATAAGTAAACAGAAGCAAAATTATTATTAATATTGTCAACAACCATTACATTCAGTTTGAAGAGGGCCCTCAGTGAGGTAGCCCTTTCCTAAGAACATCTCATTCTTACTTATTACAACTTTGTCACTAACTAGGACACACTTAAACCCGTTCTTAACGAGCAGTGCAGCAAAGACTAAATTCTTCCTAATAGTAGGAATGTGTAGAATGTTGTTCAAAGTCAACACCTTGCCAGATGTCATTTTCAACATTACTTTTCTAGTTCCTTCAATCCTTGTTGTTGTTGTGTTCCCCATGAATAAATCTTCATTGAACTTAGTAGGAGTATACCTTGCAAAGGTTTTTTTGGCAGAGCAAATATGTCGAGTGGCACCTGAGTCGAGAAACCACTCCTTGGGATTTCCAACTAAGTTGCACTCGAGATCATTGCACAGAGGTCATTTGCATCTTCCATCTCTTCCACGATATTTGTTTGACTTTTGCCTTTGTCCTTGTCCTTTCTTGGAGCAGTTAGAAGACTTGTGACTAGCCTTACCACAGTTGTAACAGTTGCCCTTGAATTTCTTCTTGCCCTGTTCTGACTTCTGTCCGTTGGACTTCTTTCTCTTCTTTCCTTTGGTTGGAGCTTCTTCAACAATATTAACTCCTATTATTGTAGAATTCCCACGAGACTTCTTTTCGGCGATCTTGTTATCTTCCTCGATCTTGAGCCGAATCACAAGATCTTCAAGTTTCATTTCCTTACGTTGGTGTTAGTGAGTCACTCAACGGCAGTAAAGTACACGAAGGAAATTTGTGCAGAAGAAGAAGAAGAAATTAGAAATTTTCATAAGTAAAGAGTCTGAAGAATTACGGGTATTTATAGCCAAGAGGAACTGGTTCCGAAAGGTTGCAACCTTTCAGAATCCACACGACCATTCATGAAAGTTTGCAACCCTTCAAACAGTCATGGTTGTTCCTGAAAGTTGCAACCTTTCAGAACAGTCATTTCCGATGGCAGGAAATTCAAAATAAAATGGGAAAGAATTTAAATAAAACTGGTTGCATGGATCCGAGTCGGGTAGGAACGTTTCGGTTAATTAACTAAATAATTGAAACGTTTTGGCCATTTAATTTAATTTAATCAATTAAATAAATAATTAACTAAATAATTAAAACAAAACTTTGTCCAAAAACAAAAAATAAAATAATCTCTCAATCGATCATTTTACGAAGCCGAAGTGAGCAACAACAACAGCGCGAGGAGGGTCCCTCTTTCCAACCCTTTTAACAACTAATAGAAGTGTTTCTCTATTTAAACACATATATTTTTCTTTCCACCACCAATGAGGGTGAAATGCATTTTCTTAAAGCATAAAAGAATCTTTTCGAATTCCTCTTTTCATCTTCCCTCCATTTCTCATTAACTCTTGCTATACCCAATAAAACACGTGGCAGATCTCAAGGGTAGTGATTTGGGGAAAGTGCAGAGGTGGAAGTATTCTCTGCAAAGCAGCCAATATAGCAGGGTGGGATGTTGGTAAAGCTGCTAATAGGTAAGTAAATAAAAGCGTAATTGTAGTTTTGAATTTTATCGAGTTAATATCTTAAAATGTCACTATACTATGAGAAATTATCTAGTAAAGTCACTGAACTTTATTTTGTATCAATAAAACATTTAACTACAATTATCATAAACATAAATGACATGATAAATTAAATTAATATTTTATGCTATTTAAATACGAACCCACAAATAAATAAAATTTTAGAATATCTAAATTTTTTGTTTAAAATATCGAAATAATGTAATCTAATTTAACTTTGAAAATTAGTCAAATTGACTTTTGAAAAACGCAACATGATAAATAAAAGTGGACGGAGGGAGTATCTTGTAGCATCTCAAATATGGATGATGCCTACTTGGAAAGGAAGGGACTGAGTGGCAGATTAAAAAGGATTTTGGAATTGATCCCAGCGTGCTTTTGGTGGGTTATATATATAGAAAGAAATCAAAAAAGTTTCAAGAGTAAATTATTGTATATCTCTTGCTTAAGTTTAAATGCATCTCTTTGTTAGCATTTTCATGTAGGATGGAGAATATCTATGATGCTGGCTATATGAGAGAGCTTCTCAGCTCCTAGCAGAGTCATAAAGGAGTTTTGAGTTTTCTGTAACTCCTATATCATTATTACATGTACAACATTAAGTGCTGATTTTATTAAATAAATTATTTATTTAATGATCTAAGGAAAAGGTTTGAAGAGTAGAGTAGAAAAGAAATCACAAACATTTTCTTCACAGAAGAACTTACAATTAAACTTGAGCGAGCACTTTGAAAGTGTTTCTTGACCCTAGCTCTAGCTGAACATCAGAGCTCAGTTCAAATATTATATGAGCAGAGTTCCAAAATCTAGCACTTTGCTCGTTCGTAATCATTTGAACAGCTATGGTTAATGATTATACTGATTCAAATGTGTTAAACTTGTTATTACGAAGTTAGATTGTGTTGATCTTGACCTCTTGCTTCTTGGCTAAATCACAATGTATATGTAATGTCATGTGCTCATTAGACCAATTACCAAATCAGACTATCTTCTTTGGCACCAGTAGAGTGACAGGCATAGATGACTATCTGTCTGGAATAATCTTGCTTTATCTTTTAAATTTCTTTTTTCTTATTCAGAATTTAAAGCTCGGCAAACAATGTTACGCCTTTTAAAATATGGATTTGTTTTCACATGTCAACATCCATCTCCACACAATTCTTTCTATTCATGGTAAACACAACTCAAATTGCATTACGCTAATGATGAAAATCTGGTTTGAATTGCATCTTGTTCGGACAAAGTGTGATCTTTGTTCAGAATGGGAATGAAAATGTTTGTATGCTGGGATCTGTATGATGGGTGGCACAAAGGACAGCTTAGGGTAAAAAAATATTAACAGGATTTCCTGTTACTTTAACGAGAAAATGTCATACATAGTCCTTAATTGCAGGAGTAGGTCTAAAATGGTCCCTTAATTATATATTTGTCAGATTTAGTCCCAAAATGGTCCCTTAACTATACCTTTGTCAAATTTAGTCTCTTAACTATTCAAAAACTTATCAGATTTGGTCTCTTGACTATGTATTTATCGATTTTAGTCCTGTAACTATACATTTATCAGTTTTAGTCCTTTAAGTATTTAAAAACTTATCATGATGTTTTTAACTATACCTTTGTCCATTTTTTTATGCAAATAACTTAGGTTTATATTAACAGAATCCATGTCTCGAGAAATTAAATTCTTTAGCCATTTTTTCAGATGTTTCTCTCTCCCCGCGACTTCTACTTCAAATTATCCTTATGCAATGAACCTTAACCTTAACGATTCAAAATAAAATTCACGAGGAAAGAAAATATGAATCATTATTTTATTCAACGGACGATAAAATGAAGCATATTATTGCTAGAATATGCCAAACCCTTATTGTTCTTTTCATAATAGTAATTTGAAGAAAAAGTGGGGATAGAAAAACAACTTAAAAAATGAGTTAAAAATTTAATTTCATGAAGAGTTCCGTTAATATAAACCTAAGCTATTTGTATAAAAAAAATGGACAGAGACCAAACTTGATAAGTTTTTGAATACTTAAAGGACTAAAACTGATAAGTGCATAGTTAAGGGACCAAAACTGATAAGTTTTTGAATACTTAAAGGACTAAAATCGGTAACATATAGTTAAGGGATCAAAGCTGATGAATTTTTGAATAGTTAAAGGACTAAATCTGACAAAAGCATAATTATGGGACTATTTTAGACCTACTCCTATAGTTAACTATTTATGACATTTTCTCTTACTTTAACTATCTTGTTTCTTGGCACATATTATACAAGCACCAAAGAAGAATTACATTGAATATGGGCTGCTTAGTGTTGAATATATTTCACTACCTTTCTTATTAGTCATTATACTTTTACTTGGCACAGGAATGAAGCAGAATGTATTGATCAGATTATAAATGAGAAATTTCAAAATTTGCACCACACAGTTTAAGCTAATGAGAAGTATTTAGTGGGAATTCAATCTCGTTCTAGTGGAGTGGAATTGTTGTTGAAAGTTGGATTAGGTGGTGTCCGTTTTGTTGGGATATGGGGGATGGGTGGCGTGGGGAAGACAACAGTTGCAAGAAAAATCTTTGACAATATTTCTAACCAGTTTCAAGGGTCTTGTTTTCTTGCAAATGTTTGAGAAGATTCAAAGAAGCATGGGATGAAACACTTGCAAATGACACTTCTTTCAAGAATCCTAAACGAAAAATCTATGAATATAGCAAGTTTCTATGAAGGAGCTGACATGATAAAAAGAAAGCATTGCCTTAGGGAAGTTTTAATTGTTTTTGATGATGTGGATGATGATCACCAGTTGGAGTATTTAGTTGGAAAGCATGATTGGTTTGGTGATGGCAGTCGAATCATTACAACAACCAGAATTGCAGATTTACTTCGTTGCCAGGACGAGTTATATTCTGTCCCTGAATTGGCTAAACGTGAGGCTCTTGAACTTTTGAGTTGGTACACCTTTCGAAGAAGGACTCCTGATAAAAAGTTTTTTAAACTCTCCAAGTCTGTAGTAGATTATGCTAAAGGCTTACCCTCAGCTCTTATGGTCTTGGGTTCTTTTCTCTACAAACGAGGCATAACTGACTGGAGAAGTGCATTGGATAGACTCAAAGATACGAAGAAATTATTAAGCAGCTCAGCTTAAGTCTAGATGGATTGACCTATGAAGACAAGAATATATTTCTTGATATTGCATGCTTCTTCAGGGAAAACGGAGAGATTACGTGATAACAATTCTAAATAGTTTTGGCTTTAAATCAGAGATTGGAATGGATATCCTTTCAAAAAAGTCATTTATTTATATTTCAGAGGGAATGGTTGAGATGCATGATTTGATAGAACAAATGGGTCAGCAAGTGGCACGTGATGTTGATCAGGACAAACCATGGAATCATAGTCGAATATGGCATGAAAAAGATATAGAAACTGTTTTTTTCCACAAATCAGGTGCGTATGTCCTCTAATCATTTTTAGGATGCTTGAGATCCATACTTGCAATAGCAAGAGTTCCACTTCTTCTCCATTTAGTTATTTTTCTCTGTTTTAATCGTCTTCATGCTCCTTCATAGGAAGAGACACAAAGAACGTACTCTTTCTTCCTTTTTTTCCAAGAGTTGCTGACAGAACTCTCAACTCAAATAGTCTCTTTAGCTTATTTAATTTTTCCCTTATTAGGTTTCTGATGGGCTAAGGCCCATTTGATTTATTTATTTTTTGGCTAATGACTAATATGTCCTTGTTTAAAATATGGGATATTACAATCTTACAATCACCAAACCAAACATCTCATTTGTCATTAGTTTGGTTAGATTTTAGTGGAATTGCAACCATAGAATCATGAGATTTAAGAAGGGTAATTGGGGGAATTTGATCTAACTTCCTAAACGAGTAATTTGATGAAGCTGGGGCATCAGTCAGCCCAAATGACATAACCAAGAACTCAGAATGCTCATAACGGGTCCTGATAATTGTCTTAGTGACATCCCCAGAATCGAGCTTATGAACTGTGTGGGAAAGCTTAAAGCCTTGAGAATCTGTTGTAGGAAGGGGAAATTATATATATCCATACAAGCATGGAATACTAAATTTATGAATGGGAGGTGAAAAGTATGTGCAACTATTGCAAAGATTAAATATCAGTGAGGTGCCTCTCAAGGAAGACCGAACTGCATAATATGAAGCAATGGACCGGTTTGATCATTTCGGATGAACTAGTAGATAATAACTTTATGAAGTATCAATTACATCACGGTTTTCAACTTACAGGAGACCCAGTGATCAAAAGAGGCGGTATTTAAATGACATACAAATTGTACAGGCATCAGATGACCTAATCCCTAGATCTAAGTTGGGAAAACTTAAGTCAAAATTGTAGCAGCTTCACAGTTCTCTATGTTGAAATCCATCATCTACAAGGTTTTTTTACCTAAAGGTATCCTTTATTTTACGGATAAAAAAAGAGAGAGTGTCAAGATGAACATGTCTCGCAAAATTGAATCAAACTCAACTGTTCTATTGAGCTATACTCATCAATGGGAAAATTGAGCTCCAGCAAAATAATCTCTTGATCCTGCCATGTCATCTGCTATACGGAGAGCGTCCTTCCACCTCTGCACCTTCTCCAAATCAAAACCCTTGATATCTGCCTCAAAAGTCCCTAATGGACTTAAGCCATCTGATGGCTTAACTTTATAGAAGACAAAGAAGAATTCCTGTCCCTTGTTGTCAACGCACTCCATGATCTTAGTGAGTTCTTCCAAGCACCGTGGGGAGGAAGTATAGTCCTTGGAAAAGATGGTAACGGCAATCCTTGATTCCTCGATGGCTTCTAAGATTTCTGTTGAAATTTGTTCTCCCCAGTCAGAGTTGACATCGGGTTTGAATGCGTTGATTCCTATGTCTTTCAGACGTTTGTGAAGATCAGTAACAAAACTTTTGTCCAAATCTTGCTGTCTAAAATTAAAGAATACATCAAATTTCCATTTTTGGGCAGATTGAATTTGGGAAGCCATAGGGGAATTTTAGAGTTCTGCTAATCTGCGAATTTATGAGAATGAAAATGACAACAATCATTTATCCCATCGACTCAAAGTGAACGCAGAAGAGCTGAAATTGTTGAAATTTGGTATAATTTTTTTTTATTTTACTTTTTTTTCTTTTTAGTATAAAAATATTTTATAGTATTTAATTTCCTTTCAAGTCTAGGATTTACATTAATTGCAAAATATTTAGTTTTATTTTAGTTTAGTATCTAAAAGGATTCTCCTTAATTATTTATAAATGGGGATGTACTATTCTATTTGAATTAATATAAGAATCAATACAAAGAGTTATCATTCATTCTCTCTTTAATTTCTCTTTCTAGTTTCTTCAATTCCATAACAGTGGTATCAGAGCCTTACATTGATCTTAATGGATCTGTGAGTTCATTGAAGAAGAACTTTCAACCACTTTTAATTCATATCTATTTTCAACCCAATTTTAACCCGTGCATTTATTTTTAACGCAGGGCTACTTTTAACCAATTTTTAATCTATACTATTTTAAATCTTATTTTCAAACCATGACAAGCAATACTCTTTCTTTCAATGCCCCACAAACCTTCAATGGTGAAAATTATCAAATTTGGGCCGTTACGATGAAGTCTTATCTCGAGGTTGTGGGAAGCTGTAATGGAAGACAAACCCTTACAACAACTCTTTGAAAAATCGTCTGATGCTGAAATCAAACTTCACTCAGAAGAGAAAATCAAAAAATACAAAGCCAAAATTGTAATTCAAAATTTAGTTGCAGATTCAATCTTTTCTAAAATCATTGCATGTGAGACAACAAAAGAAGTTTGGGAAAAACTTGAGAATGAGTACCGGGGAAGTGAACGAGGCAAACAAAATCAAATTTTGAATTTAAAAAGAGATTTTGAATCTCTTAGGATGCAAGAGGGTGAGACTATCACTAATTATTCTGACAGAATTTCTTTGATTGTCAACAGAATCAGATTGCTTGGTGAGGATTTTAAAGCTAATAGAATAGTTGAAAAGATTCTTGTAACTATTCCAGAGAGATTTAAGTCTAAAATCTCTGCTTTGGAAGAGTCTAAAGATCTTTCTACCATCTCTGTTGTGGAATTGATAAGTGCTCTTCAAGCACAAGAACAAAAAAGAGCTTTCAGACAAGATAAAATTGTTGAAGGTATCTTTTATGCAAACTATCAAAAAAGAAAAGTTGATTATCCTCCTTGCAAATATTGCGAAAAGAAAACACACTTGAAAAAATTCTGTTGGTGGAGATTTGCTGCATTGTGTGGAAGTTACAAACAAACAGGTCATGTTACAAAAGTGTGCAAGTTCAAAGACACTCAAGATAAATTACAAGCATTATTAGTAGAAGAAGAATGTGAGGATGAATTTTATTAATTGCCACAACAAAAATAAGTAGAAGATATTTTTGAAGAATAATTAAGTGTTCAAACTCAAGTTAGATACACCAACTTGAGTTTGAGGGGGAATGTTGAAATTTGGTATAATTTTTTTTTTTTTTTACTTTTTTTTTTTTTTAGTCTAAAAATATTTTATAGTATTTAATTTCCTTTCAAGTCTAGGATTTACATTAATTGCAAAATATTTAGTTTTATTTTAGTTTAGTATCTAAAAGGATTCTCCTTAATTATTTATAAATAGGGATGTACTATTCTATTTGAATTAATAGAAGAATCAATACAAAGAGTTATCATTCATTCTCTCTTTAATTTCTCTTTCTAGTTTCTTCAATTCCATAACAGAAATAGCTTATGGGTCAAATTTGAGAAAATGACCAAAGATGGTCCAACAATATTTTATTTTGATCCTTAATATGTAACACACGTATTTATTATGGTTTAATTGAAATAGTTTTTAATTTATAATAAAAGAAGTTTATTTTAATTCTTTATTCTAAATCTAGCAAATTTATTAAAAAAATATTAAATTTAACTATGAATCCTATCTGCATAACAAAATTCATCTTTGTTATCTCCAAAGATATAACTCCGTCAAATCCTATCTGCACACCAGATGACGTGTTTGCTATTGAAACACATGACAAAAAGTTGGTTTTTGGTCTTAAAGTTTGGATTAGTTATTGGCTTAACTTGTGTTAGTGATGGCACTCATGTCAATGTTTCCGATTTTAAGTGTAGTTTGTTGAGTAGTTATTTTTCGGAACAAATCATTGTTCAAAAGAGTCATCTGCGTGAGTTGTTTCTAGCTAAAAATTTCATAGATGATGACTCCACTGTTTCATTGGTTGTTCTCTTCTTCATTAATGAATTTTTATTTTCATATGAGAACAATGAACACCAAATTAGCAATAGAGAATTTTACCTTGTGGAAAGTGGACAATTCAATTCATATCTGTGGGGTTTAGACGTCTGCAAAGAGTTGAGTGATTCTATGAGACACGCCCTTAAGTCAACCCATAAATACTATAGATTGGGTGGCTTGCCTCTTGCTCCTGAAACTTGGATATTTGAGTGTAGTTCAAAAGTCGATGAAGATATAGTTATTTGGGTTTCTGATTCAATTCCGAGAATCTTGAATTGAAAGACAATTGTTGATAGTCCATGACAAAAATATATTGAGAATTGTCTCTTCATGCCTACAAAAAATAAAGTATTTGTACGAAGTTGATGCATTTTATGACAGTGTTTAGTTCAACTCAAGTTAATATATCTATTTTTATTCTTTATTTGATTTTTCAGTTTGAGAACATAGTGGCTAGTGAAGATGAAGTTTCTAAATTCAGGCTTTCTGAACCTCGTGATTACAATGCTGAAATTTTAAAATTGGAGCCCAAAGGATCAAGTCATGGTCTAGACATGTTGACTTATGAGGTTATATAACTGAGAAAAGTACTTGTAAAGGTATACACAAACTTGATTTTAGGCTTCTTTTTTTTTTTTCAAAATTGTTATATTGTACAGTAATATTTATGTTATGTTTGATTATCTACTAGGCGAATGAAAACCACAAAGCACTTGAAGAGAAGATAGATTTAGGATTTAATCAAATCATAGCAAATAACTATTGGAGGATATTTCTTTGTTGTTGGTTATGATTTGATTAAATCCTAAATCTATCTTCTCTTGGAGTGCTTTGTGGTTTTCATTCGCCTAGTAGATAATCGAGCATAACACAAAATATTAAAATATAACAATTTTGAAAAAAAAAAAAAAGCATACTTCATTAGTGTATATAATAGAAGTATGCCGTGATTGATTTTCTTACACTAGGGAATTATAGTGATCACTGCTCCATCTAAATTGAAAAATTGAGCACTTAAGAGACTTTTTCAAGTATTGCAATGTCTGGTCTTGCCACCCTTGCATATTGGATAGAGTTAAGACAATATAAGAAAATCCATATATGATGCTACAAGCAATAAAGACACTAAAAATTCTAAAATGTAGTCTGGAGGAGATGAATAAAGAACACTTGAATATTTTTGATAGAAAGTGAAGCGAAGAAGATGGAGAAAGAGTCGGCGAAAGTGATGGTGGTGACGATGGAGGAGGAGATGATGATTGTGGCAGAGGAGGACAGTTCATCATCTTTCAAACCTCCTCATTAATATGGTAGCGCTTTCCAGATATCTTGGGTCGGAGACTTGTGAATATAAGATAACCTTTTGGGGAAAGCGCTTTACCCTTTAGTAACTCTATCCAGCACGAATCCAAATTAGTCAGACCAATGACTAACAGAGATGTGCTTCCCCTGCTCTCAAATCTGTCTAGATACATCACTACTTGTGCACTCATCAACTTTTGCTCCGACCATCCTACAAATCACAGATTAAGATAGATATAAAGTACACTCTTGATGAGGAGCCATATGATTATTTCCTACTGTTTTGTAATACAATCCACTGAAAAATGTAACTTAATATGCATGAGCAAAGACTCTGATACTTAGCTATATTAGTTTACTCCATCTGTTTCAACTTGTTTGTATTACTTTCCTTTTTAGTCAATTTAAAAAAGAATGTCTCTTTCTTTTTTTAGCAACTCTTTAATTTCAATTTTACAAAACCACAAGATTAAAGAATATTTTGGTAAATTCTTCATATCTATAGTATAAAACCACAAGATTCAAGTCTACATTTTTTTTTTGAATAAGTAACACTTGTGTTATAACTCAAAAGTCTTTTTTATTTTCTTAAATTTCGTGTCAATAGTCAAAACTAGACAAACATATTGAAACGGAGGGAGTAGTTTCTTCTTTTGCTTGACATTTAAATTACTAAAGAATCGGCAGAGCTTGATTGAGCAACCAAAACCCAATATTAAAGGATCGGAAAAAACATAGAACTAATATTTATAAGGAGAAACATTAAGAATAATGAAAAAGAAAAAGGATGCACCTGTTACAGAACATATATGACGGGTTGTTCAGTGTTCATCTCCTCTTTGAGCTCAAACAAATGACACTGCCTCTGGGCTCTGTTAGACAGCAACAAACCAAATAATAGTACATTTTCTATAGACCCCAAAATCATAAATAAAGTAAAGTAGGAGTGCCCTGGCTAAGACTCCAACCTCTGACCACTAGACCTTCCAACTTAATTCTTGAATACTAACAGTCTTTTAGTGATTGTTAACGATGGGTGTAGACTTGAAGGTTAAATTATTATTAGCTGAAGATTCTAAAGCATAAGAAAAATAAATAGATTGAAGTCTTAATCACATCCAAGCTGATTTGTTTCCCACCTAATGCCTAGAACTAATCATCTCTGGGCCCCGACTAATATGAATTTGTGTCGGTAAATCCTATTTTGAGGGGTAAAGTGCTTCCTACCAAAGGCGACTCCGTTCTCAGGGCTTGAATCCATGAGCTCTAGGTTAAGGTTGAATGGCTACTTACCACCCTATCACAACCTTTGGTGGTGCCTACTACTGTCTTAGGTTTTCAGTAAATTTAACAAGGAAGAGGTACTATTACGCTTTAGATTTTGAAGATTTGTTACACAACTATCTCTACTGTTAGGTTCCCGCTTAAAGGGCAGTATCAAACACTTCATTTCGAATACGTTACTACAAATTTACAAAATAATGAGAATATACAATCCAAAGAATACCATGCGATTTAAAATGTAACTATTATATTGGTATAGTTTCATCTAATTTTAAGTCTACTCATCTGATTGACTCCTTCACTTTTCTAATCCTATTAATTGCCGTGGACTTATAATTTTAATTTCATTATTTATTCAACTTATTGATTCAATGATTTTAAGTAAATATTAATTTTGCCTAATCTTTTCCAACATTATTAACCTAACACCTACTCGCATTGAAATAAACTTGTTAATCTAACCATATCCAAATTATTAAACTCTACTAACAAATAAGAGGCATTTCGACTTACCTTAAACTATTTCTTGGTAATCCCCTCAATATCCCAGCATATAGAGCTAATTTTGCCTCTTTTTCAGCTTAGGTCAACTTGAAGCAATCCTTCTGAGTCTGCGCTTCAAAACTATTCATTTTATCCTGATAGATCAAATGAACTCCCCACTGTCTCACAATGCACCCATGGATAGATGCCTCAAATAGGCTATACTGGTTAATGTCTCCAACCTGCAGTGAAGAATACAATGGTATGTATGCGAAGCAAACACACCAGCCATATGTTCTAGATGCTGTGCCCACTTTACATTCTTTCTCTATCACTTTGAGGTCTTTCAAATGATCATTGCATATCAATTTGGCTTTGATGAAAGCATAGTCATACTTCTCAGATAGTCCTGAATCAGGACTGCAGACACCTGCCCCCATGCGAGTCACACAGCATATAGCAAAGCCCTTGAACTTATCATTGTACCAATTAATGGGCAGTTTGAACGAGATCTTTTCCTCAACACTCTGATGCATAAACCATGTGGGAATTGCACGTTCAGGAAAGACAATGGAACAGGTTACCCTATGATCAGAGTTAAGAGTGGGGAGGATCACATCATCCATATTGTTTGATAGAAACAAACTGAGAATCTCATCTGAAATTGAGCTACCATTGCTCTCCACTGTATAAGATTGTTGATCAAAACTATAATTGGTGAATGATACCAAATTCAAACTTGGGTACATCCGTAGCTTTGCAATACTTTCTTTTGCCAAAAAATCTTCTACATATAATTCCTCTATACTCTTAGGAAGTTTGGGCAGTTTCTTAAGTTCCTGACAGTGTGTAATATTGAGATATCGAAGGTGAGAAAGTCGGCCAGAGATATGGGGCAAATAAATAAACTTATTTCTGCTTAGGTTCAGTTCCAATAAAGAAGTTAAGTTCATAAAAGCAGCAGCTTGGTTATCACATAAATTACATCCACTGAGATCTAAGCTTTTCAGTTCCCTCAAAGCATGAAACACCCAGGGTAATATCAAACTGCGAGCAGATTGATGCTTTACCTTCCGCCCTTTTCTTAATGAAAGGATCTTGAGTTTGCTTAAGTTTCCAATAGAATCTGGCAGTTGCCAAATGGCAGTGTTGCCAGCATAGAGCTCCTCCAACTCATTTAGATCACCTAGATTTTCAGGAAAAATTGAAAGTCTTGAGCAGCCTTTCAGAATCAAAATTTTCAGTTTTCTCATCTCAGAGACACTGGCTGGGAGTCTTACAAGGTATTCACATGATCGCATATCAAGCAAGCTGATACCACTGAGCTGTCCTATTGATGAGGGCAATTCCCAAATTGCAGTACGTGCCAGAAGGAGCTCTGATAGCGATTTCATATTCCTCTGAATTTCTGGAAATTTTTCTAATTTCTGACAACCTGAGAGGTTGAAGCTTTCAAGAGATTCCATTTGAATACTACTTGGTAAAGACTTGAGACTTTTGCAGTTTTCCAGATTCAAGAAGATGAGCTTTTTGAGATTTCCAATGGATGGATGAATTTGAACCAAACTTACACAACTTTTCAGTATTATCTTCTGGAGGTTTGGAGTCTCACAAAAATTGGGTGTTCGGAGTAAACTTCCTGAAAAACTTAAATTGAGGATTGTCAACTTGTCAAATGCCTGTTCATAAAAAGAGAACAAATAAAAACATCAGCTTTAACTGTCATTTCTTTTCTTTAAATAAAATATGATTCTTTTTTGAAGGAGATGAACAATACCTTTGCTTCCTTGAAGATTTCAACAAGAGAACTAGAAGTCATAATGAGCCCAACAAGGTTTCCTGATTCAAAATCTGCTGGTAAAGATACAAAACTGTAGTATGACCAATCAAGCCATTTCAAGTTACTGGGGAGATACTCAATAGGGTCACAAATAGGGTCATGATGTCGGGCCTCCTCCCCTTTGACAATGAGTAACCTTAGACAAGGCATGTTTCTGAAAGCTTTGCTCCACTTGCATAGATGATGGTCTGAGCCAATTGGTACCATTATGCCTTTAATTGACTCTGTCCTCTGGAAAAGAAATTAAAGTAACTTTGTTAAACAGAACATACTTCCAAGCTATGTTGCTCGGACTCTTCAAAAATGTCAACGGGTGCGTGTCGGATTCGCCAAATGTAGTGTATTTTTGGAGAATCCGACACGGGTGCGGCATCAAAAGTTAAGAGTCCGCGCAACTAAGCTTCCAAGCATAGAACCTATTTTCCTAAATATACAAATCTTAGTCTATATCATTTTTTGTTGGAATTAGTTACTAAGGTTAGGATAATACTGGTAGTATAAGATTTATATCTGTCTTTGCATTATAAGTTCAATCAAATTAATTGAGAACTTCAAATATTCTTATTTCCACTTATGACCCGATAAGAAATCCATTCTCCAATCAATATAAGCTTCGATTTGACATATGTTTACATTAGGAGGTGTTTCCCTATCAACCAGAAAAGCTAAAATTTGAACTTATCAAAGAATATCCTGTAAGAGGGACAAAACTTTGTGACAAACTATTTAACAACACAAATATTACTATAAACTAGTACCAAATTGTCATCAATAAAAGTACTTTCAGGGGAGGAAGCAAATTATTCTGAATGTAAATATATAATAAAATCACTACATGGGGAAGAGGAGGAGAAAAAGAAGATGGCATGTTCTACGCTAGCCCTCATGTGGGTACTTTGGAGGGAAAGGACCATGAGAACTTTTGAAGAGAAAGAACATGAGTTTGTACGGTTTAGGTCTTGCCTTTATTTTTGCTTGATTTTAAGAGCACCCACAAAGTTCTTGTAGGAATAGATGATTGGGTGTCATTGGCAGAGAACCATTTTTTTGCAGCCCATTTTTATTTGCTCGGTGATGGATGAATTGACCTGGTAAATCCAAGGTGAGGTGTCATGGTGTATGTTATTTAGAGATGACATACTTCTGATTGACGAGACTGGCGGTGGAGTTAACGCTAAGTTGGAGGTCTGGAGACAAACCTTGAAGTCTAAAAGGGTTCAGGTTGATTAGGACCAACACAAAATACTTAAGTGCATGTTCAGTGATGTAACACACGAGGCAGGCGTGAGAGTGAGGCTTGATACCCAGGTCATCCAAAAGAAAGGAAGTTTCAATTATCTTGAATTTATTATCCAAAGTAAGGGGGAGATTGACAATGATCTCACACATCATATTGGTGCAGGGTGGATGACATAGAGGCTAGCTTCTGGAGTCCTATATGATAAGAAAGTGCCACCAAAACTTAAAGGCAATTTCTAAAGAGCGCTGGTTAGACCGACTATGTTGTATGGAGCGGAGTGTTGGTTTGGTCAATAACTCTCATATTCAGAAGATAAAAGTTGTGAAAATGAGGATGTTGAGATACATGTATGGGCATACTAGGAGAACAGAGATTAGAAATAATGATATGCGAGACAAGGTAGGAGTGGCCTCAATAGAGGATAAGATGCGGGAAGCGAGGTTGTGATGATTCAGGCATGTGAAGAGAAGATGCACCGATGCTCCAGTGCGGAAGTGGGAGAGGTTGGTTATGAATGGTTTCAGGAGAGGTAGAGGTAGGCCGAGGAAGTATAAGGGAAAGGTGATTAGACAGAACATGACGCAACTTCAGTTGACCATAACCTTAGATAGGTGGTTATGGAGGACACGAATTAGGGTAGAAGGTAGGTTACCAATTGAGTGTTATCTCACTTATCCTTCCATACTAGCAGTCATAGTACTACTCTTGTTGTTTTTTTGTTATTCGATCTGTGTTACTATTAAATGTTTCTTGTACTTCAATTATTGTATTATTTTGTTGTAGCTATTTTTCATTGTTAAAAATGTTTTAACATGCTTTCTTTACTATTTTGTCATGACTTCTTCACTTTTGGTTTTTTCCGGAACTGCTTCGAAATTCTTTTACTTAAGTCGAGGGTCTATTGGAAACAACCTCGCTACCTCCCAAAGTAGAGGGTAAGGTCCACTTATATTACACTCTACACCCCTTGGACCCCACTCGTGGGATTACACTTGGTATGTTGCTGTAGAAGTCCATCATGGACAAATAAGACCTATGAATAAGTAGAAGTTAACTGTAACACCTCAGAAATTAGACTTGGACTTTTAGCAGAAAAGCACAGAAATTTGGTGAACCACGGCAGGGTTCACGGACCGTGAAAGGAACCACGGTCCATCGACCTGCCCGTGGTTCACGCTCACCTAGAAGTGGACCACGGGACCCTTCACAGGCCGTGGACAACCATACGAGCCGTGGGAAGGCTCGTGGAGGCTAGGCAAAGAACACCCAAGTTCATGCCCCAGACCACGGTGCCCACCACGAGCCGTGATCTTGATAACGGGTCGTAGGAGGGTCCGTCGTCCTGAGCCAGCAGATCCCCATCCCAAGTGAAGAGTCACGGTGGCCTTCACTGTCCGTGGTCCTTCACACGGGCCATTGTAGGGCTTGTGGAGGACTCCCCCTAGAACCAGTAGCGCTAGCCAAGAACCACGACCCGCTTGACGGACCGTCAGTGGTGCCGTGGTCGGCCCTTGTCAGCTTTTAAGTCAGGGTCGTTTTGGTCTTTTCCCCTATGCATTGGGCATTTAAACTACGTCATTTTGCTCAATTTAAGCTTGATAATTTAGTCAGAACCTACCTAAAACCTTTATTCCCAAAAATCACAAAAACTTATAGCAAAAAGAGAAGAAAGAGACGCCAGTTTTCTGAAGAAAGAGACGCTGGTTTTCTCAAGAACACGCAACTTCCAGCCCCGAAATCAAAGGATTTCTCCGTGAATTTTGTTGCCAGGCATGTGGAATTTCACTAGCGGGTTCCTTTCATCCACTAGGTCCCTAAAATTCAGTCAGATTCTTGATTCTCTATATTTTGTTTAGACCTAGGGTTTCTAAATCCTTGGATAATTGTTGTGATTAGCTGTTGTAGTATTCTTAATCAAAATATCATGTTTTCTTGGAAACGTTGTTTAGTTCCTTGTATAAAACTCAGAACCCTAGTTGTGTAGATTCTCTTAGTTCTTGAATTACACTTGCTAGGTCAGTTAAGCAGATAATCATGCTCCACTTTCGAATGTTACATTATTAGTATATAAATGTTGCATTCTCAAATTTTGCATGTCAGTATTTTGAGCTATTCAGCATTTCAGTATTTGAGTCATAAGGTGTCATATACATATTCAATTGGGAGTAGACTTAGCACCGAGTTGGACCAGGGTTCAGTGTACCCTCATAGTCCCAGAACTACGTGCCCCCGTATGATATAAGTCCCCTCTGTTGAGCATCAGATTTAGTGATCACGCCAATCATGCCTTTATACCCCTAGCAAGGTATATTGGGTCCTCTCGATGGGGCGCATACATCGGACTCCACATTTAGCTCATGTGGTTTTATGTCGGTTAATAGTAGCTCCCACAGTCAGACTCTTAGTGCATTTGACTAGGTTTTCAGTATATACTTCAGTATTCAGTTAAGCATGTCATGTTCATGATTAGCACTGGTCATTGCATTCAGTTTAGCTTTTCAGTTATGTTTCAGTACTTACATTCTTGTTCAGTTTACAGTATTGTTCAGTTATATCTTGTTTCAGCTTATATATGTTTGTTCTGCTTAGTATCTATATCCTGCATGCTCAGTACATTTAAAGTACTGACACATACTCTGCACTACATCCTTTAATGATGTAGGTTCAGGTACTCAGCATTCAGACTGTTCTTAGATCGATCCTCGATCCGTATTCAGCAGTTTCAATGGTGAGTCCTCATACTTCGAGGACAATAAACATGTTTTCATTTCAGCCTTTACATTTCAGTTTCAGTTTTGTTAGAGTTAGCTGGGGGGATGTCCCAGCAACTCAACTTAGTTATAGGCTTTTTCAGACATAGTAGTAGTATCAACTTGACTTGTTAAGTTTGATCTTTCAGTTGTTATTAAACTCTTAGTATGGTTTATACATTCAGATTAGTTGGGTATTCCCCATTTTTCACATAACCACTATTTTAGCTTCCACATAGTTCTTGCTTAACCCTTCGGGGTGCCAGCGAAAGCAAGGGGTTTGCCTTCTGGGTCGAGCTCGTCGTACCGGGCTTGCCTAGTGCGGGTTACCTCTCCTATGTGATTTGCAAGCTATTGCATAAGAGCGGGGATTTTACCCTATGCGCACCCAAAGGGTAGCGGCTGCGGGTTTCCCTTGTCATAAAAAAAAATAGTTCTTGCTTATTTAGTTATCTTTCAATATGTTTATGATATGCCAGACACAGGGGTAACTTGGGGTCACACATGATCCTAGGTCCCGTGTTACACCAAGGGGGTAGCCTCGAGGCGTGACATTAACACACTCATTTTCTATTTGACAATAAATGTTCAAGATGATAACAATCTAAAACCACAAAATCATAATTCGAACTAGAACTCTAGTAAATGGATATTGAGTAAGATAGTCTAGTTGAAATCTTTAGATGGCACATCAATAATCTATGAAACAAAATATGCAACTAATCTTCCTAATTGGTGGCTACATGAGATATCCTTGTGTGCTAAGTAATATGGAAGAACAAATTTGAAGCTACGAGGCCATACTTGTTGCCAAGATATTACATGATTAAAGAAACTATCCCATGAGATGCAGTTTAGATTGAGAAAAATGTACTAGTGCTAAAGTAAGTTGTAAAATTCGGATGTCTACTTCCAGCGAGGGAAAATAATGCAGAAGAGAAAATGGAATTCTCCAGCAGAGGACATGTTTACCTGATTTGCAGAAAAAACAGTTTTTATATCTTGTTCATGCCATAGTCTACTGTGATTCCATGGCTTGTCCTCGTCAACATTGCGTGCCACTTGCTGACCCATTTGTTCTATCAAATCATGCATCTCAACTATTCCTTCAGAAATATATAAGAGTGATTTTTGGATGAGGATATCTGTTCCAATCTCTGATCGGAAACCAAAACTGTTTAGTATAGTAATCACATCATCTCTCTTTCTTCCTCTAAAAAAACATGCCATATCAAGGAATATATTCTTCTCTTCATGGCTCAATCCGTCTAGACTTAAACTGAGCTGCTTAGCAATTTTTTCATATCCAGTATCTTTGAGTCTATCTAATGCACTTCTCCACTCTGTAATGCCTCGCTTGTAGAGAAAAGAACCCAGGACCTTAAGAGCTAGAGGTAAGCCTTTAGCATAATCTACTACAGATTTGGAGAGTTTTAAAAACTCTTTATCAGGAGTCGGTTTCTGAAAAGCGTGCCAACTAAAAACTTCAATAGCCTCATCTTTAGCCAATTCAGGAACAGAATATAACTGGTCATGTCTACGTAGCAAATCTTGGTTTCTAGTTGTTGTAATGACTATACTGCCACCACCAAACCAGTCATGATTTCCAACTAAATATTCCAATTGATCTTCATCATCGACATCATCAAAAACAATTAAAACTTTCCAGTGGCAAAGCCTTCTTTTTATCATGTCGGCTCCTTCATAAAAACTTGCCATATTCATTGATTTTTCTTTTAAGAGTCTTGAAAGAAGTGTCTTTTGCAAGTACATCAGCCCATGCTTCTTTGATTCTTCTCTAATATTCGCAAGAAAACAAGACCCTTGGAATTGATGAGAAACCTTGTCAAAATATTTTCTTGCAACAGTTGTCTTCCCAACGCCTCCGATCCCCCAAATTCCAATAAAACAGACATCACTTGATCGAAACTTCAGTAATGATTCTACTTCACCCATACGAGATTCGATTCCCACTAGATATTTTTCAGTTGCTGAAACGGTGTGGTGCATATTTCGGAAGTTATCATTTATAATCTTGTCAATAGAATCTACTTCATTCCTGCATTCAGTAAAAATAAAATAATAAAAATGGAACATTTGAAACACAAGAAATGTTAAAGTAGCCAAAAGCAGTCCATATTCCATCCATTGCTTCTCCAGGACTTGTCTAATATGTGAGAGGGAACAGGGTCTTCAAATTCACAAAAATCTCGGTTGAAGTTTCTCTTTCAATAGTTGCCTTCTCTATGCAATCCATTTCCATTATCACATCCACTTTCATTTACATTGTCAGCAAAAATCACGCTTCTCCCAAACAAGATTCAATTGCAACTAGATTTTTGTCAATGTCAGATACTATGGTACTCAATCATTGTAATAAGTTCTCATTTTCTTTATAAGTAAGAAGGATTGAGTTCAGATAAATGCTCATGAATTGAAAAAAAAATCCTTTTTATTACGTACAATCAACATATTCTTCTGTAAGCTATAAATTGCGCCTACTACTGTACCAGTACAAACCAGGATAGCCTGATCTAGTAATTGATCACATGACACCTTTTTTTTTGGACAAAGAAGCTCAAGAATATAATAATTAAAAATATCAAAACCCAATTTTCCTCTCTCCCCCAGCTTCTTCTTCTTTTCCGCAATTTCACTTCTTAATAATAGTACATAAAGCTCAATTCAAAATGCACAAAATAACTTTGTTGGTTTCTCAGCAAGTCCGGTAGCAAAAGCAATCAAACAAACCACATCGAATGAATGCTATTTTAGCAATTAGAGGTAAATTAGGAAATTTGATCTTTTAGCATTTGGACATGGACAATAAATACACCTTACGTGCTCAAAAGCAATTGAATTGCACGCGTGTTGCCAGGTCATATCAAGGGGTTCAAAAGACACACTTGTGCCAACAAAAGGTGTCTATGGTCACTAAAATAATTTAAGTGTCTACATGACCATCGCTGACAAGTTTAAGGGGTTATCTATGTAAGACGAAAGAGTATATTATTGACCATGCATTATTAATTACTCCTGTTAATGAGTTTGTGTATTGCAATCTACGTTTTACTACTCTATTAGCAGCTCACAACTTAGGGACCCAGAGAAGAAAGCATTAAGTTTCACTAGAAGTAATTTCACTTGATTACTCTCACAGTCGTACATGGATGTTGACTGATTTAAACAGAGTACACATTTCATGAGCCTAAATGACATGCAAAACACAAAATTGAAGTTTGCCACTCAAAACTAAAATAAAGAAGCATACTGTAACCAAAATAATGTCATGTTCACATGATTCTGCATCTCTCTTGAATTCCATCCCTACCCCCTCCATCCACCCCCGGCAAAAAAATCTGTTAACGAGTTCATCTAAAGTGAATTTTAGCCCAAAAGCTTTAAATGCACATCCAATTGAATGGTATTTTCAGAAGGTAATTCGACATTTTAAAGTAGAAGATAGAGGGGTCTTGAAATACTCTCAATTAGAGTCGGAGTTTTTGGTTACTTATCAGTAATTATATAATAAACTGATCCCTAGTGTTTTCATGATGTTCTCTTTTGATAAAGTAGTAATTTTATTGAATTTTTGGGCAAAGGCATCCGTAACAAGAATTATATAAGAAGATAGAAAAACTACAAAAGTTTACATGCTAGTCTTAAAAGCATGTTTATTTCAAAGACTACAGAAACCATTGAACTTTGCATAGCATTTCCCAAAAAAATGAAAAGATGTCCCAATAATTAAGTGAAAACTCAAGGGATCATTTACTACTCACCCATTAGCAGTTTTACGAACATTCAGTCCTGCTATTCCAGCAGCTCTATGTAGAGCGTCCTTCCACCTCTGCACCTTCTCCAAATTATCCTTGTGATTTGTCTCATCTTTTTTCCTGAGAGCAAGATCTGCCTCATGTTTGGTTGCAAACTTCTCAAAATTAGCCTTGAAATCTTCCCTGTGTTTTTCCAACGCTTTAGCAAAGCTGCTGCTCTCAGCTTCACAGAGAGCTTAAAATGTTAATTTCAGTTACGTACGTATTAGCTATAGAAGAGAAAATATTAAAATAATGATTAGAAAAGTTATCTTGAAAGAGAACTTAAGTTTGATAAGTTAAATAAGTCAGAACATTAAATAATATTATTAGAGGAGTGTTACTTTCAACGAATATTTCTGATGGCTTACTTTTCATGCGTATATCTGATGGCTCGATGTTATAGAAGACAGGATATGCTTTCTGTTCCTTCTTGTCAACACACTCCATGATCATTGTGAGTTCCTCCAAGCACCAGGTGGATGAAGCATAGTCCTCGGAGAAGATAATAATGGCAGTTCTTGATTCCTCAATGGCTTTCAAGAGTTCTGTTGAAATGATCTTTCCTCTTTCAAGTTTCACATCATCTTTGAATACGTTGATTCCTATGTCTTGGAGACGTTTATAAAGATGGGCAACAAAGTTATTGCGGGTGTCGTCTCCTCTAAAACTCAAAAAGGCATCATATTTCCACTTTTGATTGGCTTCATTTTGGGGAGCCACAGAAAATGTATGGGTTCTGGCAATCTGCACATATACGAGCAAGATAAGGTAAGGACTTGGGAGCAGAGCCCAGAAGCAAAAAGAATTAATAAGATAAAGAAGAAAAGGGAATCTCAAGGAAGGTTGACTTAAAACAATGATTTATACATTAACAGAAAGACAGAAGAGGCTCGCATGTCAAACCTTCCCTCTCTGCGACAACATCATTAACTATGTTCCATTTTATTTAGACTAGTTTCATTTCAATACTCAATAATCTGGATATAAGACTAATTAAGGAGTTCTCTAACACAAGAGGGTCTCTATATTTCTTTTAACATTGTAAGCGGGTCTCTACATTTTCTACTCACATACAAATCTCTGAACAAGCTAAAAAGAAACAACAACAAACCCAGTGTAATCCCACAGAATAGGGTCTGGGGAGGGTATCAGCACAACTAATCCTTGGCCTAACTAGTTCATATAACCTATTCAAATCGACCTCTCTTTTTTTTTTTTTTTTAGGTAAAATAATGCACAAGAGGAAAAATGAATAATGTTACCAGAATTCTCAACCATTAAGAGGACCACGCACCTGATTCGCAGAAAAAACAGTGTTCATATCTTTTTCATGCCATAGTCTACTGCGATTCCATGGCTTGCCCTGCTCAGCGTCACGTCCCACTTGCTGACCCATTTGTCCTATCCAATCGTGCATCTCAATAACCTTAGAAGCATTATCAACAATTTCCTCAATGCATTCTTCATCTTTCCTGTGTTAAATAGAACATATCATATCAATAAAATACCCCAAATTTTTATATTCCAACTAATATATGTTACTATCTCCTCTTAAAAAAAAAAAAAAAAAATTTGAGTTCTAATTTGAGAGATAAAATAAAAAAAAAAAATTATGTTAAATGAGTTATAATTATAATTGAATCAGTGACAGATTTGAGTATGCGATTAATATATTGTCTTGCATATATTGATATTTATTATTGTTGATTGTTATTAATTATATTATAGAGTTATTTTATAACGAACATATTCATTATAAAATGATAATATAAATTTATGGGTATTTTTAATAACTTTTAAAATTTATGGACATAAATCATATTTTTTTAAAAAGTCAAACATTTTTGGGGAAAATTAGAGTCAAACACATAATGAAACTTTACCAAAAACTTCACCCAAATATAATTTGTGAAGAATATTTGAAAACTCGGACCAGTTATTTGATTTGAATACGTCTGTGACTCAAAATTGAGTACATTTTAAGATATCCCTTCTACTTTTAAATTATAAGGTCAAATTACCACCTCTTGACGCCACACAGCCGGACATTGGGATTTAATCCAGGTAATTTTTTGGATAGTTGTTATGTTTCATAATGTGTTGTGTATTGTATTATATTGTGTTGTTTTAATCAATGTTTTTTTTGATAGATTGTATTCATTTCAATAGTTACATAATGTCACACAACCATAATTTGATTGATAAATTTACAAAGAAAAAGTAGGGTATGAAATAGAGCTACTTATAAAAAGGTAGGATAAAAGATGAAATATGATTATTAAATAATAAATAAAAACAAAATGAGAAGAAAATATTAAGGTAATGACGCGATCACACCAAATCGATTGTCACATAATTAAAATGGGTCTTCTCGTTGTTACCTAATGATAAATTTAAACAATACAATATAATATGATACAACGAACAACAATCACCCAAATAAGGTATTAATAATTTAAGGTATGAACAAATAGTAATGAATCATCTACCATGGTTCCAAGGTTGTCCGAACTCCTTTTAGGTGTAGATTTAGTTACTCTCTCGTTTCCATTTTATATGTCACCTTTTTATTTTGCACTTGCATTAAGAAATGATGTAACTTGACCCTTCTACCCTTATTTAATTTTTTTTGGAACTCAAGTTTTCAATCAATGAATATGAATTAATTTATTTTGATTAATTAATTTAACCAATGAACATGAATCATTTACTTAATTTTTCTAAGTTGGTCAAATGTATGTTTTCAATGCTAATAACTTACAAGGATAAAAAAGGAACAATATGCTAATTTATGCATTGATTTTATGAAATAACAAGTATTATGGATCAACTATTTATAGAAAGAGCGTATTTCGCAAAGTCACTAAACTTAAAGGTTTTTATTTTTCAAAATCACTCAAGCAAAACTTATCATTACAAAAAATTTTAACATGATAAAATAAATTATTTTTGTATGTGTTGAAACATAAAACACAAAAATAAATAAAATGAAAGAAAACCATTGCACTTTCTCTCTCTCTTTCTTTATTTCCACAAAAATTCTCATAAAAAAAGTCCTTCGGAAGATTCTTTAATATTTCATGTTTAAATTCTTCTTAAACAATGGATTCACATAAATGGATAAATAAATTTATATAAAATAATATCAATAAACCTTAAATTTTAACTTTTGAATAAGAATTTAGGCCTATCCAAAAAATTGTTGGTAAAAGTTGGAGTCAGAGATTTCATATATATATACATACTATCTTAAAACTAGGTTTGTTCATGGTTATGGTTAAAAAACCAAATCGAACCGCAATCCGAACCAAATCGATTAAAAAAATTGATATTTGTTTTGATTTGGTTAGGTTTGGTTTTACATTTTGAAAAACAGATACTATTTGATTTGGTTTTGGTTTTACTAAAAAATAACTGCAAAAATAACCAAACCGAACCGATAAATTAGATATATAAATTTTATAATTATTCATAACTAAAATATAAATATTTTGTTAAATTTTAAGTAACTTAAGTCTTTAACTTTACCATTTTCTCAAGCCCAACACGTAAATTTAGCCCATCTATTACAATCACAAGTCCAAGTCCATCAAAATTCAGTATTTTAGTCTTTACTTACCATACCTTTCATAAGATAGTTACACATTTTCTTAATTGAATCACTTTATTCGTGTAATGATAACTTTAATATTGTTTAACTGCTTAATTGAACCAACAATAACTTTTCAGTGGATTGCTCTTGTACTAGATGTTTGTGTTTATCAAGATACGTATGTCATCAAAATTTTATTACTTTCAAACTGAAAAAATCAGAAAAAATGAACCAAACCAAACCGTCAATAGCCAAATCGATGGTTATTTTTTTTCGTTTGGTTTGGTTTGGTTTTAGAAATTTAAAAAACCGACTAGATTGGTTTGGTTTTGATTATAACCAATAACTGATCCAAACTGAACAACGAACACCCCTACTTAAAACCATGAACTCTCAAACTTGAATGTTGAATTACTATAATACACTCAATTCAAAACACTCAATTTATTTTATTTATTAATTTAATTAATTTTATTATATTGAAAGTAGATGTCTTTTCAAATTAAAGGATTTCAACTTTTTCAATGAGTTGTGACTTTTCTAAAGGATTGTGACTTTTCTGATAAGTTGTGCCTTTTTCAAAGGATTATGACTTTTCTAATAAGCAATGATTTTTTCGAAAGGTTGTGACTTTTCGGATAAGGCACAATTAATACCTATTCATACTACTATTTGGTAGCTATAAATAGAGATCCTCACACTTTTAAACTACAATTTCTTTAAGTTCTCTACTCTTCTTCTTCTTAAACAATCTTAAGGTTTATTTGCAAAAATTGATTAAGTTCGAAATTCAACGAAATTCAAGGCACCTCATAAGAAAGAGTTGGTGAATAAATTGTAGCAAATCATTCATCAATTCACACTCGTATTTTTTCTTACCATTTTCATGAATTAACAGTGACGAAAAGTTGTGGAAGAGACAATAATATTAAACAAATATGAAAAAAGGCATATGATTTGGGTAACATATTTCTTCTTTGTTTTTTTTATTTTTTATTCTTTTCCCTCAAACGAAGGAGATTCTTCCTAATTTTGCTAAAACAATGGGTATCAATGTAGTCCGTTGAATTATTAGTTTTGATATTAAATTCACTATTCCAAATATAGATTTTCACTTTTACTTATAATATGATAACATAACCATGATAATAATAATTATTAATAGATCTGTATGTAAATTATTATCGCGGACCTATTCCTTCAGGGTGAAAAAGTTGTTCCGTGTCGCGGTTAGGACGCAGACTCCTCTGTCTCAAATTTAATTTCGCGACCTTTTATTTAGAAACATCTCCGTGTCATGGACTTGTTCCAAGACGGTGATTTCGTGAACTTTACTCATGTTTAGCTATCTAAAATCATTCCTAAATAACATGAGATCTTTCCAAACACCAATCATAATCCTTGAATCTATAATTCAATTCAAGGATCAGCTAAGAGTCAAGTCAAGTGCAGTTAAGATCAAAGTCAAGAGAAGGCAAGAGTCAAGTAAGAGAAGTTCATTTCCAAGGTTTCATAAGTCTTTTACAAACGTTTTAACTTTGTTTTAAGACTTAAGTTTTGAAGTTGAGTAAAGAGTAAGAGCAAAGTTCATTTTCTTTAAAATGATATATGGGAACTAAGTATTTCCAAAAGTAAATGTTTTCACATTTGAGATGAGAGGAAACTGAGATTTCCAAAAGAGTTTTGAACAGCAAAAGCGAACATTGATTCCAAGAGAGCTTTTTAAGTTTGAGCAATTATCTCAAACCAGAGAATAAGTTGTTTTAAAAACATATGAGCTAAGTATATTTTGGGAGTATTATTGAGCACCGATATGGGGACACGAGTTCATATTAACTCAAGCCCCCATAAATCATGTAGCCATCATGGGCAGAAAAAGGATCACACTTTTTAGATGATTCTTTAATGTTTTTTTAGCATAGACTAGTGGATCCACTTAGTAGTTCAAGTTCTATACCGATGGCAAGGTATAGGACGATCCTTGGCAACGTGAGATAAAACGTTGTACCATCACTTAGGCTCACAGTGATGGTTGTCGGTTAGAGAATCTCCCACAAAAGTTATATTACTTTCTAAATGAGTAAAGTTAAGTTTGTTATTGCTTTATCTTTAACGAATAAAGATTGTTTCAGTTGTTTTTATAAGCTTTATATATATATATCGCATGTGTTTTATTATTTAATATTGAGTTGAGTATCCATGAGTTGAGAAGAGCCACGTAGGTGTTTCTTTCATAATCTCTTTCGAGCCTATGTTTGTTAGCATTCCAACTCGCATACTCGTACATTCAATGTACTGATGCCAGTTGGCCTGCATCTTATTATGATGTAGACGCAGGTAACCAGGATTAGCATCCAGCACCTCGTTGATCCAGCTTGAGCATTCAAAGTCTGTTGATAAGCCTCCTTGTATTCCGGAAGACTCCTTTATTTGCTTTCTAGTCTTTCAGATGTTAGGATAATCGGTGGTCATGTACCGACATCTCTCTTTGTTTTAAAGGCTTCATAGACAGTTAAGTAGTTCAGTAGTCTTTGCATTATCATTCTTATGTTAAAGACTTGGGCTGCCACTTTTGGCCAAGTTGAATGTTTAATCTTTAAAACATTCTCAGTTATTTTATTATTCAGTTCAGTTAAGTTCATTGATCATTATAGTTATGAATATTGTCTTCCGCTGAGTTAAGTAAGTCAAGCCAAGGGTTCGCTTGGGGCAAGCAATGGTCTTTGAGTGCCGGTCCCGCCCAGGGTGTAGGCTCGGAACGTGACAGAAAATGTATGAGAATTTTCTCAAAAGAAATTGGAGAAATTGTTAGAAGAAATTGAGGTTGAAAATAGAGAAGTCATTAGTGAAAATTAATGATAATCAAGCAAGAACTGAGAAAACACTAATGGAGGTGGAAGGTAGTGCATCCATTGGAGAGAGAAGGGGAAAAAAATTAAATTTTAAAAATTGATTTATGACATAGGAGCGAGAGAAGAAGGGAAGGAAAAAAAATAAATTTTTAAAACTGATTTCCAGCATGGTTCTGACGAGGCAATGGTGTGGCGTTGATATGACAATGATTTGGCACGTGTGTAATACACTTGCCATTGTGAGACAGGTTTTGTATTCTTAGGGTGATATTTATTCACTTTAAATGAGATTAGGGGGGTAAAAAAACATCTGTATAGTTAAAGTATTAAAGTAAGTTTTTCAGCCAAATTCAAGGGTTTTTTTTTTTTTTATGTATTTTCTCTACATATAAAGATAAAATATTGAAATACTTATGGTAATCCTTATTAATGTCATGCACATACTAAATTTCAAGTATGAATATATAAGACAAAATTTATGCTTAAATGGTGTACATCATTTATGTTCATAACCTCAAAGAGGAAAGGCTATTGGTGACATTTTTGAATGAATATTTTTTTTCTATTTTGTTGGTTAGATTTGTTTACAAAATTGAGTGAAGTAAGAAATAATATTATTAAAGAAATGTCACTTTCTCCCATATTTAAACTTTGAATGTATTTTAAAATGTTATAATAATAGATGGTCATTATGATATCAAAATACAAGTAACTTTGTGACAATATGTATATAATTTTGATTGAAAAAAATATGTATTAATAATTTAAAAACATTTGTCCTATGTTCGTTTAACTATAACTATTTACTAGAAAGCTTTAATTTAGTAATATTAATTCTATTTTACAACATCATATACTATATATACGATACACACGTGCAACACACGTACCGTGAAACTAGTATATATATGTGGGTGTTTACTGTTATATTTTTTCTTTTCATAATTTTTAGGCAAATTACCTTCATACTTTGTAAGAAGAAATTGATCATTATTTAAGAAGAATAACATGAATAATTTGAAACAATTTTTCGAGGGTCTCTTTTTTGGTGAAATAAAGGAACACAAAAAGAAAAGTTCAACAACAGTTAATAGAAGAACAGAGACATAAAGTTTAACAGAAATCTAAATTCATACATTATAATTGCACAAAATAAACTGTAAGTGGTCGTTTTGTAAGTGGTCGTTTGGTAGAGTGTATTAGGAAAAATAATGCGTGCATTAACCTTGTGTATTACTAGTATCTTATTTAGTACTCTTTTCTAACCTATGTATAACTAATGTTTGCATTAGTTGTACACTCTATTGTGTATTAAAGTATGCATTACTAATACCGTGAGTTTTTAGATATTAACAATGCAATGGTTTTAATGCATGCATTAGCTCAATTAAAGACTCATTTGCCCCTCAAATCCCTTTTTACATCTTTTCCATCATAATAGTGATGGGTAGCTTTGTAAATTAAAGTTTTTAGGCGATGCATGATATTTTTAATGCATCAAATCAAACAATACATAAAAATAATCTATGTATAATTAATGCAAGCATAACTAATATACATGCATTGCTAATACAAGCATTATTAATACACTTTATTTAACATTATTCTTATACACTCTACCAAATGACCCCTAAGTTTTTCGAGGGCACATAACAAAATCCCAAAAGAAAAAAGCACGGTACCTTTTAATTCCAAGCAATTTTTCTCCAAGAAGAAGAAAGCGTAAATGTTTTTTTTAATTTTTTTTATTTATTTGTGGTTTTATGCTTCAATGCATACAAAAATAATTTATTTTATCATGTTAAAAAAAAATTTAATGATAAAATTTGGTTAAGTGATTTTGAAAGACAAAAACCTTAAGTTGAATAATTTTATTGATACAAAATAAAGTTTAATGTCTTTGTTACATCAATTTTAATAGTTGAATGACCATTTAAGATTACTAACTTGGAAAAACTATTTGGATGAGTTCTTTTTAATAAAAAAATTACTGCTTTTAATGATTATTTTAAATCTGCATTATGTATTAAAAGTGAATTATGTATGCAGTATAAATGTATTATAAGTGTTTTAAAATATATTATACTTATCTGATAAGAAATTAAATCAATATATTATAAATATTTAAGTAAAAAAAATATTATTACTATAAATGATAAATATTTTCTTAATAAAAAGTTCATGAATGATGCACTTGGTTAAATCATGAATTATTTATCCAAAGAAATTAGGGGTGTTTGGATTGTTCTTTTTTTAAAAGTGATTTATCAACTTTTTGACTTTTGACCAATTTCTCCACTTCAAAACAAAAAATACTTAAAAACACTTCCATGAAAAACAAAGAAAGTTCTTTTTAAAAAAATCACTAAACTAAGTCAATCTAAACCCCCACTAACATAAATTTTCAATTAATTTTTGTGTCTTAATTTATGTGATATTTTTTATTTTTTAAAAGTCAAATAATTTTAATTTTGATTAAAAATTTATGCACAAAATCTTTATTTGTTTGAAATGAAATTTATATATTTGTAAACCATATAAAAAATATTATAAGTCACAATGATTAAAAATTTAAAATATTTAAAAAATATATAAAAAACTTACCATCAAAAATAAATTTATTTAAATATTAAAATTCTAAAAGTGCAGCATGAAATAAGAGGGATACTACTTTCTTTGTTTTAAGCCACCACTCAAAAGCTGTCGGTTAAGAAGTATATAAAGCAGAGAAATAAAGAATATCCCAAAAAATTGAATGAGACTCAGTTAATTCTTTTGAGCTACTTACTACTCACCAACAGATAAGTTTGAAAGGATCATAACGATCCTCATTTAATCCCGCGAATGCTTTAGAGAGAGCATCCTTATACCTCTGAAACCTCTTCGAATAAGCACAGTTGAAATATTCCTTGTTTTCTTTTAAATCAAACATGCGTGATACTACTGATGGTTGTATCCAATAGAAGACCGGGAAGAATTCCTGTCCGTGGCTGTCAACGCACTCCATGATCTTAGTGATTTCTTCCAAGCACCGTCTGGAAAAAGCGTACTTCCCGGAAAAGATGGTAATGGCAATCCTTGATTCCTCGATGGCTTCTGAGATTTCTGTCGAAATTAGTGTTTTTTTTGCAGATTTGCCATCGTGTATGAATGCGTTGATTCCTTTGTCTTCCAGACGTTTGTAAAGATCGGTAACAAAGTTTCCGTTGAAGTCTTCCCGTAGAAAATTCAGAAAAACATCATATTTCCACTTTTTGACAGATCTAAATTGGGAAGCCATGTTGGATTCTAGCTATGTGTGAAAAAATGTGAGAAAGAAGAAGATGGGGCAATTTGGAACCACAAACAGCAATGAGTTATCCATTAAAAGCACAAGAGAAGATGAGTCAACTTTGCGGGTCTGGATCAGCTGCAGTAAAACATTGGTCCAGCAATTATCAATCATTGAAGCCACCTGTCCTCTTAAATTTTAAGGGACACTTTGGTTAATGGAATAAGCCAATAAGCCGGATATCGGTAATTAAATTTGAGATAAATTTATATTTTATTTAATTAAAAAATCAACTAAATTATAAATTTAATCACAAATTTTGGATTTTGAACTATCCCATTTTATACTATCAAATGTATAGATTTTTATATTTAGACAATATACTTTTTTTTTTTTTTACAATATACTAATTTCAATAAAATATTTTGGGACTGAGACCTATGACTGTCTTGTGTGATACTAACCTATTTAATAACTATGATGAAAACAAACTAAACTATCATTACACAAACGGAAGAGGGATTTTTTTTTTTTTGGGTGGATCTAACAAGGTAAGAAAAATGGGTAATACAATTGAAATTTTTAAAAAATTACATAAACATTGTTTAGATACCTACTCAATTTAGTAATAACTTTTCAAAATTACATAAATCAATGAGGATTTTCTAGCAGATTTTCCCCCTCATTAGTCACCAGTCTCCTCCCTCCCTTCCCTCTTTCTCTCTCGGAGATTTGGCAAAATAGTCACTCCAAAGACTTAGGGTGTGTTTGGTATGAAGGAAAATATTTTCCACACATGGAAAATATTTTCTTGGAAAACAAGTAGATTTTTGACTTATTTTCTCATGTTTGGTTAGTGAGTAGAAAATATTTTTCGAAAAAGATTTTAGTGTTTGATTTATGAAAGAAAAATGTTTTTGAGAAATATCTTTTAATTTTACTAGAGTAGAAATAATTTTTGAAATTGAAAATATTTTTTAAAAACAAACATAAATTTTTTTTTGGGGGGTTGGGGGCTGGTAGAGGGGGTGGTGGTGTGTGGGGGCTGGTAGAGGGTGGTGGTGTGTGTGGGGGCTGGTAGCGGATGGGGGTCGAGGGTAGGGGTGAAAAAATAAAATTTTGAAGTTGAAAATATTTATTTAAAAATAAACTTAATTTTTTTTTTGAGGGGTTGGGGAGCTGGAAGGGGGTGGGTGGGCTGGTAGGGGTGGGGGGTGCGGGGTGAAAAAAATGAAATTTTGAAGTTGAAAATATTTTTTAAAAACAAACTTCAATTTTTTTTTTTGGGGGTTGGGGGCTGGTAGGGTGGTGGGTGGGTGGGTGGGGGTCGAGGGTATGGGTGAAAAAATGAAATTTTGAAGTTGATAGTATTTTTTAAAAACAAACTCAATTTTTTTTTTGGGGGGAGGGGGTCAAGGATCGGGGTGAATTTTTTTTTTTTTGAAGTTGAAAATATCTTTTAAAAACAAACTTAAATTTTTTTTTGGGTGGAGGGGGGGGGGGAGGCAGGGGGAGGGTCGAGGACAGGGGTGAAAAAATAAAAAATTAAAGTAGAAAATATTTTTTAAAAACAAACTTAAATTATTTTTTAAGGGGGTGGGGGTGGGGGTAAAAAAATAAAAAATTGAAATTAGAAATATCTTTTAAAAACGACTTTTAATATTTTTTCTTGGGATGGTGGTGGTGGTAGGGACTGGGGGTAGGGGTGAGGGTGGGGTAAAAAAATTAAAGTTAAACACAAGCTTTAAATTATTATTTTTTGGGGTGGTGGTGGTTGAGGGGGTTGGGGGTAGGGACAAAATACATTGATTTTTTCACAAAAAAAAAAAAAATTGTAATTTGAAGTTGGATGAGAGTTTTGGAAAATGTTTTCCTTAGGTTTTGAAGGAAAGTCATTTTCCTTGAATTTGAGAAAAATGAGTTGATTTGGAAAACATTTTTCAAAACATTTAACCCAACCAAACATGAGAAAATTGGAAAACATTTTCTGAAAAATATTTTCCTTCATACCAAACGCACCCTTAATGTGACATTAAGTCACAAGTCTTGAAAAATTAGTGGTATAGCCACTATTAATGACATCATCCATGTGCCCTACTTGGGACATACAAAAGACCTCCCTAAGTTTGAGAAAGCTAAATATGTTGTGAGGATGATCACATGTTGTTCAACCACACATTGTTGATTGTCACCCCAATTTATGTAGACTCATACATGATCACATGCTTATTCTAATGATGTTGATTGTATAACCACACATAACAAGTGGCATCCTTACAACATACTTATGCTTTCTCAAACATTGTTTTAAGGATGTTGATTGTATAACCACAAGTATTCCTCATACATCTCTAATCACCACACCCAATTTATGTGGATTCTTACATGATCATATGACTTGTTTAAACTTATTTAATTGGATAAATTTCAAAATATAATTTATTATTAATTAATTGTTATCTTTTTTAAATTCTACTAATTTTGGTCTATATATAAGTGTCATATTCTAGTAGGTGCAGTATCGACAATGCTTTAACATAGATATAAATCCGAAAATACCTTACTAATGTCAGAGTGTAAATCTCATTGGTCATACACACACCACACACATAGAGATACATCGATTGTTTAAGGGGTCTATATATTTTGACAACCAGTACATATTTTGATATACAAATTTCACAACGGTAATAAAAGTTCAAATGCTACATTTCAACGGTAACATTTGATTATTTTTTTGTATAAAAGGAAGGCAATCCCTCATAAACAACTCAAACCCTTATAAACAACTCAAACACCTCATTTTTTACAATGTCTCAAGCATCTCAAACATCCAATGCAAAAAAAGTCTTACAATTGTCATTGTGGTAATCCAGCTACATTGAAGACGTCACACACCGATACAAATCCAGGTCTACAATTCTTTAATTGTGCAGTTGGCATATGCTCTTTTTTTAGGTGGCTTGAAAATGAATCATCAACGAGTAGCCCATCTAATTTTCAAGGCGTTGTCAAATTTGAAATATTAAAAAAGCTACGGAAATTCAAAGAAATAGGAATCTGCTAATGACTTTCTTAAAAGAAGCCGAAGAGCAGAGGAATCACTTGAAAGTGTTGCTAAAAGATGCTGAAATAGATAGAGATCAACTAAAAGAAAGGTTGATTTTGACAGAAGAAAAAGAAAAACGCCTAAAAGCTATATTGTGTGGTTTGTTTTTGGTGTTTGCTTTTTGAAAATGTGTAACAGGAATGTAGTGTTGAATAAATAAAGTATTTCTCTCTGTTTATTGCACTCTTATATCTTTTATATTTGATCGATAATGTTATAGATCAACAATGATAATAATCTATAGTATTAGACATACAAGTTTATTATCAATAATTGACTACTAAATAAATCAACAGTGATAGCAAAAATCATATACTATTAAGACATAGATTAATAAGAAATCTGAAAATCCTTCGTAATAAAATATGTTAAACTGTCATGTACATTTTTGTCGTCAAAAATAGCAAAACAACAAACCACTTTAACCATGTTATTAAAAACCAACTATTTCAAAAACTAATTGTCTTAAAAAACCATCTCAAAAAACCAATTGTCTTCAAACCATGGAAAACCCAACTATCACAAAAATCAATTGTCATCAAAAACCAACTATTTCAAAAATTATCTTAAAACACCAAAACTCATCACAAAAACCACAAATGCCCTTACTCATCACCACCAACCTCACCATTAAGCTCCATCACAATACCCATCACATCTATTTCTTTTTCCACTTCTGCCACATCAGTGGCCAAGCCTTCTTCTTCCAACTTTCTTCTTCTCCATTCTCTGTTATCTTCTCATCTTGTTGTTCTTTCTTTTCTTCTCCACTTGCTTCACTTTCTTCATTTTTCTTCTCTTCCAGATTCTCCCCTTCACTTTCTTCTTCTTTCTTGTCTTCTTGCTTCTTCTCTTCTTTTTCTTCATCGTTCTCTTCCTGCTTCTTTTCTTCTTTTTCTATCATCTTCTCCTCATCTTGTTCTTTCTCTTCTTCTTTCATCTCCTCTTCCTTCATCTCTTCATCAACTTCTTCAGCAAAGTATTCATCAACTGCAGCAAGATCATCATTGACTATAGCTAATGGTTGGTGCTGAAAAGTTGTCATCATCTACTGCAAGATCAATGACTAAGCATTAATACAAATAAATTATTTTACAGAAATTAAATAATATATAAATTTATCTACCTTTCTTTTTCTTGTTCCTTTTATTTCTTCTCAATTTCTCCTCTCGTACATAAGCAACAATTTCCACCATTGATTACTCGAGGGATGCAACACATTCACACAGACTTTCATCTTTAGAGGTACTTGGTACATAATTTTCACAAGGTTAATTAGGATTGTGATCACTTAAATGCTCATCCTCACATTCTCTACAGATGAAGTATGGACAATCACACCTTTTAAATTTGCCTTTAAGGCATCGAGGATTGTATCCTTCACTTCGTCCACATATAACTGTAATGTTGTCAAGTAATCTTTTTTGTCTCACGGACAGTAGGGGTGAGGTATGGGTGCACAACCTACAAAAAAAAATATATATAAATATTACATGACATTCACCAATTTATAAATATTGCTAAGTAATGATAAATAAACTTTGTACTTAAATGGATCACCTTCGATAATATTATCGTTTTTTGTGGTGTGCCATCTAAGTAAACGGGGAATGGGTAAAGGAGAATCCAAGGACTTCTTGACATACTTTCCGTAATGAGGAAAAACCTCATATATCCAAACATGAAATTAATAGAAGAACAAATAAATAAACAGAGGCTATAAAATACTACACAAATATATAAGAATTTATCATAAATCAACTACATAATTTATAAGAAGTACCAGAAATGCCCAGGGAAAGCCATACAGAGCATACGATGCATTTTCTTTTTCATTAAACACTTGACTCTGCTTCTTCAAATTGATTTTATTCTTCAAATACGTCAATGTTAAATTAAAACTCTCTTTCCCCCGCGGATAACTATTGAAAAAATCTAAATCATCCACCATCTTAATGCCACAATTTTAGATTGATCATGGGTAAGCAGCATCGTGTGGACGAACAAAATCAACGAGCACTTCAACTTCTGCTCCTTATTCAACTTAGAACCCTTGATCAAACGCATCAACTTTGTAGCAGTAATAAACTTATTCTTAGTCACCTTGTAGTAAAATTTCTCTCCCTTTTCAAGAACTTTTTTCAATTTTGCATTACGGGGGTATGCTGAGCAATTCAGCCTCGTAATCTATGCAAATTCTCTTAAGCCAAAACAAGCAGGCTTATCATTCACACAAAATCAAATTTCATGTAATTTGTTATCACTTTTCACACGTCGCAACAACATATAATGGACCATCTGTCCATTGAACTTGAAATGTTCTGGAATATGCCTCAAGTGTCCAAAACAAGTACCTTTAAAATCATCATAATTTTTTTCTTGAACTAGAAGATTTATTAAATCACGATAAGCAATCATCCTTGCTCTAACAGAAATTTTTGCTAGAAACGATCCTATTTCATCTATCCATGTCTTTAGATCATACGACTTACAAGAAATGTCTTTTGCACAAATTGGCAAAGACAGGGGATCTTCACCCTCATCACTAGTTTGGGTATCTCTACTACTCTCATTTTCACAGTCACTTTTATCATTACTAGATTCAACATCATCACTAGACTGGACACTAGTGTCCTGGTAGTTGTCAATCTCAGCCATTGTATCAGAATCAGAGTTTGACTCATGTTCTTCCACAACATTTTTTTTTCTTTTCTGAAGCTTTGGAAACTTCTTCAGCCTTCCTTTTCTTATTTTTAGAAGCATTAGGACCAGATCGTTTAATAATGCCGGCTCTAGTTTTATTCATATTGTACTATATACAATCAAAAATAAATTTGTCATATCAAAATATTGACCACTTGTTTATTAGCACAATCAAAGCTTACATTAAAAACACATGCAAAAGAAGTAGCAGTTCAAACAGAAATCGACAGTAAAATCGCAAACATAAAACTTTAAAATTTATTAAAATCGATCAAAATACAGTAAAAAGTTTCAAATCGCTGACATAAAACTTTCAAAAAATTTCTATGCATTATCCAAACCAAAACGTAATTAATGATGTCGAATCAGAAACATAAACTAAAAAGGGTGAGATTTTCAAAAGTTTAAGCAAAAATCTAAATTTTTCTACACTAATGCAATTAAAAAATAAATCAAATAGGACTAAAAGTTACTGGAAATACGATTAAACTTACCTGAGAGGAAGAAGATTGAACAAGATTCAACTGAACTTGGGGAAGAAGATTGAACAAAATAGACCCGATTCACTTTGTTTGAAATCTTCAGGAACTATTATGAGATCTTACATTTGTTTATGGTTTCAAGAATAGAAGATTGGAAAGGTTGGCTCTTGGAGAAAGGTGTTTTATGGAGGTTTATGATATCGATAAAGATTGTATATGGAAGATCAAAGCCACATTGAAGAAGAAAGTTCTGAGGTTTCATCGGAAAAGGGTTTCTGATAACCAATATATTAATTTTTTTTTAAATTTGGATTGTACTTTATATTTGGAGGGATTAAATTTATTTAATATTTGGATTGTACACCAAATCTTCTCTTCTCTCTCCCTACCTCTTTTACTTTTTCTGTCTCAATTTTGTCTTTTCTAAGGTTTACAGATTCTTCTTTTTCAGCTTCTTAGATCGAGAAAGCTCATAAAATGACTTCGAATTCGCTCTCTTCCTCTTCTAAATCTAATCACCTGTAACTTTTTATAAAAAAAATTAATTGATGGATCGACAAAAAAGTTGGAGCTTATTCATGAATCAATTCTGAATATTCTACGATCTTCCGCTCTTATCTTTTTTTACATCATTCGATTTCAACCTTTATGGATCTGAACCTGCATTTTTACCTAAATCGGTATGTTAATATTCAATTTTGTTAACTTTGATGAAAAAAAGATTGGCATAGTTGAGTTAGAGTTATATGTGTATTTATGTCAAACAAGTGCATGTCTTTAAGGAGATACATACGTATATATGTGTGTTTATGTATCTATGACAAACGAATGACATTTTTAAGGATATGTATCTGTGTATCTATGAATTGTTGGACAAGTTTTCAAGTCTTCGTTATGTTTTCAAATTTGACACTTCTAAAACAATTTTGCTCAAAAAATTATAGTTGATACCTGTGCTACAATTTTTTTTCCTTCTAAGTATGTATCCATGCACAAATGATATATGATAATTGAAATTCTCCAACCAAATAAGATTTCGACTTGCCCAAAATTAATGTATCTAGTGAAACTAATACATCTATGGTATGAAATAAATACACATTGATATAAAAAGAGTATAAAATGCATATACATGTGTATTAGATACATGTCTAATACTTAAAATTGAAATTATGAAACATATATCCAGAGAGAGGGGGGGACGAGAGAGTGAGAGTAGAGAGTAGAGAGAGGCGAATGAGTGAGACAATTTTAAATAGAATTATATCTCAAATACAACTTTTACACAAGACATATATATTGTATCCGACTTTAAACTAAGACATGATATGTAATTATTGCAAGTGTCGATGCATATAGTAATTCTGAGGTATTTTATTGTCTTTTGTGAAATTTGAGGGGTATATTTATTTATTTTCAATTATAACACAAAATCTCACGACACTTAAGTATGACCAAAAAAAATTTTGGGAAATTTACATAATATACTATATTAAGAAAATATTTACCATTTATAGCAATAATATTTTTTTCACTTGATCACTTTTAATATATTTATAATACAATTTTAATATGTATTAGTGAGAACAATTTATAAAACGCATTTAATACAAGTTTTATTGATGGATAATCTATTTATCTCACATTTTAATACACTTATAATACAATGTGTCAATTTCTTACCAAACAAACATAATATATTTTAAAATAGTTGTAATACATATATATTTCACACATTATTCACTTTTAATACATATTGCAGATTTATCATAGTATTGCTATATATTACTATAAATGGTAATAAATAAAAAGTATCGCTAAAATCAGTAATTATTTATTAAAAGATACCAATTCAAGTAATTTTTCCAAAAAAAAAAAATTCTTCCTTGATGGCCTTTTTGTTGGATACATCAAGTAGTTTAAGTAGGCATTTCGACATGCAATTTCATGTCGTGATTTGAAATCCTGAAATGAAATCAACGTTTGAATACATAATTTCATCTAAATCGGCCAACAAGTTTATATTTTGTAAAGAAAAAACATCATTTTAAAAAATATATATAACCATTTATTTCATATATAAACAAAATTTATAGTTGATATTATTATTACTCTTACCAACCTTTAAACCATTTATATGCAGGCCCGACTTCAATGTAAAGCCACTAAAGCCCATGCTTTAGGCCACCAATTTTTGGGTGTTCCCTTTATATATTATTCTCTTCATTTCAATTTATTTGATCTATTTTGACTTGAAACGAAATTTATAAAAAATAAAGAATTTTTTTGAATTTTGTGGTTTAAAATTAAAAATATGTTAAATGTGTCAAAATGTTCTTTAATATCGTGGTCTTAAACATATCATGTGAAAAATTGAAACTAAAGAGTTGCTAAGAAAAATAACTAACATTGAGACTCCAAAAAAGAGTTAAAAATCGAATGCAATTTACAAAAAGGATCTTTTAATTATTTGATCGACAATTCTCTTTAGCTAAAATAATTTTTTGAAAATGAAAATTGATCTAATCTTACTCAAGATCAACAATGTATCAAGAGAAATTGAATTGACTTGGTATATTATCAATAAAAAAGGAATCATTAGGAAAACTCGATTATAAAATAATTATTTAGTACTTTACATATTAAAAAGTTAGAAACACATATTTTAAATTAAGGCCTCATTTTGAAATTGGTTTAAGGCCATCAATAGTATCGAGCCGCCCCTGTTTATATGAGATATAACAATTATTCCAACCAAATTAATTATCACTTCAAACTAACACTTACTATGTGAAAGGATTATATTAAAGAATAGTACATCACAACTCATGATCAATTTTATTTTTTTATTGAACTAGAATTCAATCAATAAATATTGTATTTTTTAAAAAAAAAAGCTTTTGTGACCATTCATTATACTTTTGTTATGAACTTTTACTTAATAAGATTGTATAAAAAATTAAGCAATTTTTGGATTGGTGTCAGGAGGCACATACGAAAATTATGGAATGTGTTGAAGAGAGGGGAGGGGGGGGGATGCATTAAGAGACTGCTTGAATTGACTTAAAAAAGTAGTTTTTAAGTCAAAAATAAAAGTCAAACTTAAATGATTTTTAAGTCGAAAAATAAAAAGTAGGGAGACTTATTTTTTATTTTAAACTTATTTTAAGTTACTTTTAACCTTGACAAACACTCCCTAACTTACTTTAAATCATTTTTGACTTATTTTAAGTTATTTTTATATTTGTCAAACATTTTCAAAAGTCAAAAACTGACATAAAAATAAATTTGACCAACTTTTAAATTAATCCAAACACCCTCTTAGTGTGTAGCTATGGAATAAAATTTTATGAAAAACCTATCTATATTGATTGGTGATTTTTTTAGGTGCAATATCAAAATTTAAGTGACTTTTAAATTAAAAAAAAAAAAAGTTAAATGACTTTTAAATAAACTATTCTAAGATAAGTGATCATGTAAGATATTATCTGAAAAGAGGGTAAAACATGATCACCCTCGAAGCAGAAATTTGGAGATGAACAATCATGATCACTATTCAATTTGCAGAATATGTGATAGGCCATGTCATTTCAAAAAGTTGTAAAAGAATCGAAATAATTTAGAAAAGAATATGACGAAAGAAGAATTAAAATATTTTTTTTTTTAAAAAAAAAAAGAGAGGAACGAAATGGAAAGAAGTCGGAGGAGATAAGCAGGACCTACACATTTTTTTATTTAAAAAAAATTCCCTCACATACCACATCATAGTTGTGTCTCTATCATCATAAATTTTTCACGAATTAATAATGCAGAGATTAGTGGTACAGAAATTATTTTTTATCAAGTGTTCGATTTATTACTTCCCACATCATCTTGTGTTTGGATTAAAACTCTATAAAAAACTTCTTTCGGAGTATATTCTTGAATTATTATATAATTGGATCAAGGTGGATAATTACCGGACAATATATTTTTTTTTATGACCTCCTAATTCTAACTAGTTAAGAGAATGAATAATTTTGTTGCCATGTTTGCTATTTTCTCACTTAAATTATTTATGGGTGATTAATTGTCATCTTAATAAATTGATCACTCATAAAATATCAATTTTCAAGATGAATCGAAAAGACGGTAAACAATAATAAAAATAATAGTGTTTAGCCATACATTACAACATTTGAAAGCTCTCTTTGACCTGCTAGAACTTCCCTCTCTAGCTATTTTCAAGGGACAAAGATCACTAATACCCTCCATAAGGAAAGTCACCTTAAACACTGGCATAGTCCCATTCCTTATTTACAAATGCCCAGTTTATTTTTGAAAAAAATCTTTGTTCTCCATGCTTATCATTCCATATGTATCTACTCCCACCATATGGTAATTTAATCAGTTCAAGGGCTTCAATACATGCTTGAAAATCAACGACCTCCCTTAAGTTAATAATATGGTTGCCTCTAATTCCGTCATCGATTTGTAAAACTGAATTGAAATCTCCAAGTATTAGCCAGGGTGTAGTTATAATAAAATGTACTGTTAGTTCGAAGCTGATATGAAGTTTTGATGATTTAACAAACTTAGGAATCTAACAAGGAATCAGATCCTTGTTATTATAACTGCTGACAGTGAAATGAATGAATAAACTTAGTGTGAGGAATATTTGTGTGTCATCATCAAAAAGGGGGAAAATGTTATATTCTAGATGTTTTGATGATCCTCACAAATGCAAAGACCTAGTCCCTGGCAGAGTGCTCTCGTCCAGATTCATATGGGGTACAACTGTAAAGCTGTCATGTCATGTGATAGGTGAAAAGTGCAGTGTACTGTACCAATAGGAAGAGCGGACGAGATTGTCTGTTTCAGTGGCTCACAAATACAAGGACCTGGTCCCAAGCAGAGTTCTCTCCATCAGATACATAATGGGGTACAGGTGTAAAGTTGTCTTGTCAGTGGTTGGTGAGGCGCCAACGTACTGAACCAATCAGAATGGATGAGGGTGTTTGTCCAACGGGTAATAACTCTTTATGGTTGATATTTTCAACATGACAAACACCATACTAATTCATTCATTCAAAGGAAGAAGTCAGCCAGCAAACCTTTTCAAGAACTCACAAAGAACATTGTAAGGGACCTGGTCCCTGCAAGATTGCCTACATGAAAAGGTGACAAGACAGCTGTCAGAAAAGCTGTCACCTTTGATATGGTAGGTGCACAACTTTTCTAAACAGCAGGCCTTTAGCCAATAGGGTGGTCTCAACGAGTTTGTGTTGATTTTATATAGTCTCTTCTAAAAAACACAAACTTAAGATTTGGCAAACTAAAATTCAAAAGCTTAAAAGAGAAGGTCATCTTCAAGGAAGAACTTAAGCACAAGAACACATACAGCAAGGACCTGATCAACAGAAGAAGTGTTTTCCGTACCTGATATTGTTCTTGAATGTTTGTATTGAGCTTAACTTGTAGGATTCGTTTCATTATTGTTAGAAACGTTTCAAACTTTGTTTGAGTCTTGTAAGAACATTGTTGTACCTCAAATGTGTGCATTGTGGTCAAGATGGACATTTTAAGAAAGATTGTCCTGTGTTGAAAAAGTATGGAGGAAGTTCGTCAAACTATTCCAAACAACGGAATAGACTGAAGAAGGGACCCGGTCCTGCTTATGGTAAGTTGAAGAAAACCAATATGCCTCACTTGACAAAAGACTTTCTTATCACTCTGTTATCTGCTTATTGGGAACCCCGTCTCAAATGGGTTCCCAAGGCTAGCTATGCAAGTGAGAGAAAGTAGTAACAGTCAGTGATGGTTCATGAATTGCGGATGCTTAAAGCACGTGACTGGGAAAACTGAAAACTTTCTCTCTCTCAAGGCACTTTAATATGGAGGTGTCTCTTTTGGCAATGGAAAGAAATGGTACATTCTTGGTGTAGGCAGAACTTGAAAGTTTATGGAACACTCTTTTGAAATTGTGTACTATGTCAATGAGTTGAAGTACCATCTTTCAAGTGTTTCACAGATTTGTGATGAACAAAAATGAAGTCAAGTTCTTATCATATAAATGTGTGGTCACAAACTTGCTCTCTCGAGTGATGATCATGACAGAAAAGAGATGCAAGAACATGTATATTACTGATCTGAACACCGCTCATAGTAATAGGGTCAAGGTGAGAATGTTGATCAATGACTTAGGAGAATCGGCCATGTGAGGGCTCCTTTGCTTAACAAACTTGTGTCAAGGGACCTAGTCTTCGATTTGCTCAAAATAAAATTTGCAGATGATAAAATATGTGATGCCTGTGTTAAAGAGAAGCAGATCAAATCATCCTTCAGGTGGAATAAACTGGCTTTTATTCTTTTAAACAACTTTCGGGCAGACGTGATGAATACTACATGTTTTGTGACCAAAATGATGATATTGAGAAGTGTAATCTCAATAATGATTAAGGAGTATTTGTGGGATATTCTTTTTCTAGCAAGGCTTATCTGGTGTATAAAAATGTGCACATTAAAAGGGATGTTCATGTGATGTTTGATGAGTCTGGAAGAATTGAGAAGTCGCAAAAGAAAGAAGATTCTGAGGTGGAAGGGCTGCTTCAGATTCAAAGAGACGGTCTAAATAGTGAGCTTGCTGAAAAACATCCTCTTCATGAATCCAGCAATCTCAAGAAAGCTGATGCAGATGATAAACCTGATAAGGGACCCGGTCTTGTAAACAGTGTTGAACAAATATGATGCAGTTCAAACTGATAATGTGAATTCTGAAGGTGAGAATGAAGAAATTGATCAAACTCAGTTTGAAAGAAGCAAAAGTATGACACTCGGTTCCCAAACAAGCTGATAGGTTGTCCAAGTTTCTCTTCAACAAAGGCTTCAAAAGAGGTAAAATTGTCAAAAACTCTCTCTTTGAAATCACTAGGAAAGGAATTGTTGATTATTCAACTACATATTGATGATGTTATCTTTGAAGCAACCCTTGAGGTGTTGTGTGAAGAGTTTGTTGTATTCATGAATAGTGAGTTATAAAGTGAGCAAAATGGAAGAATTAAATTTCTTCTTGGAGCTGTAGATCAAGCAAACCTCTAAAGATATCCTCGGGTGTCGAGAAAAGTACATCAATGAGTTGCTCAAATGGCTTAACATACTTGAAGTCAAGACAATGATAAAGAAGGGTAATGTTATCATAAAGTTTTGCAAAATGGAATATCAAGTGGCTGACATCTTCGCTAAAGCCCTAAGCTAGGACAAGTTGTATACTCTCATAGGAACTTAGCTACAGAGAAGAAGATAGCACATTGTTCATGGCAATTAATGTCTGATCAAAGACAGGGACCTGGTACTAGTTCAGAGAAGTTGAAGCTGCTGAAAAAGTTTCATGTTATGGCTGCCTAGAATAATTCATACTTTCATGGGCACTAACTTGAAGCTGGATGCTGATGAACTTGGTTCAGAGACTCCATTCTTGTACAAATAAATCACATTTAAGGGTTGCTAAGAGAATCCGAAGACTCTTGAAGAAAACAGGGACCTGGTTCTATTCTGTCCATCAGGAGACTTTTTGATTTAGAGGAACATGTGATGCTGATTATGCTGGGTATCAAGTTGATAGAAAGAGTATCTCATGAGTGTTATAAGCTGATCTCTCACTCATGGGGAACTAAAAGGCACGATTCAGTTGCTCTTTCAACAACTGAAGCAAAGAATGTAGCAAGTGCAGCTTGATGTGCTCAACCCTTGTGGATCAAGAAGTATCTTGAAGCTCTTAAAAGACCTAGCTAAGACGATCAAAATGATGTTGGAAATGCTAAAATCTTCTTGAACAGATCTTGCCTGAAGCAATCAACTCTCTCATAACTATGCAAAGGGAGCAGGTATCCTTGCTTTTCAGTTATGTATGTTGTAGCAAATTTAGTCTCATACCTTTTGTAGGTATACACACATGGAAAAAGGGCTGAAGGAAAAGGGAGGTCAGGATAGATCTAGGCAATCACATTCAAACTACAGAAAGGGACCCGATCCGTTATCGAAGGTTAGCACTCTTAACATTACAGTTTGACTTATGCATGAGAACCATTGTAATTGCCACATGTCTGTCATTCAGGTATTTGACCATTATCTCATCTTTTGAATACCAAAATGATACTTTCTTTCATATAATACACCCTTTCACTTCTTTTATACTCCACATTTCTTTTCAAATCCCCTTCTAAAATCAGCAATTTTCAAAACCTTCTTTTCTCCTTTCTAAAAAACACTTCAAATGGTTAAACCCTTTGTTCTTACTGAAGAATTTTCTGATGAAGATGTTTTAAGTGTAAAGAGGGACCAGGTCCATCAAGCAAAAGGAAAAAGTTGAAAAGATGATGTTCAAAAAGGGAGAAGTTGATATTCTGAGTACTTAAAGTATTCTAAATAGGAGAATGTCTAAATGAAATTTTCTTTTTGGTTCCTCAATTATTGATCTATTCATCTCAGAGGCCTTGAGTAAGTTTGTTTTTACCAATCTTTCTGTAATGAGAAACTCAGGCTAGTGTTGGAAGCTATGACAGTTGCTTTTTCTAACATGGACTGAAATAGTTTGCCTAAAGGCTCAGCTTCTGAAACAACACTATTAGAGGGACCAGGTTGAAAAAAAAAAGTGGCAGCCACGAAGGTTCAATATGAAGGCTGGGCAGCAAACAATGTGAACTTCAAGAGAGGCTTCTGAAAATACCATGCTAAGGGATATGCTCTACTAATTCTATTCTTTTAATCCCTTGCCTCTAAGTCATCCCCTCTCTTCCTAAATTTCTATGTCAATCCTTATTCCTCTTTTTCTATCGAAACTGAGTGGGCATTGTCATGGTTTTCATTCGTAATCATATTTGCAATGCTTTGATGGTTGATCTTTTAGATATGGATGAAAAATGCCTTATTTCTACTAACTTGTCTCATTACTTTATGCATTTTTACTCATGCTCAGTGTTGCCCAAGTGGCCATGACTTTGCTTGAACTACATTTCTGTCAACTTGATTTACTACTTTAACCCTTTTTTATGATGTTAAAAGGGGGAAAATAATTGTTAAGGTATGACATAAATGCTAGCTACTTGAAGAGGACATGGTCATGCCGATAAGGGGAAGAAGTTTTTTGTCATCATCTTGAAGAGAACATGGTCATGCCGATAGGGGGAAGAAGTTGTTTGTCATCATCAAAAAGGGGAAAAACGTTATTTTGATGTTTTGATAATTTGACAAACTTCCTGGATGATGAAACTCTAGTTACCCAAAGAGTTCTTGTTGATAGGAGGAACTGGTAAATAAGTTTGTTATCATCAATAAGGGGGAAAATGTTAGTTCGAAGCTGATATGAAGTTTTGATGATTTAACAAACTTAGGAATTTAACAAGAAATTAGATCCTTATTATTGTAACTGCTGACAGTGAAATGAATGAATAAACTCAGTGTGAGGAATATTTCTGTGTCATCATCAAAAAGGGGGAAAATATTATATTCTAGGTGTTTTGATGATCCTCACAAATGCAGGGACCTGGTCCCTGGCAGAGTACTCTAGTCCAGATTCAAATGGGGTACAGCTGTAAAGCTGTCACGTCAGGTGGTAGGTGAAAAATGCAGTGTACTGTACCAATAGAAAGAGTGGATGAGGCTGTCTATTTTAGTGGCTCACAAATGCAGGGACCTGGTCCCAGGCAGAGTTCTCTCCATCAGATACATAATGGGGTACAGGTGTAAAGCTGTCCTGTCAGTGGTTGGTGAGGTGCCAGCGTACTGAACCAATTAGAATGGACGAGGGTGTTTGTCCAACGGGTAATAACTCTATATGGTTGATATTTTCAACATGACAAACACCATATTAAATTCATTCATTCAAAGGAGGAAGTCAGCCAACAAGCCTTTTCAAGAACTCACAAAGAACATTATAGGGGACATGGTCCCTGCAAGATTGCCTACATGAAAAGGTGACAAGACAACTGTCAGAAAAGCTGCTACTTCTGATGTGGTAGGTGCACAATTTTTCTAAACAGCATGCCTTCAGCTAATAGGGTGGTCTCAACGAGTTTGTGTTGATTTTATATATTCTCTTCTTAAAAACACAAACTTAAGATTTGGCAAACTAAAACTCAAAAGCTTAAAAGATAAGGTCATCTTCAAGGAAGAACTTAAGCACAAGAACACATACAGCAAGGACCTGATCAACAGAAGAAGTGCTTTCCGTACTTGCTGTTGTTCTTGAATGTTTGTATTGAGCTTAACTTGTAGGATTCATTTCATTGTTGTTAGAAACGTTTCAAACTTTGTTTGAGTCTTGTAAGAACATAGGTAGGAGTAACTTTGTGTCTTTCGGTCAAAAGTCTATATTAATCAGTGTGGGTTAGTATAGTGGGCAATGGATGCATTGCTTAGGCTCATTAAGTAATAGCTTGAATTACTTAGTTTAGAGATTAGGAGGTTAATCTCTATGTATGGTTGTAAACTGGTTTTTACTTTTGCTTTGAGAAGATTAGTGAAAACAGTTTGAAAAGTCATGTGTAATAGGTCATGGTTTTACTCCCTTGAGCAAGGAGGTTTCCACGTAAAACTCTTGTGCCTGATTTACTTTGTGCTGTTTATTTTCGACACTTTTACTTCTGCACTGTTATTTTGTCGAGGGACCTGGTCCCATTGTAGTTTGTGGACGCATACATTCCAACACGTACACTATTGATGAAGACCCATGTGATTATATCCTACTGTTTTGTAATACAATCCACTGAAAAATGTATCTTAATATGCATGATCAAAGAAGTAATACTTGGCTATATTAGTCACTCCATCCATTTCAGTTGTTTGAATCAATTTAAAAAAGAATCTCATATATTTTTTACACATCTCTTTAATTTCAATTTTACATGTAATATGTTTCAGGCCACAAGATTAGAGAACATTTTGATACATTCTACATATCTTTAATTTATGATCACAAGGTTCAAAAGTTTTCTTTACTTTCTTAAATTCCGTGCGAATAATCAAAACCAAACAAACAAATTAAAATGGAGAGTACTTTTTTTTCCTTGACATTTAAATTGCAAAAACCCACCCCGGCAGAGCTTGATTGGGCAATCAAAACCCAATATCGAAGGATCAGAAAGAACATAAAACTAATATTGATAAGGAGAAACATAAGAATAATGAAAAAGAAAAAGGAAAAGGATGTACCTGAATCCTGATATATAACATATATGATGGGTTGCTCTGGCTCATTTTCCACTTCAAATCCATGGAAGCAAACATACCCCATTGTTTCAACAATTATGTGACATAACCTAACATTGAGTGATTGAGACAAGGAGATAATTAGTCAAGGTGTGCTTCTTACTTAGTATTAAACTATCATATTCTGCAAATTTAATAAGATACAATTCACCAAGGCTTATAGCCTAAAAGGTCGATTTTTTTTTTTATCTAGTTGAATAGAGTTTCTTTTTTCATTCAATAAATAAATCAAATTATTCACAAAGTGCTTGGACTAATATAAAAAGATGGTTGTTTAAGTTTTTTCAAGAAATTTTGTCAATTTTTTTTTTAAAGAAATGATTTTCTAAATAATTGGATTTTACTCCACAAGAATGGAGTGGCATTTTTTTTTTTTTTTTTGAGAATTCAAGAAAAGGTTATGGTGAGACAAACTATTTATCATTACGATACGATGAAAATGAATTCATAAATAATAGGTGATAGGTAAAAAATAATAAAATTTTATCTACATTAAATATTTATACTAAATTAATGAATGAGTCTATGATTGTTTGTAGAATTAGAGCTCTATATTTAATCATTACTTTTAATCGTAATACTGTCTTAATTGTGAAGTGTATTAGTATAATCATAGAAAATCATTTCTTTTGTTTTAGTCAAAGAAAATTGATTAACTTAGATTAGCATCTTCTTTCTTAAGAGTTAGAGAATAATTTCTAAAAAAAAAAACTGAATTATCCTAAATATTTATAATTGTAATTAAATAGGGTCGACTTTACCCTAGGATAAGTGTAGTAGCAGCTTAAAACTCCCAAAATATTAAGGCCTCAAAAATTGCCCATATTGTGTATAATTTATTTTTAAAAAATCATGGGTTATGGACTGTCAAATGTGTGGACACTTATAAACTATTGATGGTTGAATCAAATAACTTCTTATGCATATTTCTTTCACTAGGGAATTATAGTGATCACTGCTCCATCTAAATTGAAAAATTGAGCAGTTAAAGAGACTTTTTCAAGTATTGCAATGTCTGGTCTTGCCACCCTTGTATTTTGGATAGAGTTAAGACAATATAAGAAAATCCATATATGATGCTACGTGCAATAAAGACACTAAAAATTCTAAAATATAGTCTGGAGGAGATGAATAAAGAACACTTTAATTTTTTGATAGAAAGTGAAGCAAATAAGACGGAGAAAGAGCCGGCGAAAGTGATGGTGGTGACGATGGAGGAGGAGGAGATGACGAATGTGGCAGAGGAGGAGAGTTCATCATCTTTAAAACCTCCTCATTAATATGGTAGCGCTTTCCTGATATCTTGGGTTGGATACTTGTGAATGCAAGAGAACCTTTTGGAGAAAACACTTTACCCCTTTAGTAACTCTATCCAACACGAATCCAAATTAACCAGACCAATGACTAACAGAAAAGTGCTTCCCCTGCTCTCAAATCTGTCTAGATACAACATTACTTGTGCACTCATCAACTTTTGCTCCAACCATCCTACAAATCACAGATTAAGATAAGATATAAAGTACACTCTTGATCAGACAATCAAATTGAAATGGATGAAGTACTTTTTAAATTGCAAAAACCCCGGAGAGCTTGATTGAGCAATCAAAACCCAAATTAAAGGATCGGAAAGAACATAGAACTAATATTTATAAGGAGAAACATTAAGAATAATGAAAAAGAAAAAGGATGCACCTGATACATACAAAATATATATGACGGGTTGCTCAATGTTCGTCTCCTCTTTGAGCTCAAACAAATGACATTGCTTCTGGGCCCGACTAATATGAATTTGTGCAGGTAAATCCTATTTTGAGGGGTAAAGTGCCTCCAACCAAATCTCAGGGCTCAAATCCGAGAGCTATGGTTTAGGATATAGGGGTGCTTACCACCCTATCACAACCTTTGGTGGTGCCTAATACAGTATTTAGTTTTCTAAAACACCTACTACTACATTCATATTAATTTAATTCTTAATTGTAATATTATTCAGTAAATTTAACAAGGAAGAGGTACTATTACGCATTAGATTTTGAAGATTTGTTACACAACCATCTCTACAATGTTCCCGCTTGAAGGTCAATATATCAACTAGTTTATTTCGAATTGGGTTGCTACAAAAATGAGAATATACAACCTTAAGAATAATGTGATTTAAAATGTAACTATTATATTTTCGTTTAAGCCATCAGATTGACTTCAAACCTGTTACTTATAATTTAAATGTAATTATTGATTTGCCTTATTAATTCATCAATGCTAAGTAGATCGCCTAATATTTTCCAACATTATTTACTAATACTTAACCACATTGAAATTAATTGTTAATCTAACTGTATTCAAAATTCAAATTATTAAACTTTAATAATAATAGGCATTTTGAGTTACCTTAAACTTGGTTTCTTGGTAATCCCCTCAATATCCCAGCATATAGAGCTAATTTAGCCTCTCTTCCGCTTAAGTGGTGTGAAACCAACACTTCAATATTTTTCTGCAAAAAATGTACTTTCATCTTCATAGATCATATGAACTCCCCACTGTCTCACAATGCGCCCATGGATAGATGCCTCAAATAGGCTATACTGGTTAATGTCTCCAACCTGAAGTGAAGAATACAATGGTATGTAGGCGAAGCAAACACACCAGCCATATGTTCTAGATGCTGTGCCCACTTTACATTCTTTCTCTATCACTTTAAGGTCTTTCAAATGATCATTGCATATCAATTTGGCTTTGATGAAAGCATAGTCATACTTCTCAGATAGTCCTAAATCAGGACTGTAGACACCTGCTCCCATGAGAGTCACACAGCATATAGCAAAGCCCTTGAACTTATCATTATACCAATTAATGGGCAGTTTGAACGAGATCTTTTCCTCAACACTCTGATGCATAAACCATGTGGGAATTGCACGTTCAGGAAAGACAATGGAACAGGTTACCCTATGATCAGAGTTAAGAGTGGGGAGGATCACATCATCCATATTGTTTGATAGAAACAAACTGAGAATCTCATCTGAAATTGAGCTACCATTGCTCTCCTCTGTATAAGATTGTTGATCAAAACTATAATTGGTGAATGATACCAAATTCAACCTTGGGTACATCCGTAGCTCTGCAATACTTTCTTTTGCCAAAAAATCTTCTACATATAATTCCTCTATACTCTTAGGAAGTACGGGCAGTTTCTTAAGTTCCTGACAGTGTGTAATATTGAGATATCGAAGGTGAGAAAGTCGGCTGAAGACATCAGGGAAATAAATAAACTTATTTCTGCTCAGGTTCAATTCCAATAAAGAAGTTAAGTTCATAAGAGCAGCAGCTTGGCTATCACATAAATTACATCCACTGAGATCTAAGCTTTTTAATTCCCTCAAAGCATGAAACACCCAGGGTAATATCAAACTGCGAGCAGATTGATGCTTTGCCTTCCGCCCTTTCCTTAATGAAAGGATCTTGAGTTTGCTTAAGTTTCCAATAGAATCTGGCAGTTGCCAAATGGCAGTGTTGCCAGCATAGAGCTCCTCCAACTCATTTAGATCACCTAGATTTTCAGGAAAAATTGAAAGTCTTGAGCAGCCTTTCAGAATCAAAATTTTCAGTTTTCTCATCTCAGAGACACTGGCTGGGAGTCTTACAAGGTATTCACATGATCGCAAATCAAGCAAGCTGATACCACTGAGCTGTCCTATTGATGAGGGAAATTCCCAAATTGCAGTACGTGCCAGAAGGAGCTCTGATAGCGATTTCATATTCCTCTGAATTTCTGGAAATTTTTCTAATTTCTGACAACCTGAGAGGTTGAAGCTTTCAAGAGATTCCATTTGAATACTACTTGGTAAAGACTTGAGACTTTCGCAGTTTTCCAGATTCAAGAAGATGAGCTTTTTGAGATTTCCAATGGATGGATGAATTTGAACCAAACTTACACAACTTTTCAGTATTATCTTCTGGAGGTTTGGAGTCTCACAAAAATTGGGTGTTCGGAGTAAACTTCCTGAAAAACTTAAATTGAGGATTGTCAACTTGTCAAATGCCTGTTCATAAAAAGAGAACAAATAAAAACATCAGCTTTAACTGTCATTTCTTTTCTTTAAATAAAATATAATTCTTTTTTGAAGGAGATGAACAATACCTTTGGTTCCTTGAAGATTTCAACAAGAGAACTAAAATTCATAATGAGCCCAACTAGGTTTCCTGGTTCAAAATCTGCTGGTAAAGATACAAAACTGTAGTATGACCAGTCAAGCCATTTCAAGTTACTGGGGAGATACTCAATAGGGTCACAAATAGGGTCATGATGTCGGGCCTCCTCCCCTTTGACAATGAGTAACCTTAGACAAGGCATGTTTCTGAAAGCTTTGCTCCACTTGCATATATGACGGTCTGAGCCAATTGGTACCATTATGCCTTTAATTGACTCAGTCCTCTGGAAAAGAAATTAAAGTAACTTTGTTAAACAGAACATACTTCCAAGCTATGTTGCTCGGACTCTTCAAAAATGTCAACGGGTGCGTGTCGAATTCGCCAAATGTAGTGTATTTTTGGAGAATCAGACACGGGTGCGGCATCAAAAGTGAAGAGTCCGAGCAACTAAGCTTCCAAGCATAGAACCTATTTTCCTAAATATACAAATCTTAATCTATATCATTTTTTGTTGGAATTAGTTACTGAGGTTAGGATAATACTGGTAGTATAAGATTTATATCTGTCTTTGCATTATAAGTTCAATCAAATTAATTGAGAACTTCAAATATTCTTATTTCCACTTATGACCCGATAAGAAATCCATTCTCCAATCAATATAAGCTCCGATTTGACATATGTTTACATTAGGAGGTGTTTTCCCTATCAACCAAAAAAGCTAAAATTTGAACTTATCAAAGAATATCCTGTAAGAGGGAGAAAACTTTGTGACAAACTATTTAACAAGACAAATATTACTGTAAACTAGTACCAAATTGTCATCAATAAAAGTACTTTCAAGGGGAGTGGGGACAACAAATTATTCTGCATGTAAATATATAATAAAATCACTACATGGGGAAGAGGAGGAGAAAAAGAAGATGGCATGTTCTACGCTAGCCCTCATGTGGGTACTTTGGAGGGAAAGGGCTAGGAGAACTTTTGAAGAGAAAGAACATGAGTTTGTACGGTTTAGGTCTTGCCTATATTTTTGCTTGATTTTAAGAGCACCCACAAAGTTCTTGTAGGAATAGATGATTGGGTGTCATTGGCAGAGAACCATTTTTTTGCAGCCCATTTTTATTTGCTCGGTGATGGTTGAATTGACGTGGTAAATCCAAGGTGAGGTGTCATGGTGTATGTTATTTAGAGATGACATACTTCTGATTGACGAGACTGGCGGTGGAGTTAACGCTAAGTTGGAGGTCTGGAGACAAACCTTGAAGTCTAAAAGGGTTCAGGTTGATTAGGACCAACACAAAATACTTTAAGTGCATGTTCAGTGATGTAACACACGAGGCAGGCGTGAGAGTGAGGCTTGATACCCAGGTCATCCAAAAGAAAGGAAGTTTCAATTATCTTGAATTTATTATCCAAAGTAAGGGGGAGATTGACGATGATCTCACATATCATATTGGTGCATGGTGGATGACATGGAGGCTAGCTTCCGGAGTCCTATATGATAAGAAAGTGCCACCAAAACTTAAAGGCAATGTCTAAAGAGCGGCGGTTCACGGACCGTCGACCTGCCCGTGGTTCACACCCACCAGAAGTGGTGGACCACGAGACTCTTCACGGGCCGTGGACCACCATACGAGCCGTGGGAAGGCTCGTGGAGGCTAGGCAAAGAACACCCAAGTTCATGCCCAAGACCACGGAGCCCACCACGGGGTCGTGATCTTCATGACGGGCGTGGGAGAGTCCGTCGTCCTGAGCCAGCAGATCCCCATCCCAAGTGAAGAGTCACGGTGGCCTTCACGGTCCGTGGTTCTTCACATGGGCAGTGGTAGGGCTCGTGGAGGACTCCCCCTAGAACCAGTAGCGCTGGCCAAGAATCACGACCCGCTTGACGGACCATCAGTGGTGCCGTGGTCAGCCCTTGTCAGCTTTTAAGTCAGGGTTGTTTCAATCTTTTCCCCTATGCATTGGGCATTTAAACTACGTCGTTTAACACCTGAACTACGTTGTTTTGCTCAGTTTAAGCCTGATAATTTAGTCAGAACCTACCTAAAACCTTTATTCCCAGAAATCACCAAAACTTATAGCAAAAAGAGAAGAAAGAGACGCTAGTTTTCTCAAGAACACGCAACTTCCAGCCCCAAAATCAAAGGATTTCTCCGTGAATTTTGTCGCAAGGTATGTAGGATTTCACTAGCACGTTCCTTTCATCCACTAGGTCTCTAAAATTCAGTCAGATTCTTGATTCTCTATATCTTGTTTAGACCTAGGGTTTCTAAATCCTTGGATAATTGTTGTGATTAGTTGTTGTAGTATTCTTAATCAAAATATCATGATTTCTTGGAAACGTCGTTTAGTTCCTTGTATGAAACTTAGAACCCTAGTTGTGTAGATTCTCTTAGTTCCTGAATTACACTAGCTAGGTCAGTTAAGCAGATAACCATGCTCCAATTTTGAATGTTACATTATTAGTATATAAATGTTGTATTCTCAAATTTTGCATGTCAGTATTTTGAGCTATTCAGCATTTTAGTATTTCAGTCATAAGGTGCCATATACATATTCAATTGGGAGTAGACTTAGCATCGAGTTGGACTAGGGTTCAGTGTACCCTCATAGTCCAAGAACTACGTGCCCCCGTAGGATATAAGCCCCCTCTGTTGAGCATCAGATTTAGTGATCACGCTAGTCATGCCTTTATACCCCTGACAAGGTATATTGGGTCCTCTCGATATGGCGTATACATCGGACTCCACAATTAGCTCATGTGGTTTTATATCAGTTAATAGTAACTCCCACAGTCAGACTCTTAGTGCATTTGACCAAGTTTTCAGTATATACTTTAGTATTCAGTTTAGCATGTCATATTCATGATTAGCACTTGGTCATTGCATTCAGTTTAGCTTTTCAGTTATGTTTCAGTACTTACATTCTTGTTCAGTTTACAGTATTGCTCAGTTATATCTTGTTTCAGCTTATATATGTTTGTTCAGCTTAGAATCTATATCCTGCATGCTCAGTACATTCAAAGTACTGACGCATACTCTGCGCTACATCCTTTCATGATGTGGGTTCAGGTACTCAGCATTCAGACCGTGCTTAGATCAATCCTCGATCCGTATTCAGCAGTTTCAGTGGTGAGTCCTCATACTTCGAGGACAGTAGACATGCTTTCATTTCAGCCTTTACATTTCAGTTTCAGTTTTGTTAGAGTTAGCTAGGGGCATGTCCCAGCAACTCAACACAGTTATAGGCTTTTTCAGACATAGTAGTAGTATCAGCTTGACTTGTTAAGTTTGATCTTTCAGTTGTTATTAAACTCTTAGTATGGTTTATACATTCAGACTAGTTGGGTATTCCCCATTTTTCAAATAACCACTATTTTAGCTTCCGCATAGTTCTTGCTTAACCTTTCGGGGTGGCCCAGTGGTTTGGGCTTGAGACTTCCATGTTGGAGGTCTCAAGTTCGAAACCCCTTGCCAACGAAAGCAAGGGGTTTGCCTTCTGGGTCGAGCTCGTCGTACCGGACTTACCTATTGCGGATTACCTCTCCTATGTGATTTGTGAGCTATTGTATAAGAGCGGGGGTTTTACCCTGTGCGCATCCAAAGGGTAGCGGCTGCGGGTTTCCCTTGTCATAAAAAAAAATAGTTCTTGCTTATTTAGTTATCTTTCAGTATGCTTATGATATGCCAGACACAGGGTTAACTTGGGGTCACACGTGATCCTAGGTCCCGTGTTACGCCAAGGGGGTAGCCTCGGGGCGTGACATTTACACACTCATTTTCTATTCGACTATAAATGTTCAAGACGATAACAATCTAAACTACAAAATCATAATTCGAACTAGAACTCTAGTAAATGGATATTGAGTAAGATAATCTAGTTGAAATCTTTAGATGGCACATCAGTAATCTATGAAACAAAATATGCAACTCATCTTCCTAATTGGTGGCTACATGAGATATCCTTGTGTGCAAAGTAATATGGAAGAACAAATTTGAAGCTACGAGGCCATACTTGTTGCCAAGATATTACATGATTAAAGAAACTATCCTATGAGATGCAGTTTAGATTGAGAAAAATGTACTAGTGCTAAAGTAAGTTGTAAAATTTGGATGTCTACTTCCAGTGAGGGAAAATAATGCAAAAGAGAAAATGGAAATCTCCAGCAGAGGACATGTTTACCTGATTTGCAGAAAAAACAGTTTTTATATCTTGTTCATGCCATAGTCTACTGTGATTCCATGGCTTGTCCAGGTCAACATTGCGTGCCACTTGCTGACCCATTTGTTCTATCAAATCATGCATCTCAACCATTCCTTCAGAAATATATAAGAGTGATTTTTGGATGAGGATATCTGTTCCAATCTCTGATCGGAAACCAAAACTGTTTAGTATAGTAATTACATCATCTCTCCTTCTTCCTCTAAAAAAACATGCCATATCAAGGAATATATTCTTCTCTTCATGGCTCAATCCATCTAGACTTAAACTGAGCTGCTTAGCAATTTTTTCATATCCAGTATCTTTGAGTCTATCTAATGCACTTCTCCACTCTGTAATGCCTCGCTTGTAGAGAAAAGAACCCAGGACCTTAAGAGCTAAAGGTAAGCCTTTAGCATAATCTACTACAGATTTGGAGAGTTTCAAAAACTCTTTATCAGGAGTCGGTTTCTGAAAAGCGTGCCAACTAAAAACTTCAATAGCCTCATCTTTAGCCAATTCAGGAACAGAATATAACTGGTCATGTCTACGTAGCAAATCTTGGTTTCTAGTTGTTGTAATGACTATACTGCCACCACCAAACCAGTCATGATTTCCAACTAAATATTCCAATTGGTCTTCATCATCGACATCATCAAAAACAATTAAAACTTTCCAGTGGCAAAGCCTTCTTTTTATCATGTCGGCTCCTTCATAAAAACTTGCCATATTCATTGATTTTTCTTTTAAGAGTCTTGAAAGAAGTGTCTTTTGCAAGTACATCAGCCCATGCTTCTTTGATTCTTCTCTAACATTCGCAAGAAAACAAGACCCTTGGAATTGATGAGAAACCTTGTCAAAATATTTTCTTGCAACAGTTGTCTTCCCAACGCCTCCGATCCCCCAAATTCCAATAAAACAGACATCACTTGATCGAAACTTCAGTAATGATTCCACTTCACCCATACGAGATTCGATTCCCACTAGATATTTTTCAGTTGCTGAAACGGTGTGGTGCATATTTCGGAAGTTATCATTTATAATCTTGTCAATAGAATCTGCTTCATTCCTGCATTCAGTAAAAATAAAATAATAAAAATGGAACATTTGAAACACAAGAAATGTTAAAGTACAAAAATCTCATTTGAAGTTTCTCTTTCAATAGTTGCCTTCTCTATGCAATCCATTTCCATTATCACATCCACTTTCATTTACATTGTCAGCAAAAATCACGCTTCTCCCAAACAAGATTCAATTGCAACTACATTTTTGTCAATGTCAGATACTATGGTACTCAATCATTGTAATAAGTTCTCATTTTCTTTATAAGTAAGAAGGATTGAGTTCAGATAAATGCTCATGAATTGAAAAAAAAAATCCTTTTTATTACGTACAATCAACATATTCTTCTGTAAGCTATAAATTGCGCCTACTACTGTACCAGTACAAACCAGGATAGCCTGATCTAGTAATTGATCATATGACACCTTTTTTTTTGGACAAAGAAGCTCAAGGTGGAGTTCAATAAAAAGGAAATATAATAATTAAAAATATCAAAACCCAATTTTCCTCTCTCCCCCAGCTTCTTCTTCTTTTCCGCAATTTCACCTCTTAATAATAGTACATAAAGCTCAATACAAAATGCACAAAATAACTTTGTTGGTTTCTCAGCAAGTCCGGTAGCAAAAGCAATCAAACAAACCACATCGAATGAATGCAATTTTAGCAATTAAGGGTAAATTAGGAAATTTGATCTTTTAGCATTTGGACATGGACAATAAATACACCTTACGTGCTCAAAAGCAATTGAATTGCACGTGTGTTGCCAGGTCATATCAAGGGGTTCAAAAGACACACTTGTGCCAACAAAAGGTGTCTATGGTCACTAAAATAATTGAAGTGTCTACATGACCATCACTGACAAGTTTAAGGGGTTATCTATGTAAGACGAAAGAGTATATTATTGGCCATGCAATATTAATTACTCCTGTTAATGAGTTTGTGGATTGCAATCTACGTTTTACTACTCTATTAGCAGCTCACAACTTAGGGACCCAGAGAAGAAAGCATTAAGTTTCACTGGAAGTAATTTCACTTGATTACTCTCACAGTCGTACATGGATGTTGACTGATTTAAACAGAGTACACATTTCATGAGCCTAAATGACATGCAAAACACAAAATTGAAGTTTGCCACTCAAAATTAAAATAAAGAAGCATACTGTAACCAAAATAATGTCATGTTCACATGATTCTGCATCTCTCTTGAATTCCATCCCTACCCCCTCCATCCACCCCTGGCAAAAAAATCTGTTAACGAGTTCATCTAAAGTGTATTTTAGCCCAAAAGCTTTAAATGCACATCCAATTGAATGGTATTTTCAGAAGGTAATTCGACATTTTAAAGTAGAAGATAGAGGGGTCTTGAAATACTCTCAATTAGAGTCGGAGTTTTTGGTTACTTATCAGTAATTATATAATAAACTGATCCCTAGTGTTTTCATGATGTTCTCCTTTGATAAAGTAGTAATTTTATTGAATTTTTGGGCAAAGGCATCCGTAACAAGAATTATATAAGAAGATAGAAAAACTACAAAAGTTTACATGCTAGTGTTAAAAGCATGTTTATTTCAAAGACTACAGAAACCATTGAACTTTGCATAGCATTTCCCAAAAAAATGAAAAGATGTCCCAATAATTAAGTGAAACTCAAGGGATCATTTACTACTCACCCATTAGCAGTTTTACGAACATTCAGTCCTGCTATTCCAGCAGCTCTATGTAGAGCGTCCTTCCACCTCTGCACCTTCTCCAAATTATCCTTGTGATTTGTCTCATCTTTTTTCCTGAGAGCAAGATCTGCCTCATGTTTGGTTGCAAACTTCTCAAAATTAGCCTTGAAATCTTCCCTGTGTTTTTCCAACGCTTTAGCAAAGCTGCTGCTCTCAGCTTCACAGAGAGCTTCAAATGTTAATTTCAGTTACGTACGTATTAGCTATAGAAGAGAAAATATTAAAATAATGATTAGAAAAGTTATCTTGAAAGAGAACTTAAGTTTGATAAGTTAAATAAGTCAGAACAATAAATAATATTATTAGAGGAGTGTTACTTTCAACGAATATTTCTGATGGCTTACTTTTCATGCGTATATCTGATGGCTCGATGTTATAGAAGACAGGATATGCTTTCTGTTCCTTCTTGTCAACACACTCCATGATCATTGTGAGTTCCTCCAAGCACCAGGTGGATGAAGCATAGTCCTCGGAGAAGATAATAATGGCAGTTCTTGATTCCTCAATGGCTTTCAAGAGTTCTGTTGAAATGATCTTTCCTCTTTCAAGTTTCACATCATCTTTGAATACGTTGATTCCTATGTCTTGGAGACGTTTATAAAGATGGGCAACAAAGTTATTGCGGGTGTCGTCTCCTCTAAAACTCAAAAAGGCATCATATTTCCACTTTTGATTGGCTTCATTTTGGGGAGCCACAGAAAATGTATGGGTTCTGGCAATCTGCACATATACGAGCAAGATAAGGTAAAGACTTGGGAGCAGAGCCCAGAAGCAAAAAGAATTAATAAGATAAAGAAGAAAAGGGAATCTCAAGGAAGGTTGACTTAAAACAATGATTTATACATTAACAGAAAGACAGAAGAGGCTCGCATGTCAAACCTTCCCTCTCTGCGAAACAAAGTAGACGGCAACATCTTAACTATGTTCCATTTTATTTAGACTAGTTTCATTTCAATACTCAATAATTTGGATATAAGACTAATTAAGGAGTTCTCTAACACAAGTTGGTCTCTATATTTCTTTTAACATCGTAAGCGGGTCTCTACATTTTCTACTCACATACAAATCTCTGAACAAGCTAAAAAGACTCCTAGCATATACCGTATCCTAACCAGAACTCTCAGCCATTAGAGGACCACGCACCTGATTTGCAGAAAAAACAGTGTTCATATCGTTTTCATGCCATAGTCTACTGCAATTCCATGGCTTGCCCTGCTCAGCATCACGGGCCACTTGCTGACTCATTTGTGCTATCGGATCCTGCATCTCAATCATTCCTTCTGAGATATATAAAAATAATCTATTGAGTACATCTATTTCATTAACTAACTCGAAGCCAAGTTTATTCAATACTGTAATCACATCTTTTTTCTTTTTTCCTCTAAAGAAGCATGCAATATGAAGAAATATATTCTTGTATTTGGCATCCAATGCATCTAAAATTATGATAAGTAACCTATCAATTTTCTCATCTCCGAAATCTTGGAGTCTATATAATGCACTTATCTGCTCTTTTGTACTTTGTTTGTAGAGAAAAGAACCCAAGATCTCCAGAGTTAAGGGTGAGCCTTTAGCATAATCTACTACACAGCACGAGAGCTCTTCCAAGTCTTTAACTGGAGCTCCTTGTTTAAAGGCGTGCCAACTAAAAAGTTCTAAAGCCTCATTGTTGGTCAGTTCTGGGACACGATAAAACACATCATGCTTGCCAAGTAAATCAAAACTTCTAGTTGTTGTAATGACCCTACTGCCATCACCAAACCAATTACGCTTTCCAGTTAAATGTTCCAATTGGTGATTGTCATCCATATCATCAAGAACAATTAGAACTTTCTTGGAACGAAGCATTTGGCTTATAATTTCATCGCAACTAGCAAAATTTGCTAAACCGACAGAATGTTTCTTCAGAATCTGGGAAAGAAGCTTCTGTTGCAAATGGTGTAGGCCTCCCGGTCCATGGTTTTCTAAGACTCTCCTAACATTTGGAAGAAAACAAGACTCTTCAAATTGACAAGAGATCTCATTAAAAAGTGCTCTGGCAACAGTTGTCTTCCCTACACCAGCCATCCCCCATATCCCTATAGAATGAACACCGCCAGATTCAACTTTCAACAATGATTTTACTTCCTCTACACGAGATCTGATTCCCACAGGATATTTTGGAATGTTCATAACCTGAGAAGCCTTATCAACAATTTCCTCAATACATTCATCTTTCCTGTGTCAAATAAAATATTTGAAATGTGATAATTGATGAAAGCGGAAAGCATTACCCATGTCCCAAAAAAAAAGGCAACATTAAAATTTCTCTAAGTTTGCAAGAAACTACACCTCAAATTGACAACAGATCTTATCAAAGAAAAGTAGGATACGGTAGAATTACTATGAAAAGATAAAATAATAATTAAAATATGATTATTAAATAATAAATAAAGACAAAATGACAAAGAAAATATTAAGTTTGTCTGAACTCCTTTTGAAAGTGGATTTACGCCCAAATAAACTCATGAACTTTCCATAAAATTAGATACTTTGTATAGGAAAAACTCTTTTAATAAATGTGATATTTTTTTATTTATTATCATTTATAATAATGCATAATAATACTATGTTAAATCTACATTATGTATTAAAAGTGAATGACGTAATATATAAACGTGACCCTTAACTTGGCATCAACGGATAACTATGTCCTCCAACTTTGAATATGCACGAGTGGGCACTTAAACTTGTATAAAATTGAATAAGTAAACATACATATCCTACATGATATAATACACGTAGGACGCCATGTAGGATACAAAATTGTCATGTAGGGTGTCATGTAAGTTGAATGTATCTATTTGTTCAATTTTATACAAATTTAAGTGTCTACTTGTGCAAATCTAAAGTTAAAGGTCCTAATTGCCAACAGACACCAAGTTAAGGATCATGTTTATGATTATGCCAAAGTGAATTATGCATGTAATATAAATATATTATAAGTATTTTAACATATATTATATTTATTTGATAAGAAATTGACACAATATATTATAAGTATATTAAAATATATTATACATATATTATTCATTAATAAAAATTGTATTATATGTGTTATAAATTATTCTCTATAATATGTATTAAATTGTACTATAAGTGTTTAAATGAAAAAAATATTATTGCAACATACGTTAAATATTTTCTTAATGTAGCAATATGTAATGTAACCCAAAAAGTTCAATGATGCACTTGGTTAAGAGCCGGTATGGATTGACTTAAAAAATAATTTTTAAGTCAAAAAATAAAAAATCAAATTGAAATGATTTTAAGTCAAAAAATAAAAAGCATGAAAAATCTATTTTTAAATTTTGACTTATTTTAAGTCATTTTTTATCTTATCAAATAATTTTCAACTTATTTTAAGTCATTTTTGATTTATTTTAAATTATTTTTTTATATTTGCTAAACACTTTCAAAAGTCAAAACCTCTAAATCATAAATTGTTTATCCAAAGAATTTAGGGGTGTTTGAATTGAATTTTTTTTAAAGTGACTTAGAAGTGAAAAGTCAAAAAAACTTTTTTTAGCTTTATAAACACTTTTTATGTTCTTCCAAAACAAACAAATAAAATATTTAAAAGCTAAAACTCACTAAAACAAAGTGGATCCAAACACCACTAAGACAAATTCCCAATTACTACTTTCTTTGTCTTAAGCCGCCACCACTCAGAGGCTGTCGAACCTATCGTTTATGTTTTTGTCAAGAAATATATAAAGCAGAGAAATAGAGAATATGCCAAAAAATTGAATCAGACTCGGTTAGTTCTTTTGAGTTACTACTCACCAACAGAAAACTCCGAAAGGATAAGAATAATTATAATCATATTTGTTAAATTTCGCAATGTCGACTGCTTTAGAGAGAGCGTCCTTGCATATCCACACCTTCTCCAGATCAGAACGCTCTAAACTTGCCTTGGAGCTTCTGGAAAACTTGCGTAATACTGCACGTGGTTCTGTGCCATAGACCGGGAAGAATTCCTGTCCGTGGTTGTCAACGCACTCCATGATCTTAGTGATTTCTTCCGAGCACCGTATGGAAAAAGCATACATTTTGGAAAAGATTGTAATGGCAATCCTTGATTCCTCGATGGCTTCTGAGATTTCTGTCGAAAATGGTGCTAGTTTTGCAGATCTGCCATCGTGTTTGAATGTCTTGATTCCTATGTCTTCCAGACGTTTGTAAAGATCGGTAACAAAGTTTTCGTTGAAGTCTTCCGGTAGAAAATTCAGAAAAACATCATATTTCCACTTTTTGACAGATCTAAGTTGGGAAGCCATGGGTAAAATTGGACTCTGGACTGGCTATCGTGAAAATGTGAGATCTTGTGGCAATTTGGAACCACAAACAACAATGAGTAGTTATCCATTAAAAACACAAGAAAGGATGAGTCAACTTTGCGGATCTCCATCAGCTACAGTAAACATTGGTCCAGCAATTATAAATAATTGAAGCCACGTGTCTCTTTATTACTCCCTCTACCTTAATTTATGTGGCTTCTTCTTTTTAGTTCGTTTAAAAAAAATGACACATTTTTAAATTAAATACTTTTTTCATTCGAAAAAGAATGACTTTTTTTTTAGTATGTTTCAAAAATAATGACTTTTTTATTTTTTTGGTAATATTTTAATTTTAATTTTTCACTTGACATGTTTAAGGCCACAAGATTAAGGACAATTTTGTACATTTGACATAACTTTAATTTAGAACCATAAGATTCAAAAAATTTCTTAAACTCCGTGTCAAGTCAAACTAGGTCATTCTTTTTTAAACGGATGGAGTAATAATTTAACTTATCTCTGATGAAATAATTTATAGTCATGCAAATTTCTATTATTCATTTTAGACCATAAATTTTAAAAATCTTCATTTCTTTTTTAAACCCTATGCCTCAAACTACGGGAAAATGTCTGAAATATATTCGAACTTTGATCGAAATTATTATAACAATACAGAACTTTGGAAAGGACATTTTACCTCCCTGCACTATTTAATAGTGTATTTTAAAAGTATATATGTACCCACATGAAAATCATAAATATTGAATCATTATAAATAATAGTGTGTTTACGTGGGCACATATATACCTTTAAAATACACTATTAAATAGTCCAGGAGGTAAAATGTCCTCCACAAAGTTTGGTATCGTAACAATAATTTTAGCCAAAACAGCGATAAAAAAGATTGACCTCAAAATATCTAGGATTAAGTTTATAGATTCGAATTCAGAAACTATCTTAAGACAACATTTTATTTTATATCAACTAGCAGGAAACATGCAATAAGAACGTTTATTTCTCCACCTTTACCATTCTTGAATACCTTAAATCACACTAATACACTTAACTCTAACTCTCGTCTTTATCAACTTAATCACTCTGTTCTTAATCATAGCTTAACCATTCTAACTCCTGGAAGAGTCCCCGAATGCAACTACCACCACTCCGACTAACCACTCACGACATACCCTTGATTCTTCTTCACAACCACTCAACTTTTGACCCATAGTACATTATATCATGGCTTATTAACTGTTAAATACGAATATCTTTCCCAATATAGGATTTACCTATTTATTTACATCCCGAACACTACCTCCGATTCTCAACTTTTAAGAACATAGACAACTCTTCTACATAACCAATAGCAACTCTTGGACCTTCAATCCCCACTCACCATATCACATCCCGATTTGGGTCGGACCATCCATGGCTTATTCAATAACGAGATAATTCACGAGTATACACAACATAGTAGAATGCTCATATATAGAATACAATAATCAGTTGTCAATTCAAGAGCAATGTACAATCCACATTCTCAATAACAATTAGATATGTCAACACAATGGTCCTCTCATGGAATCCATACCCAAACTATTAGTGTCGGAACGCGACACCCGATCCAATGTATGTATGTGTGTCGATACGTGGCACTCGATCCAATATATGTATATGTGTCGGTACATGACACCCAATGCAATGTATGTATATATATGCATGTGTGTCCGTACGTGACACCCGATCCAATGTACCTATGTATGTGTGTCGGTACGTGACACCCGATATAATATATGTATATATGTCGGTACGTGACACCTTATCCAATGTATGTATATGTGTCGGTACGTGACACCCAATACAATATATGTATATATGTCGGTACGTGACACCTGATCTAATATATGTATATGTATCGGTACGTGACATCTGATTCAATGCATGTATATGTATCGGTATGTGACACCCGATCCAGTCAGCACAATCACAATCATATCCATAATGAACATACTGATCATAATCATACAACCAAGTATTAGGTTCATGGCATGCAATTGTTTATATTTTAGTCTTTTTCTTAGGCTCGATTCATAATTCTCAATTTCATACATGTATGCATATAACGAAGCCATTAACAAGTTTATATCACACAAACATGGATCAACCATCATCTAACCCTAACTCACAAGTGGGGCTTCCCCCTATGGTACACATCTTATGTAACAGCTAGGATCATAGGTCTAATTATCCCTTATTCGGTGCACGAAGGCCTACGCTTGAATTCTACCATATATCTCCAATTTCAAGCTCCCGAATGATGAGACAATGATTTTTGTTCGGAATCTGCAATCTATCGACATCCTTACGTTAGAAATCTCTTTCTCCTTCCCTCCCAAGCCTAAAGCAGCCTTTGGAGGGTTTCTGGGGTGATCTTCGCCTATTTTTGGTGTTTTGGGAAAAAAGAGAAAATAAGACTTCGCGTTATTTAAATATTGTCTCGTCCATCCCACTCTGGCGACTACTTAACTCGCTAGAGTGCCAATGTCCTGGCGGCACTTGGCCCGCTCTGGCGGGCTGAGGGGCCCAGTTTCCCCGACATTTTTCATTTCCTAATTAATGACGGTTCGGATAGTTACAAGTAGTTAAAAATAGGGATATGAAAGTAAAAGGGTAGTTACTCATAAATAGTTTCTTTTTTTAGGATACAAGTGTTCTTTTCCCTGGAAGAAAAAAATATATAATTTACATAAATCTCATAGTGTTAAGAGTTAGTTACATTATTTTCCAATTTTTTTTTTCAAATTACAAAAATCCTTTAAAATTTATGAATTTTGGATATACTACTTGAACTTTCGGATACATTACTAGACTTTCAAATACATCACTGGATATCTAGATACATAGAAACGGTATGTATCCAAGAGAGGAGGGATGCATAAGAGAGAGAGAAAGATAGGGGGAGAGATGTATCAAATAAGAGATGGATGTATCCGAGAGGAGGATAAAGATGTATCAACGAGAGAAGAGTGATGTAACTGAGAAGGGGACAGAAATGTATTAGTGAAAGGAGAGTGATGTATCCGAGATGGGGATATGGATGTATCAACGAGGGTGGCTTTCCAAGCAGGTCACCCTGATAATTGGATTTGGTGTAATTAGTGTAATTACATTGTTTGTCATGTTTGATTGGCCACATAATTACTTGGTCAGTAGGTAATTAGGTGTATTACACTCTCTAGTTCATGTAGGGGGAGGGGGGGCTGTGAATTGCTGGTAGTTACAAGCTGATTACTTTTTAATTTCTTCCTTTTATTTCTATTTTTGTCATTGTAGTGTATTTTTTTTTATTTTAAATTCTTTTTAATTTTTATTATTCTAATGTTTTCTAATTTTTTTTTATTTTATATTATTTATATTTCATTTTCTTTTCATTCTCACACATTTACTTCATGTGATTCCAATTTTCATGCATTTTTTCATATTATCTAGAAAAAAAATTCATTAGTATAATTTTGTTAGTATTCTAATTTTAAGATTAATGTAGAATTCATTGTTGAATAAACATATGGACTTACGTTTTCCTTTTCTTTTAAATCATATTTTGTGTATGCTATGCTGAAATTTGACAAAAGAGTACAATGTTAAATTTTTTATATCAAATTAGAATTTTTGTTGTATTTTCAATTTCATTTGTTTTAGGGGTATTGACTCGATTTCTTACATTGTAGGCTATTTTATTAAAGTTAGATGTGATAGATTATTTTTTTGTCAAATATTTTATAATTTTATGACATTATATTTATAATATTAATCCTTTTGTCAAACATGCATTTCATGATGTTCATAGTTTATAGAAAATTTATATTTTTACCTTTTTATGATTAATTTAATTAAATTATACTAAACTGAAAAATATAAATCAATTATTTTTTATAATATTAGTTAAGAACATATTTATTAATTAATATATTTTCAAAAGACAATATATCTTAAATATTCAATTTTATATCATTTATAAAAGCTCTTATTTATCTAATATAAATTTTTAATTTTCAAAATTAATATAATATTGTGATTACAATTATACAACCGAACAGTATAATTATGTCAAACAAATAAGTCAATATAATTCCGTTACGTAATTACTTGGCTTATAATTATTACCTGATCTCCGAACCCACTTAATAATACTGAAAGTTTCGCACCAACTGTTTTGTGAGACGAATAAATACGGAACTGGAGCAAAGATCGTCCGGTTGACTCTGTTTCTTTAGTTTTAGATTAGTCAATGGATAATTGCTTGTATTCGCATCTTCTTTTACCTCATTAGTTTTTTGCTTCACTTCTTCTTTTTTTTCTTTTTTCGTTAGTTTTCACCATGGATTCCCAGAAAGAAGCGAACCAAAAATGGAAATACGACGCCTTCTTGAGCTTTAGAGGTGAAGATACTCGCAACAATTTTGTTTCCCATCTCTACAAACGCTTGGAAGAGAGAGGATTCAACGTATTCAAAGACGATGAGAAACTTGAAAGAGGAAGACCCATCTCTGCAGAACTACTAAAAGCCATTGAAGAATCCAGAATTGCAATTATCGTCTTCTCTGAGACCTATGCTTCATCCAAATGGTGCCTGGAGGAACTCACCAAAATTATGGATTGTGTTGAAAAGAAGGGACGGGAAGCGATCCCAATATTCCACAATGTCGACCCATCAGATCTAAGCAGGCAAAGCAATAGCGTTGCTGTAGCATTGGCAAAACACGAGGCAGATCTCAAGGGTAGTGATTTGGGGAAAGTGCAGAGGTGGAAGGATGCTCTAGGTAAAGTAGCCAATATAGCAGGATTGGATGTTGGTAAAGCTGCTAATAGGTAAGTAAATAAATGTTAATTGTACTAGTTTATGAGTTTTGAATCTTATAGCCATCATCACCAAAAGAGAGCTATCAAACTGATTAAAAGCTCAATTTGTGGTTTGGTTTGCCATCATTAATTCTGCTGGTTGACTACTTGTGAAGTTGTATTAACACAAAACAACTTACAGATGTGAGGGCTGTAATTGATGTCTACTCAATAAGTCAACATTTTTTAACCTTCTTGTAGCATGTGTCCGCAGATAATACTATACCAATTTTAGAAAAGGCACAATACATAAACTTGCCCTTTAACTTGGTCTCAACTGACATCTACGCTCTCTCCAACTTTGGGTGTGCACAAGTAAGCACTTAAACTTGTATAAAGTTGAACACGCGCGTTCGACGTGGCATAATACACGTAGGACACCATGTAGGACACGAATCACCTCATAGGATGCCACCTAGGACGCGTGTGTATACTTGTTCAACTATATACAAGTCTAAGTGCCTACTTATGCACACCAAAAGTTGGAGGGCCTAGATGTCAATTGAGGCCAAGTTAAATGACACTTTTATGTATCATGCTTGTATAAAATATACACATAAGATATCTAGTTTTACAGAACGTGCCCCATTTTCAACATGTAAATTTGTCCGTGTATATGTAATATCTGCTTCATGTGTGAAAGAGATGTTGAAAATATAGACCATCTTTTCATACACTATCTTTTAGCCTCTCAAATATGGATGATGCCTAAGCCTATCAGGAAACTATTCATATGCTTGGAAAGGAAGGCACTTGGTGGCAGATTAAAAAAGATTTTGGAATTGATCCCGACATGCTTTTTGTGGGTCATTTGGATAGAATGAAATCAAAGGTGTTTCGAGAGTAAATAATTGTCTATTCTATGCTTAAGTTTAAATGCATCTCTTTGTTAGCCTTTTCATGTAGAATGGAGAATTTCTATGATGCTGGTTATATGAGAGAGCTTCTCAGCTCCTAGCAGAGTCATAAATGAGTTTGAGTTTTCTGTAACTGGTATATTATTATACATGTACAGCACTATGTGCTGATTTTATTAAATAATTTTTTTATTTAATGATTTAAAGAAAAGGTTTGAAGAGTCAAGAGTAGAAAGAAGTCACAAACAGCAAATGAACATTTTCTTCACAGAAGAAGTTACAATTAAGCTTGAGCGAGCACTTTGAAAGTGTTTCTTGACCCTAGCTTTAGCTGCACATAAGTGCTCAGTTCAAATGTTATATGAGCAGAGTTCCAACATCTAGCTCTTTGCTCATTTGTAATCATTTGAACTGCTATGGTTAATGATTATACTGATTCAAATTAAATGTTTTAAACTTGTTATTATGAAGGTAGATTGTGTTGATATTGACCTCTCGTTTCTTGGCTAAAAATACATGTAATATCATGTGCTCATTAGACCAATTACTAAACTAGTCTATCTGCTTTGGCACCAGTAGAGTGGCAGGCACAAATGACTATCTGTCTGGAATAATCTTGCTTTATCTTTTAAATTTCTTTTTTCTTTTCCAGAATTTAAAGCTTGGCAAACAATATTATGCCTTTTAAAGCCAGGAATTGTTTTCACATGTCAACATCTATCTCCACACAATTCTTTTTATTCATACAAAACACAATGATGAAAATCTGGTTTGAACTGCATCTTGTTTGGATAAAGTGTGATCTTTGTTCAGAATGGGAATGAAAATGTTTGTATGCTTGAATCTGTAAGATGGGTGGCACAAAGGACAGCTTAAAGTAAAAACATTAACAGGATTTCATGTTACTTAAACTATCTTGTTTCTTGGCATATATTATACAAGTTCCAAAGAAGAATTACATTGAATATGGGTTCTCTTAGTGTTGAGTATATTTCACTACCTTTCTTATTAGTTATTATTACTTAGCACAGGAATGAATCAGAATGTATTGACCAGATTATAAATGAGAAATTTCAATAGTTGCACCACACAATTTCAGCTATTGAGAAGTATTTAGTGGGAATTGAATCTCGTACTGGTGGAGTGGAATTGTTGTTGAAAGTTGGATTAAGTGGTGTCCGTTTTGTGGGGATATGGGGATGGGTGGTGTGGGGAATGCAACAGTTGCAAGAAAAATCTTTGACAATATTTCTAACCAGTTTCAAGGGTCTTGTTTTCTTGCAAATGTTCGAGAAGATTCAAAGAAGCATGGGATGAAACACTTGCAAATGACACTTCTTTCAAGAATCCTAAATGAAAAATCTATGAATATAGCAAGTTTCTATGAAGGAGCTGACATGATAAAAAGAAAGCTTTGCCTCAGGAAGGTTTTAATTGTTTTTGATGATGTGGATGATGACCACCAGTTGGAGTATTTAGTTGGAAAGCATGATTGGTTTGGTGATGGCAGTCGAATCATTACAACAACCAGAAATGCAGATTTACTTCGTTGCCATGACGAGTTATATTCTGTCCCTGAATTGGCTAAAAGTGAGGCTCTTGAACTTTTTAGTTGGTACGCCTTTCGAAGAAGGACTCCCGATAAAGAGTTTTTTAAACTCTCCAAGTCTGTAGTAGATTATGCAAAAGGCTTACCCTTAGCTCTTTGGTTTTGGATTCTTTTCTCTACAAACGAGGATAACTGACTGGAGAAGTGCATTGGATAGACTCAAAGATACTGGATACGAAGAAATTATTAAGCAGCTTAGCTTAAGTCTAGATGGATTGACCTATGAAGACAAGAATATATTTCTTGATATTGCATGTTCTTCAGGGGAAAACGGAGAGATGACGTGATGACAATTCTAAATAGTTTTGGCTTTAAATCAGAGATTGGAATGGATGTCCTTTCTAAAAAGTCACTTATTCATATTTCAGAGGGAACGGTTGAGATGCATGATTTGATAGAACAAATGGGTCAGCAAGTGGCACGTGATGTTGATCAGGACAAACCATAGAATCATAGCCGAATATGGCATGAAAAAGATATAGAAACTGTTTTTTCTACAAATCAGGTATGTATGTCCTCTAATCATTTTGAGGATGCTTGAGATTTGTCATTTTCCTTAGCATTCTTTCGGGATTCCTAAAAACTAGACAATAGACATCGAGGTATACATCCTTTTAAGGCTAGAACATTTTTCTTTATGTGAACTTCATGCTATGGTATGTTCAGTGTTGTGAAAGGCGATCACCTCATCTCCAATGGCGAGAGGCGAGGCGACCCTTCATCGCCTTTTAGCTTTGTGGCGAGGCGATCTTCAAAAGGCGACGCCATGGCGACAAAAGGCGAGAGGCGAGAGGTGAGAAAGGCGTCGCCTTTTGTATTTTCTTAAAAAAAGGCTACGACTATAGGGTTTTAAAAGTTAAAAGGTAATTTTAGTGTTTTCGACTAGGCTCCTCCGGCGACCAGCCAGACTTTTTCGTCGACTCCAAAGTCCAACCATCGCATATTTATTCTTTTCTTCATCATATTTCTTCTTCCTCTGTTTGTTTATCCTTCTTCTACAAACTTCAGAGTCACTTGTACTTTGTTTTGACTTTTGTTATATTTTTTCCTCATCAAGTTCTAGAATTTCAGTATGTACTATCTATTTTTGGTTTTTGAATTGAAATATTTGCTTATATGTAATTTCTATTGAGTTTTTGATTATTTACATATGCAATTAAATATTTTAATTTATTGGTATTAATTGGTGCCGCACTTCAAAAAGGCAAGCGCGTTGCCGCTCGCCTCGCTTTGTGGCGAGGCAGACCCTTGTCGCCTTTTATTGCCTTTCGCTGTCCAAACCACTGGGTATGTTTCTCAATTAAATCAATTGCAACATCTTGGCCTCAAGCATGCTCTTGTAACACTGAATGTGCATGTTCCTGCTATTTTTCAAGCTTGCGTCTCTCATTTGTTTTGAGTATTAACATCTCTTGCCAATAAAATAAGAACCAAGTAAAACTAATGATTTGTGTGTTATCACAATTCAACTCTACAATCTTTAGTGATTTTTCTGTTTTGATAAGTAATTAAAGATTCTATAAATACTTGCACTAAGCCAGTGCCACAAAACATAGTTAAAGATTGTGCAGATCCTCTATTGTATCTAGGATTGCATCTGCATCATGTACAATAACCAGGTTGCACCAGAAAGCTGGCAAAACGATTTGGTCTCAATAAAAGAGCCTATGAAAAGAAAAGAAAATGGAATTGAAAGTTCAATATACATCTTTGTTTAAGGCTTTGTATGTTCCTTTTGTTGCCTTAAAAAATTCTGCTATTCCTTTCAAGCCATACGGTCCACCAAATGGCTTGAGGAATGGTATTCCTAGTCTTCCAGGATTACGGTAGCTCAAAAATGGATTTTTGCATGGTTTAAGACATGCCAAATATTGCTAAAAACATGCATCACAACTGACTAGTAACTCTACAATGCAAGAAGAGGTGGCCAACATCTTCAGAGTGTTCTTCACACTGTAGGCAGTAGGCAGCTACTGCAAGGCTGAAATCCCCTCTTTTGGAGTTGGAATAAGCAAGACAAGCTTCCCTAGCCACAATCCAAGAGAAGCAAGAGACCATCAAAGGAGCCTTGCTAAACCAGATCCTTTTCCAAGGCCAAGAAATCCTTTCCAACAAAATGTAGCAACTTCTGCTGTAAAGAGACCTGTGGGATGTCCCTTCCATATGATAGAATCTATTTTATTATAGCCCAAAACTATGTTGCGAAGCAGCTGAAACAAAGACATAATCTTTCCACTTCCCAGACATTTAAGTTCCTTCTAAGAAAGAGATTCCAGCCTTTGGTTGAATAAAGTTCAGGAATTACCCCGTTGAGTTGCGAAGAGAAACTGTCTATATGTCTGTTCATTTTATTTGTCTTAATGGAACAGCTTAGTGAGCACTTCCTTTACTATTTGTAGATAGTGAGTGATGTCAATTTACTTTTACGTGCTAAGTAATTTTTCATAGCATCTTTTTTCGGTAATGTTGTTATTTGTCTGAGAACTAATTTGACTGATGACATTTGGTATTGTTTCGAGAAGAACATTTTTCTTGTAAATTAGATTGTTGCAAAATTTTATCCCTCTTAGAAGAGAATTCAGTGAGGAAATAGTTGAAGCATAGTACAGGAAATATCTCAACATAACACACTGTCATGAACTTCTCACTATAGCTTTTCTTTTTTGTGGTTTAACAATTCTTAGATGCTACCCTACATGGAGAACTTTTGAAAGAATTTTCTTTTAAGGCATCCATGTATGCACTTAACATTCAAGTTGAAGAAGCAAGTAAATTTAGGAATTTTAGGGAAGAGCTTTTTCTAATGTAGGGGACTAGAATCTTAAGTTCATTGGAGAATGCATCTTTCGTTAGGGAATAACCGAGTAATATGATAATAGAAAGCAATATCTAATGAATTTGGATTTCAGAAAACTATTTGATTGAGCTCCAAATGGAAGCCAGATGTAAATCAATCGTGTTTCCCTAAGGCCATTATGCTTTTTCAAAGGAGAATAGAATTTCGGTTTAGTGTTTACAGAGTTCTTTTCTTTTCTTTTCAGTGGACAGAGTCGGTTAAAGGCATAATGGTTCCAGTTGGCTCAGACCAACATATATGCAAGTGGAGCAAAGCTTTCAGAAATATGCCTTGTCTAAGGTTACTCATTGTCAAAGAGGAGGAGGTCCGACATTATGAACCAGTTTCTGAGAATATTGAATTTCTCCCCAGTAGCTTGAAATGGCTTGATTGGTCTTACTACAGTTTTGAATCTTTACCAGCAAATTTTCAACCACGAAACCTTGTTGGGCTCAACATGACTTTTAGTTCTCTTGTTGAAATTTGCAAGGAACCAAAGGTATTGGTTGATCTCTTTCTTGACAGTGCTAAGCATTGATTTTTCTCTTACAGAAAGAGTTAGTTAAAGCTGACATTTTTATTCTTCACCTTTTGATAAGCAGGCATTTGACAAGCTGACAATTCTCAATTCAAGTTTTTCACAAAATTTACTCCGAACACCCAATTTTTCTGAGATTCCAAATCTGCAAAGAATTGTGCTGAAAAGTTGTTTAAGCTTGGTTGAGGTTCATCCATCCATTGGCAATCTCAAAAAGCTTATTTCTCTGAACATGAAGAACTGTAAAAATCTCAAGTTCTTACTGAGCAGTATTCAAATGGAATCTCTTGAGAGTCTCAACCTGTCTGATTGTGAGAAATTAGAAGCTCTTCCAGAAATTCAGGGGAATATGGAATTACTATCAGAGCTTCTTTTGGGATGTACTGCAATTCGGGAACTGCCATCGTCAATAGGACAGCTATTTGGCATCAGCTTACTTGACTTGCATTCATGTGAAAATCTTGTAAGACTTCCAGCCAGTTTTAGCAAGATGAGAAAACTGAAAGTTTTGATTCTTATAGGTTGCTCAAATCTGGCAACTTTTCGAGAAAGCCTGGGTGATCTAGAAGAGTTGGAGGAGCTCTATGCTGGAAACACTGCCATTTGGAAACTACCAGATTCTATGGAAAAGTTAAGCAAACTTAAAATCCTATCATTAAAAAGTAGATGGGAGACAAAGTCTCAATTTGCTACAGGTATGACATTCACTCATGCACTTTGTGGTTTGCATGAATTGAAAAGTTTGGATCTCAGTGGATGCAATTTATCTGGTGACAAGATTAATGCTCTTACACGCTTGACTTCTTTAGTGGAACTAAACCTGAGCAGAAACAAGTTTGCTTTTCTACCTGATAGAATCAGTCAACTTTGTCGACTTCAATATCTCAACATAATACAGTGTCATGAACTTAAGAAACTTCCCGAACTTCCTCAAAGTATATAGGAACTGTATGCAGAAGATTTTCTGGCCAGACAAAGTATTCTAGCTCTGTCGATATACCCAAGGTTGTATTTGGTCTCATTCACCAACTATTGTTGTATTTGGTCTCATTCACCAACTATTGTTTTAATCAACAATCATATACAGAAAAGAGCAACGATAAGTCGGTTTTGGATCACATTCTCAGCTTGTTTCTTGCACTGAGTATAGGTGATCGGAGGACTTACTCTATAATCTTTCCTGAGTGTGCGATTCCTACATGGTTCAAACATCAGAGTATTGAGGAAAAAATCTTGCTTAAACTGCCTCAGGATTGGTAAAAAATAGGTTCGAGGGCTTTGCTATATGCTATGTCACTTGCATGGGTGCAGGTGTCCTCGATCCTGATTCAGGGCTATCAGGGAAATATGACCATACTTTCATCAAAGTCAAATTGATATGCAATAATCATTCAGAAGAGCTTAAAGTACTGGAGAAAGAATGTGAAGTCACTACCACGTCTAGAAGTTATAACTGGTGTGTTTGCTTCGCCTACATACCATTTCATTCTTTGCTGCAGTTGTCTGCCACAGAAGTTAGAGACTTTAACCAGTATGGCCTATTTGAGGCTTCTATGACTATCCAAAGGCACATTACGAGACAATGGGGAGTTCATTTGATTTACAAGTCTGAAAGACAATTTTTCCAGAGCAGGACTGTGAAAGAGTTGCTTGCCAAGAAGTTGAGTCAAGCCAATCTAATTCAGAAAATTGCTTGGTCAGAGTCATTAGGAAGAAATGTTGAAGGAAAATCAAAATCAATTGCAACAGCTGCTGACCCCCTATCTAAGGGATGACCCTATGGCACCTGCACTTGAGGCCAGACTGTAGTAGCTCCACAAGCTGGTGCTTTCGAGGGATTACCAAGAGTTCAAATTTAAGGTAACCAACAAATGCTTATTCTTTCTAATGTAAAAATAGTTTTTCGAGTAGGTTAGATTTTGAATGATGAAGAATGAGGTTGGATAAATTTTAATAGAATTAGGCAAAATAATAATAATTGCGTTAAAGGTTATTCAAGTAATAAGTCAACTGTAGGCTTAATTTTTTTAAGAAGACATTATTACGTGAAAATTAATAGGTTAATAGAAATATAAGTTGCATAAACTAAAAACTGAATTTGAATAAGGAGTGTCCATGGAAAATGTTGTGGAAACGAAGGTGCTCATAGGAAAGCTTTGAATAAAATCTTCCTTGCACAAGACATATTAGTGAGAAAAGGCTGTTCAATGTGCAGTAGTTGCTATCTGTGTTGAGGGAAACTAGAAAGTATCTGTTGAATGCTAAGGGAATGTGTTTAGATTCATGTATAGAAAAAAATATTATAATATTCTATAGGATAGTGATTGCCTATCTGTCTTAAATAGCTCAAGACTCCTATGTAAGGAGTTACGCTTCTATATTATCAATTAGCAAAAGTCAATTAAAAAAAGTTTCCTATTTTTATGTGGTATCAGAGTCTTTACGATCATAGTAGAGATTTAAGTAGTTTCCAGCTGTTAGCAGGAGGCCTTACACCGCCTTTCCAACCAATGTTTTCTTCTTTCTTTCCTCTTTCGGGTGGCAGTTGCCACTTCTCTCTCCTGTAACCGGCACCATTCCTCTAAGAAGATCAGAGCGCTCCACTATACCTTAATCTTTTTGTCCTTGTTTTGCCAATCAAGTTAAGTTGATGATGTCTGGGAGATTTACAACACCATACATCCTCCGTGACTTGAATAGGTTCATATCCCTATTCAGTGCAAGAATCACTTTCTTTCATTGTGCATTTCCTTTGATGCTAAAGCAAGTTATGCTACCATTTGTCTACCTTTTATCGTCGTTCTGGAACGCTGAACATGATCTTAACTGCTGAATTTTCCCCGTTTCTTCTATTGTATTAACCCTGCCTGATTTTGCTTTTGCTAGGGGCTTAGATTCCTGTTTAGCAGATTGATTGTATAGTGCCACTTATACTGACACTCAAATATTGAGCATTTTTTGTCCTAATTTTACTGTCTGATTGGTGTCCCAGTTTGCTTCATGTATCACCTATCTCTAAAAGAAATTGATAAATGCATTGATTTCATTTTGTAATTATGGATTTTAAATAGTGCAATATTCTGCCTGAATGTGCTTATTTGTTTGATGTTATATAGTTATGACGTGAATTAGCATCAGTTGTGCCCCTAGTGGCGTTGGCCTTGTGGTAAGAGGTGATGTGTGTGTTAGACGCATGTCACGGATTTGAACCCTGCCGCAAACAAAAAACCTGGCACTTACGTGATGAAGGGTAGAGAAGTAGGCCCATTATCCACAAAGTTTGGGATCGTGTGCCGCTGGCCCCGTAGGATTTCTTGGTTATCAAAAAAGAGAAGAAAAAAAGAATTAGCTTTAGCTTTATAGTTTTGCAGGGTTTTTTTTATCAGAAAGGTTTTATCAATAAAACAGCACTAAGATAATGCTAATTATTACAGAGTATACTTGATGTATATTTTAAATTTCATTTTGAAACAAGTATATGGTGATTATAGTTTTTGGGTTGGCAAATTGTAATGTAAAGACTAAGTAACATCTCTGTACAGTAATCTGACTAGATATTTCTCTGTTTAGTAGGCCACTATAAGAATTGGCATTGCATCAACTGTAGTTCTGAAGGAAACCATGACCATAGCTCGCATTTTTTAAGGCTAGAAATCATGCTAATCTTTGGTTCCATGAACGGAAAGAGTCTGTGAGTTGATGCCTGGTTTGAAAACTTGTGTTAAAGTTATTCTAAAAGTCACTGCAGTTAACTTCTCATGCCATCTATTACTTTGGAGTGTATAAGTAGTGTATGACACAGACAAGCTGCATGTCAATGATAAGTAAATAAGTGAAAATACAAACCCCGTCCCGCTTGCCACTTACCAAAGAAGGACCTTAGGATGAGAAGATTCTGTATACTCGCTTCTCCTTGTTCATGTTCCTAACTCCTTCCCGGGTTGTTCCCAATGTTTAGCACTTTCATACTTCATAGGTGCAACATCAACAAATTTGCTCATGATCAAGTTACAACCCAAGATCTAATGACCATATTATGTTTACTGTTGTGAGAGAAAGGTACTGTCAGAGATTCTCCAACAAAGGCATTACAGTTGGGATATTTGAAACTGATCTTGAATCTGGAAAAGCATTTCAGATTTCTAATAGATTAACATAATATAAGGCTTATTATCCATTTAGGAATGATTTTTGAGGATTAGTACTGAGAATAAGAACAAAGGTCCCTCAAGGCTCTCTTGAAATATTTGAGGGAGAGTGCTAACTGTTTAATGCAGAATCTTGAAGGAGCTCTACTACCATCTTTGCAACAAATTAAATAGGATTTTTAAATTTCTTAAGGACATGATTACACTTATCAAAATCAATTTATATATTTCTGTGTTTTTAAAATTTACTTTTCTAACAAAAATTAGTAACAATAACAATTTAATATAAGCTTTTATATTATTAATAAGAAAACAAATCCTGTCATTCATTGTGTCATTCTTTCCATTCTCCAGACATATCTCATCAACACCACATTAAAAAACATTGTTCTCATAAATATTTTGATGCATTATGCAAGACACTGATAAATTGGAACTTTATTGGTAGCTCAAAATTGTACCTACTCATTAAATGTCACCAAGAATTTTAATTCTTGATATTAGTTATCATCCATCAATAAAATTGTCTTGTAATTAATTTCCACTTAGACTAATGTATTTTAGAATATGAATATATGATATTACTCAACAGAACGCAATCCAATATTTAATGAAGCTATTGATAAGTTGTCTGCTTGAGATCATATAATTAAATTGGGAATAGAACAATAACAACTTATATCATGGAACACACACACAAAAAAAAAAGTGTGTATCCAGTAAAGCTTCTTCAACTATATTTTAAGTTTTTTTAATCTTTATTTCATCGAAAAAGTTGTCATTCACAAATTAACTATATGTCAGCTAGCATGGAAAGTATAGATTCAATAAAATCTAATAATTTTGGTATAAGTAGGGAGCTATTGTGGAAAATATGAGTTCAACAAAACTCAGTAATTTGATTCATATTTTTTATATTTGTTGAGAAATTCACTAAATATGTATATATAATGAATTTATGAACTTATACACTTTAAATTCTAAATTCACGATAAGTGATTATATGTCGTAATAATGTATCATGATAAATATGAAACATGCTAAACTTCTACATGTGATTAATAATATAAATTAATTAACTTGGTAAACGATTGTAATAAACCTTAAACAGTAAGTCTTAACATCTGAAAACTTTAGTCTAAAATTACTCCAAAATTGTAAAACTATTTTAGTTTTAGTATCACTGGTTGCTTGTCCTCTTCATTTAAAAAATACTATGTAGATAATTAAACTCTCTTGGGAGGGATTTTTTTTTTTTTTTTTTTAAAAAAAGAAAAGCTCCCCAAACTTTACAAAAATGCATTAACCCCACAATATCTTGTAGATTTCTTTTTTTTTTTCTTCTCTTTTTATTTCTTTTCATAGGGGCCCAAGCGATTCTGTACATTATTAAAAAGACAAAACAAAAACTAACGGACCTACTACTACTAGTGTACATGTCAGTTGTCATTCACTTGTCCACCTAACATTTTCTATCTAAAATCAATTCCATAATAATAATAATATTAATAATAATTCATTTCCGTTTAAAAAATACACTTCATGTGTCCCAAAATATTGGGTTTTGCGTGGGTTGGGGGGGGGGGGAGGGGGTGAAATACGAAGTCCAAATGCTTGAATTTAACTATAAATTCGGATATAAATTTTAAAAACTAAAATTTATAAATCAACATAACTAATAATTCAAAATATTTTTGATAAAATTATAATTAAAAAAAATAATTTAATCATAAAAAAAATACCTTCACGCAAAATGAAACTAGAAAGAAATAACAAACAACCATGATCACCCCTTTTAGTTTCATTCATTATCCAAAAGAAGATAGTAGGACAAAACATGTGGATGTTTAGGTGAAAAAGCTTATCCAAAAGGGTTGACACAAACACAAATTTTAATTTTCACAATCCTTTTCATTATGAGGGTGAAGAAAAGCAGAAACAGCCAACTTTGGTAGGTATGAGTAACATGGGTTCTTTGCTCTTTTTATGGGCCATGTTCTACAATTGAAAAAAATGTCCTCTTATCCATTTTATCGTTTCATCTCAACCAAGAATTTAAATATTCAACATATGATCATGTACATCACCAATAAAATCTCATATATTATATAGTACTTAAAAACGAGTACTTTTTCTTTATACCCCTTGAAGTTTTTGATAATTATATAGACTACCTTTATAGTATTGAAAATTACAAAATTAGCACTTGTTTTTTCATTAAAAGTTGTAGGAAGAGTCCAACAGAGAAAAAGCTCAAAATAGTCCCTTTATCTTTGTCTTTAAGACTCAAAGTTATCCTTGAGTTTTTGGAGTACTAATAGTCCCTCTTATTTACAATATTGGTGCACTTTAATTTGGTCCTCTCCCAAAATTTTGTCTATTTTTTAACTCTGAGTTTACCCACAATGTATGTATGGAATGTTCAATCGTCTTTTTATAAATTTAGTAGAAATAACTCAATGAAAGAGAATTAGCTTACAAGAAGAACACTTGTTTTGTTTAGTAGAAATATTATGGCAACTAAAATTGGGAGGTTCATCACGTCGATTCCTTGTGCAATAGTATAATTTTTTATTTTCTTACAACGACATATGTCAAAATGTTTTTAATTTAGCTGCAATAATATTTCTACTAAACAGAACATTATGTTCTTCTTCTCTCACATGGAGTTATTATTAAATATATATATATTAAAAAAAAACATTGAATATTTCATATATAAAATTATGAACAAAATCAACGTTAAAAAATATACAAAAGTTTGAGGAAGACAAAAAATGCATCAATATTATAAATATGAAGGACTATTAGTGCTTCATATAAAAACTTAAAAATGACTTTGAGTATTAACTCAAAGATAAGTAACTATTTTGGACTTTTTTAGTCCAACAAGTCCTTACTTGCAGCATATATCTACAATCTTTTTGAGATGTAAGAAAGTTAAGAAGAGCAAAGTTCCTTACATATGTATGTCTTATAAAGCAACTTGTTCTTGTATATTTTGTTTTGTTTGGATTTAGTCCCTCATGTACATGAAAATAAAAAGAAGAAGTAACTTGATCCTTCATTTTTTTTTTTTTTGCTCAGAGTTAGGACCGTTGGGCAATGCGATATGGAATCATGATATGGTATCATGATATGATATTATGATATGGAATCATGAGATGAAATTGAAGTTTTGTTTGGACATGTGATATGGAATTTTTGTGTTGTATATTTTCTCATAAACATAAGAATCTCATAAGTTGTAGAACTATTAAAATAACCCCAATTGTTTATTCAATCTTATCAAATAAACAAAAAATTATAAAATCGCACAATAAATTATTACAAAGCTATTTGTTCTCCACATAAGTAATTGTTTCATCTAACTTTAATTTAATAAAAAAAAACATAAATTATAGTGTACTAGCCTTTAATATAATCCTCGCATGCGTAAATGCGGACAATTTCCTCACATCAACTTGCATTTCGATCATGTGATCGGTACATTTAACTAACATTGTTACTTTGAGCCATTTGTTGGTCAATATCATCCGCAACTATATTGACCAACCTAACTTTCATATCAATTTATTAGAGTAAATGAAGAGAAGACCTTTCACTCCATGTTCAATTAGATATAACTATAGTTGTAATAAATACAAAACGGTAGAAGTAATAAATTAAGTGTTGGAGTAAATGAACAAAACAAATTTATTACTCAGCAATCGGTTGGTGTGAGTTAAAGTGACTATATGTTGGTGAGAATAATAAATTTTATATCGGTGAGAATAATAAATTTTATATCGGTGAGGATGTGATTATAAATTTATTTACATATGAAATAAATGGTTAGTAGATATAAATGTGAGGTTGTTTGAACAAAATATAAACTCGTGGATCAATTTTTATATTAAAATATCTCAAATCATGATATGAAATTCCCATATAATTTCATATCATGATTTTTGGAGAATATGGAATCACATCTCATGATATGGAATCATGAGATGGAATCAGCATAAAATTGCATGTCCAAACGCTGATTCCATCTCACGATACCATATCGTGATATGGTATCACATGGCCAAATGCCTACTTAATCCCTCATATTTTTCCAATTAAGTAAATCAAGACCCGTTTGTTTTTATTAAAGATCAAGAAATTGACTATAAATATATCTGGACATTAAAATGTGTATTAAGATTAAGATGTTTAAATTTACATATACATCTAAATGTTAATTAAGATATTTTATTAAGATCTGAATACTTAATACATATAAATAATGAATGTATAAAGCCTTTTGTGACTGCCGATTGAGGGTGGTGACAAGGTGGTGGTTATAGTGGCTTATGATTGTTGTTGCGGATAGTAGCTAATGGTGCTGAATGATGATGGATAATAATATTCATTACAGTGGATTAGTCATCTTTGTGACATTAAAATTTTATTATAGATATTAATCATTCAATTCAAACCCATTAAGTAGTTATAAAATTTTAAAAATTATCAAATAATAATCAAGATTTAAATGACCATGATTCATACTTTTATTAATTGCAAACGAATAAAACTATATTAATAAGTTGATTTGTTATTTCCCTTTAAATAAACATAAGGCCCATAACTTAGTATATTTACGGGAAAATGTCTGAAATATATCTGAGCTTTAACCGAAATTGTTGTAATAATATCGAACTTTGAAAATGACCTTTTACCCTCTGCACTATTTAATAGTGTATTTTAAAGGTATATATGTGCCCATGTGGACATCTAAATAATATTGCATCATTATAAATAGTAATGTGTCCACGTGAGCACATATATACCTTTAAAATACACTATTAAATAGCGCAGAGGGTAAAAGGTCCTCTATAAAGTTTGGTATCGTAACAATAATTTCGGCCAAAATTAAAGTATTTTTCAGACCATTTTCCCTATTTACAAGTCTATAAATATCATGTAAACTTGTTTTTATTACATACACAAAACAATAACTTTTTGTAATTATCTAAACCTTTGAGCGTAGAGGTAAAAAAGAAAAAAAGAAGAAAAACTATACTAAGGTGAAGATAGTAGAGCCCAGGAATTGATGAGAAGAGACATTGCTAGTTGTAATATCTAAGCTCACTTACATACCAACCACTGCCTATCTGTCCTTTAATTTGTCTCTGTCATCTCTTTTCATTTGTCCCTTTTATTTTTCTTATTTGATGTTCCTTTTTTTATTAGAGTTTGATTAAATTTGATTTTGCACTGAATCCCTTTATTTTTCTTATTTGATGTTTCGTTTTTTTATTGGAATTTGAATAAATTTGATTTTGCACTAAAAAGTCTTACAAAAGTAAATTCATACTTAGGAGGACTCGATCTCAAAACTTCTAATTAATAATGAATGAGTATTTACCACTTCAATTAAATTTGAATTTGGATCAAACAATCATATACTTGGACCAAGTGTTCTCAAATAAAGATGATTTCATATTTAGTGTTCGAATCAAAATCTTTAATTGAAAATAAATATCTTTGCCATTTACCACAATGTTTACTGTCCTTTCTTAGTATTTCAATCCATGTTCACGGTGGAGTTTTTGGTAATCACGTATTTTCTTCGTTTAAATTTGTTTGATATATTTTCTCTTTTAATTCGTTTAAAGAAGTAACTTCATTAATAAAATTTTAATTTTTTCCCTGACATGTTTAATTAAGACAACATGATTAAATGAACTTTTTGTTATATTTAACAAATATTTAATTTAATACCACAAAATTCAAAAATTTATTTTATTTTTTAAATTTTTTATATTAAGTTAATATAGATAAAACAAATTGAAACGTCGGGAGCATAACAATTTAGTACAAGTCAATGGCCTTAGTTTTGCCAACTTTTTATCATTCACTCTAGTTGCCTTCACGCACATATATGAACATTTTAGATTTAATAATAATGGTTCTCTTTTTAAAATTAAAATACACTTTCTCAAAAAAAAAAAAATTTAAAAAATTGTTCAATAGTGTTGGTCTTCTAGAAGAAAATAAAGAAATTAAATTAATAATTAATCACATACATGTTAATTAGGGAAAGAATTGGTAGGATATAAATCTTAAGCAACAAATATAATAGTGTAGGTGCAGGTTGACACTCAAAAGTTGTTTGTCAAAGTAAAATATGATGATTTCATTTGACGAAGATGGAAAATATAAAATAACTAAAATTAAACTTTATTCAAGTTTGTTATGGTCAATAATAGATATCATGAAATTGACTCCATCTCTAGATCATAATATCTTTTTTTTAAAATAACAAATAAAAATAATAATAAAGTTTCTATCACATGATGTTTTTCGGTTATAATTAGGTGGTGAGCTAATTTGGTATTATCCTTTTTCTAATTTTGTCTACGTAAGAAGATTTATATAATATACTTTGATTTTTAAGAGGTAAATAAGAAAATATTGATTGTAGTTTATTTGTATGTATTTTAAATATCTAAGTTGTTAATTTTTGTGAGTTATAATACTTTTCATATAATTTTTACAATATGTAAATTATTAAATTTGTCTGAATCTACGGTTAAATAACAAAATTTAACTCTCGAAATTTGAACTATTTCATATAAATTAAAACAAATTAATATTAATTATGCGAAATTAATCTGAACCTCTGATTGAAATAGTCTATTTTTTTTTAAAAAAAAATACATCACACAATCAAACACGATTAATAATTTCTTAATATTTTATAGAAGCTGCAAAATACTTGCGTTTATGAAATGCTACACATGTCATTTTATATTAAGCAAAATTGATTGAACTTGTCTAAATTAAAGTAGGCCTACCTATTCAGTCGATCTAGAAAAATAATTTCTTAAAATACGGTGCAAAATACAAAACTAGTTTTTAATACAGTTAGATTTTCAACATTAAAGGTACATATTATGAATGGAACACTCAAAGTATTTATTTATTTCTTATTCTTATGTGTGATCTCAAGGTCCCAAACAATTGTATGATTATAATTCTACAAGTTAATTAGTAGTATAAAATAACATAACTTATACGGTCAAACCATAGAAAGAGTCATTTGGATTATAATTTAAATTTGAAAATTGTATAAAGGAAACCACTGAGGGCATTATAATTTTGTTGGTATAAGCTAGTATTAAGAAAAATTAAACTGATCGTTTGAATGATTTATAAAATTTGGACTTAGCAAAGATCTCCTCGACCCAAACGAAAAAGAAGGGGGAAGGAAACTTGACGGCAAGATCCATTGAACACACTTAGATAAAATGATATGCTACTGATTAATTCAAATTTAGGGAGTGTTAGTATGAAATGATTTCTAAATTTTTTATGTTATAAGAAAATAATCTTCTTGAAAATGAGAAAATTGTTTTTTTAAGTGGGAACAGAGAAAACAAGTCTCATGAATGGCCGTTGACGCTTATTGATTATCTCATTCCAAAAATCCAACCCCTAGCTCCCCCACGCCCCACCCCAATCCCATTCCACCCTAGTCTCAACCCTATACACCGTAGTGTTTGAATAGATTACGTACCAATGATTTTTACTTATTTACTTGCTATAAGTTAAATATCAAAAAATAATTAAGTAGGAGATCTGGTAAAAAAAAATATTTCCTTTCATACCAAACACACCTTTTATTAGAGTTGAAATTACTTCTAAAGAGAGCAGGCTAATGGTATTGCTTGCCCATTTGATTTGTACCCCCAAATATCTCACAATCACAAGGTAGTCCAAATTGACAAGCATCTCTTAATCTTTTGACGTAGCAATTAATTAGACATTTCATTTTAATTTGCTAGTAACCATACTAGTAAGTAATATTTATGATGAAATTTAGTTAATTAGAATGATTACTTGTAAAACCAGAAAAGCATAAGGAATTTATTTTTCTCTAATTTAAAATAGAAACTTTGAACAACTATACTGAGAGTGCAATAGCCACAATATATATAATACTATAGTGTGGATGTTAAAAGTCGCAGATTGAAAAAATAATAAAAAGGACTTTTAGGTGGGCAAGTAACAAAGAAGAAAAAATAAAAAATACTAATAATGGAAAAAATGTGAATAAATTAGAAAAAATGACTTTGATAAGATATATATGTATACCAACAATTAAAAAAAAAACGTGGACGGACTATGTTGTGATAGGGGTGTACATTCGGTTTTTCGGTTTTGTTTTACACTATTTGATTTGGATTTTTCGGTTTTTGATTTTGTAAAAGTGTAACCCAATTCAATTCAAAATAAATTTGGTTTGGTTTGGTATTCCTCTATTCAGTTCGGCTTTTTTCAGTTTTTTTCTGCAAATTTACAACTAGACAGTGTCTAGTGGCCTTTTATTAAACATAAAAAATACCAATAGGGATAAGTGCAAGCAAGGGGGCTAGGCCTTACCTTACTAATCCTAATGAAGTGTTTATTACCTAACAAGCATGAAGAAAATAACATCTAGAGAGAAATAAGTATTTTCTAATCACCACAGATACACTCCATGATGATATTACAAATGAGGATGCTTAAATAATGTAAAAATATGTCAATCAAGAAAAAAGTTGAGTTATCAGCCTCAAACTTTCTATTGCAAACGCATGAATTAAAAAAGATTGATTGCCCACCAAAAGTAACTTGAAGTATTTTTTCTCGTCTTCTTCTTCAAACCTATCCAACAACACTTGATAATTCATACTGTCTTTATGGGTTTATTGGATCTTGTTGAACCTATTGATACTGTCAAATGGTTCTGCTTTGCCTGTCGCATTGGTAGGTGCCTTGGAACAAACTTTTCAGTCATTTTACCGTCCCAACTATGTTGCCTTACATGTGTCTTCTTTTTGCTTCTGTTGCTTCCACTTCTTTGTTGCCTAGGTGATATATCTCCTTCCCTACCCACTCTATCAAAGCACATGTCCAGCATATCTTCCTCATCTTCATCAAGAGAATCCTCGCCAAAAATCAAGCATATTGTCTTCCTCATTTTCTTCAAGAAAATCCTTACCCAAATCAATTGTATTTGACACTAAGATCCTTGACTCATTCTTCTTTGCAATCACACATTTAGGCACAAATACGGGAGCTTCTGGACTTAATTTGCTGTTCAAAGTAGATGGTGAGACTTGCTTTTCTTGGATCAAATCGTTGTCATTCTCTGTTAACTTCACTTGCTTTCCAGTAGTCTTCGATAAAGCATCAAAGTTATTCGAACATAATAGGTCTCTTGAGGCATTACTAATATCTTGCCTCTTCTTACTGTCATAAAAATTTCCAGTCGCACCCTTTTCACTACATGGAGAATTATTTTGACTAGTCAGGGAAAGACTCCGATTACTAGTTGAATTTTTATGTGCAACTAGTGTCCAATTTTTAGTTGCATTCTTGGTTTCAACTTGCAAAACATGCTGCCTAGAATTTTCAACATCAGATGTATCCATTAGTTTGTGTCCTGAATCCATTATTTTTTGTCCTGAACCAACTCGCAGCGCATCAACCCCAACTCTTGGCGTTTCCCCTTTGTTTTCGGTAGTTATTTGAACACCAATATTACTTGTAACAACATCCATTGAGTGTGCAAGATTTTGCTCAGAAGGGACAACAACCAACTGCCGATCTAACGAAGTAGCTTTACTTTGATTGACATCTACAACCTTTCTTTTTTCATTTAATATTTCTCTCGCATCACCTTGATACTTTTCACTATCGATAGTACCTTTTGTAGCAACTTCAATGGTATCATCGATTTGTTTGTTATTTTGATTTCTTTTTTAGATCAAACAACAACTATCTTCATCACGACCTTGGTGCTTACAATAATTGCAATACAAAGGTAGATTATCATATACAATCTCCTGAAAAACCTCGATCAACTTACCAGATTTTTCATCCACAAACTGCAATCTTATACGATTTGGAAGTTTTTCCATTAGATTAAGTATAACCTTGACCCTAGCTGTGCTAGGTCTCGACTTGATTTGAGTAGCTTTATCTATAACTATTGATTTCCCAACTGCTGATGCTATAGACAACAGAGACTTCTTTGCAAACAAATTTGGAGATAAGTTGGGTAAAGAAATCCAAACCACAGCTAACGTGTTTCCTCCTTAGGATTATATCCAATGGACCATGAAAAAACCCTACATTGGTGCTCCTCTCCATTGTAGAGAAGATAATTAATGAGCGAGATAAAGCTAGTACATAATCTTCATATTGATCAAATCTCAACAAAATTTGTCTTGGAGCAAGTAAGCCAATTAAACAATTGCTCTTGGTACCAAGATGTTTCGGTAAAATTGACCTTAATACCTTCAAATCCGGTGCACCATGGATAATTTAAACACCACTGCTTGATGCAATCCCTCTTCAATCGTAAAGTCTTGCCTTTCCTCCATTGAAAACGTGATAGTAGGTTCTCCATGAATTATTTTGATTGATTTTGCGATTGTTTTTGAGTTAATTAGGGTAGATTGTTTAGGATTTATAGTATTGGAATTGAAAAGGGTAGCGTATGTGGTGGTTTTGGGGGTGGTGGGGCGGGCAAGACAACCTCAAAAGGAGGCCGTCCAATGGTCGTAGCAGCCATGAGAGCTGCGCAGCTGCTGGCTTAAAACCCTAGGTCAGTCATCGTAAGGTCAGCGTTTTTCAGTTTGGTTATTCGGTTATGTCAGTAATTAATAACATAGCCAAAGTAATAATATTGAATCCCTCAAATATACTTTCTAATATAAATTATAAGAAAAACTTAAAACACTGTACTTATAAGTATATCTATTATTGATGTTCAAACATAAAATATAAACATAATCATCATGAAAGGTAATAACCAAAAAGGGTAAAAGTGGTTAACTCCAACTTAATTCTAAACCTAAAACATTATATATCTATATATATATATATATATATATATATATATATATATATATATATATATATATATATATATAAAATTCATTTTTTTAAAAATCCGAAATCAAACCAAAAAACCAAACAAAGTAATTTATTAATCTAAAATCAATCTGAAAAACCAAAAAACCAATCCAAATAAAAGTTAATTATGTTGTAACAAGTTATTTGCCTAATTTCTTAGGTTATAATTCAATTTGATATGAAGAAATTTTCTAAAGTAATTTTCAAATTTGCAAATAGGCTGCTTTAGGACAGCAAAATATGCTTCTTTTTAAAAGGAAAAAGAGAAATTTTTATTGATAATGAGCTTTAACCCAACACTAGTGTTAAAACATTTTCACTGCCTTTCTTATCACTGAATTGTCAATTAATTTTGTTAAGGATTCACAAGTTAATATATATATATATATATATATATAATTTTTCAATATAAATACAAAGTCTACAAAAAAGTCAGTGGATTCATGTGAACCCACGAACCCCACCTAGCTTTGCAGAGTGATGTGTTTTCCGTTTTTGTCGAATTTTTTTTTTTTACCTATTACTCGTGAATCATTCATTATTTATGTAAAATTTACATAACGATCCAGTCAAATTAATTTTCCAACTGTAAAATTGCCTTTTCACATTTGTTCTGAATAAATATGACCTTTTCTCAACATGCATGTCACACTTTTTAATTTCCAATTTCGTGGCTATAAATTTTGAGGTTTCATCTCAATCACTCTCCCTCTCTCTTTTGCATTGTTTTCAAATGTAAAAATATAGGTACTCAGTGTGTGATTTGCTTTGTTATTTGAACTTGTTTGAAGTTTTACAATTTGCATTATCGTTATTGAAAATAGTATATTCATTCTATCCTATGAATATTAATTCATATTTGTACCTTGAAAATAGTAAAGGAATTTTTTTTTTCTTTTAAAACACACAGCGAATTGTGGGATAAAAAAAAATAATTTTTTGTTTCTTCTACGTTAATTTTCTGATTTAGCACTCTTGATAAGTGGGTAATTTACCTATTTATCAGTTGGTTATTAAAATTTTATTATTGTGTGTTTTCAAGTTTCAACTGAGAAAATGTGACACTTATAACGTTTTAGCTACAAAAGACATGATTTTATGATTTATAGGACGTGTTTGAAGAGAAACAACGATTTACACTTGTGAATTCGTTCGTTGATAGGGAGTAGTCTAATTAACCCTTTGATTCTTGATTCGTCTTCTTGATCATCAATACTATGCGCATTCTTTTATTTATAATTCAATTGTTGCACCTTTTATGGGTAACTAAATCTATAGCTAATGTTGAGGAGCCCTAAAGGTGGAGTAACAATGAGATAGTTGTGTGGTCAGATATTCTAGACGGTAATTTTTGGGATATGGTTATTTTTTTCGTTTTGTATGAATTTTAATGAAGACATGCATTACAATTTGTATATATTCTTCACTTGCTTGGAAAGATGTTAAGATTAGGAAAAACAACTTATAAAGGACAAAAATTTGAAACGTCTATTCTATTTAAGAATTAGAGACCCGGCGGTGATAATCAACATGTCACATGAGTTAGTAGTTATTAATGCAACACCCAAGCATTGTGAGGAGTACTTATGATAATATATCTCATAAAAGGATCAGAAGGACTGAATTTTTAAGGAATAAAATTTAATTATTTAAAAATGGGATTGATAATTATCATTCAAAGAAATTTATAATTAGTAATATATAAAATCAGATCGAACTAATCGATAATAATTAAATAAAACAAAAAACTTGGGAGGAAATTAAAGGATAAGAAATGAGAGGCTCATCACATGTAATAGAGTCTTATCTACATCAACAAATCATGTTGTTATTTTCCAGATATGACGCATGAGAGGGGTTAGGTAGCAAACAAAAACAAACACAATCGAAGAATAAAGTGATAATCGGAAATAGTTATTGAGTCGTGTTCATTTTTAAGAAACTTTAATTATTAGTCCGTTAGCTCATTAGTTTGTTCCTTTCCTGAATTCTATTGATATTATACAATTTGATGATCGATGACATGAATTGTGATCGCAATGTGTATAATATCACCTTTCATGAATGGAATGACTATGCTCTACGGCAGTTTCAAGTTAATTGAAATAAAATTTTATGATAATTAACGAATATAATAAACAAAAAATGGCTGTAAAAGAGAGAGAGAGAGCATGTGATTTTATTTGCAATTATAATGAGAATATGGATGTTTGAGTGTTGATTACAACAAATACAATAAAAACAAAACATTATTAATTAGTAAAAGAATAAACTCCATCTGCCCGGAACGTGCTTTCTCCTAAATGCATGCACATGCACATTCTTATTCTTCTAAGCTAACTTACGTATTATAGATCAGATGTGTTTGGTGAGAATGGAAATGTTTTTTCGAATATTTGATACATAAGTAAAAAAATATTATGAGAGGTAGAGATAGAGGTAAGGATATATAGGAGTGATACAAATGAATTGATATGACGATGAGGTGTGTTAAAACTTGTAATGTGAAAATGACATAATCAATGTAAAATATAACGTTATTGTGTAACTTATATTTTACTTTTCACTAAGAAAAAAGTCATTTACCTCATTAAAAGAACTTTTTATTTTTCAAGAGATTTTTTTTTTTCAAAAAAATTTGCTGAATTGAAAAAATTATCCATAATGTTTTCCGCGTTCCTTTTTAATTTATCTTCTGACTTTTGAGTTTTGAGTATGTAGCTATCTCATATTTTTATCTAAAAAAAGTCATTTGAAACTTCATATCTTTACGGCACGACTTTATCACACACATTAAAGATGGTTTAGCTAAGTTTTTTATTAATTTACTTTTTGGGCAAAGGCGTAGGATGTGTAAGTATGAGTTGAATTGATAATAAAATAAAAATGTTGACAATTTGAATAGGTAAGTATTCAAATGAAGAAAACGGTTTTTTTGTGTGTAACATGAGGGCGGTTCAAGTATTTCGTCGTCAGATTCTTCTGAATTTAATAATTTATTTTTTATGCAAAATACAAAATTTAACATGAATATTCATGAAATTTTACCAATTACTATATATAAATTCATGATTTTCAAGTTCAACGAGATTAATAATAAGGACCTAATAGGTCAAAACCAACAAAATAAAATCCTGGAACTATCTTTATTTAGTTATATATGTACATACTCTTTAGAAATGCGCCATTTGTTCTTTTTTGGGAAAGTAGTTTAGAAAATACTACTTATATGATATCTTCTACTTCTTCTTTTGGCCACTTATGATATAACTTAATTTTTTCATAAGAAAATATTAAATTGGAATAGAAAACTTTATAAATTATTCCTAACATTATACATAAGTTTAATAAAACAAGGTTATGAATATGTATAAATAAATATTATGCCTAATATTGAAGTATCAAAAAACACTCTTAAATTTGGTGTATTATTAGTTTCATTTTGAATTATTGACAACTTTAAAAACATCAATCTAATTGACTAACTAAATTTAGATACACAATTGATTTGCTACATGACATATATCACAAGTGGTGCATGAGTCTCTTAATAAAAAGTCGAAAAATTGTTGAACAATCATTTTATAAGATTGATGGTGTATTTAAATTCAATTAGTTAATTAAATGTATGTTCTTAAAACTGTCAATAATTTAGGAATAAAACTAATAATTTGTACAGTATTAAATAAATATTTTCAATACTTCTCTCCCAATTTTACTATAAAGCTACTTAAGCAATGATTTTTTTATAAAATTTCAACTTTAAATTGTTAATCTTGCTGAGCCGACCCTACCTATAGATAATAAAATTTAGAACAGGGTGGAGGCAAAAGCTTGTCATTTCCAACTGGAATTTCTTAAAAAAGAAGCTTTTTATTTCTTTAGCTGAGCTATTAAAATAGGACTTAGGAATGAAGAATCCCATACTTACACTGTATTAGCACATGACCATGCCCCCCACCCATGCCTACCCACCTACCTTTAACTAACACATTGTTTTCTTCTCTATTTCCTTTTTCTTTCTTTTTTTTTACTACTTTAAGCCAGAGATTGGGTTACCTACCTTCCAAACATGTCACATGTTCTTTCCCTCTTTTTAAATAGTTTTTAATTATTTTGTCTTTTTGTTTAACTTAGTTTGTTTCTAGAAGCACATTATATTGTGTTTAAAGCAGTCACGGTATCAGAATTTTCACTAAAGAGATTCTAAATATAAATAAGTAAATCCGCAAAAAAGTCAAAGAAAGTGTAACTTTTAGTACTATATATTTGTAGTTGACCATATATAAACAGTGTATTTTTCGCAAAAGGAGGTCTCTCAATCTTAGTTGAAGAAGGTTCAATATGTTCATAATTAATTATATATAAACAATGTATTTTTTTCGCAGAATTAAGAGGGTCTATCGGTCTTATCTGACTCTGCCTCTTTTTCAAAGCTAACAACCACAACCAATAAAAGTAAGGGGGAGTTATATTCTAGTTTCATTTGTTTGGATATTAAAAAAATTAGAAGGAAGATTCCCTTATTTCCCACTCAATCCAAACAAAACTAAAATCTCACACAACCAACATAGTATTGTAATTATTATTATTATTCTCTTATAGTGAGTTAGTTGTGTTATTAGGTGGAGGAAAATCCGCCATTCTTTCTGGAACCTTAATATAAAGCAGTACTGGATTCCCAACAAACACATTACACATTTATTAATTAATATGTACTATATTTAAACAAACATTTGAAAGCTTAACCATTGGCCAAACGCCACTTGATCCAATTCCAAATCATACTTTGATTTTTTATTAAATTCTTTTTCCATCGAACATCCATCTTTGCTTTTATGGCTTGAATTGTCTTCCTTGATACTAAATAAAATTTAATTTTTAAAATTTAACATAGCATTTTAATATAAGAAAAGTTACAATTTTTTATTACTTATCATAAAGTTATAGAATATCGTATTAAGTTGATCTGATCTAATTTAATTTAATTTTAAACTTTTTATTTAAAAGAAATATGATAACTAATTTGGAATAAATGAGTGTATGTATTATTAGTACAATATTTAGTTTACTTTGTATACTTCCATATATTTTTATAATTTTAATTTGCAACTTCATTTTAAGCTCTATTTATTGAGACTTGTGTACCTACCCCATTATTTTTGATAAAACATGGCACTAGTGCCTCCACCTTTTGAAACATTGAATTCTTGTAGACCAAATTTCACCGTTCCACTAAAAAAAACAGCAGCACTAGATTATAATGTTGAAGAAACCTACCATTTAATTTGCGGTATTCAATGTTTTTCTAAGTACAAATTAAAGTAGTTGGATGAATAATATCAAACTAGCCATTTCGAGAAACAAAAAATAAAATGATAAGGATAATATTACCAAACTTAATTTTATTATATGTTCACATTTTAATTGCTTACTCATTTGTCTCTTTATAAATATGCTTAAAATTATGTGCTTTTTTATTAGTCAAAATTAGAATCCACTCCATCACTAGATGAATTCCTTCAGATAAGATTTGGTTGGGTCGAATCTTGTCAATTCCATACTCAAAAGTTCTTTTTAAAAAATAAAAATAAAAATAAAAATAAAAATTTGACTTTTGGAAAGAAGAAAAATAGACCATTCCTTAAATAATAATAATGATGCTATTATTATTTTCAAAGTCAGACAGATAATTAGAATATAACTTTCAAATTGAACCACAGTATATATGTGATTTCTCAGTTTTTTTCTAGCTTCTTTTTAAAATTATTGTATAAGTTCTATGAAAAAAAAAAATCTGGACTTTGTTACTGGGGAAAGTTTTCATCTTTTATATATGAGGAGAATAGAAGTAAACTGTGTGTGAAAAAGACACTTGTGATGAACTGGACCAAAGGAAAAAAAATTAATTTGGCTTTATCCTCACGGAATTTAGGTGAAAAAATGTCTTTCGCCAAACCAGAAAGACAATTATTGTGATGGACACTACTACGTACGCAGAAAATACCTCACCTGACCAAATATATTGTTAGGTGAAATTTCTATACGATAATTGAAAAAGAAAGGAAACAACTCAATTATTATACGTTATGGAACCTTAAAAGCACAAATCAAAACGATAGGTTAGTATTCGAGTTTTGACTCGATTATGCTATACTGCTATTTTGTTATCTTATTCTTCTTACAGGTCTGCATCGAATACATTTCTGGACAATAGGTGCATTTTTTATTATTGAGAGATATTTTTTTACGAAATTATTAACGAAAGACATTTTATTGAATTTCAAATAATTTAAGAGCATTTTGACTCTTTTTCGTATTTTAAATTAACAACAATATATTGATTTAAAAATTAAGAGAGAAATTAAATATACTAAAATTGGAAAATTAAATACATATTCCAATTCATACCATGGTAAGTTGTTGCAACAAATGTACTACAAAGGTTTGTGAGTAGATGATTACAATTAGAAGGCAAAAAATGAAAAACAAAAAAAAAAAAATTAATATCTAAACCTAAAACCCAAAATATTCACTTATCACAAAATGGTAAAAGTAATATTTAAGAAAAAAAAATTAAATACTAAGGTACTTGAATAATATCCAAAAAAGCCAGGTCAGCAATATCTGTAAAATCCATTTGTGTTTTTGCATTTACCACACCAGTTACCACCACCACCACCTTGATATCCAATTTGCCAACACAAACAAACCGTTTTCGCCATCGTCTCCGCCGCCGGTACCACCGCTGTTGGCGGCGGTACTACGGTGGTCAAGAAGTTGTATGAGGCCGTTGACTCTGGTGAAGAAACATGATCACTATGTAATGGCAACCCAATAGAAAGTTCAAGATTTATCATAACTTGTGAGGGTACTTTCGGAATAACAATTTCTAGTGGCTTTGTTTCCTCAGTAGTACCACTGTTGCATTTTGTTTCATCATATGATGATGACGTGGCAATCATAATATTGGGTTGTTTTTGGTCAACGTTTGTGAAATCCATGTTGATGTTTTTGGTTGTAGTGGTGGTGGCTGTGACGGCGGTGGTGGCGTTGAGTGGACGATGAGTTTGAGGATCAATGCCACGACTAATGAGTTTTCGTTTAATGTGTGTATTCCAGTAGTTCTTGATTTCATTATCCGTTCTTCCAGGTAATCTTCCAGCTATAACTGACCATCTGCAGAGAAAATATTATTAGAAAATGTAGAATAAAAAGATAAGAAGGAAATATAAATCAGCCACATTAATAGTTGGAGAATATCAACAAAAAGTAAATTTTGTTTTGAGCTAAAGTTTTCAAATACATATTTTGTAAGAAACTTTTAACCCATTGTTTTTTTTAAAAAAATTGACTCTAGAAATAGAGTTAACTGATCACTTTTTGACCATATTCAAAAGAAATGGAGTTATTGTCTTGAGTTTTTAGTTGCACTGAAAAAAGACTATTTGTGAATTTTGACCTGATTTAACAACTTTCAACCTTTTTGCCAATCACAAAATATTTAAAATTAGCTCAAAATAAAGCTTTGATTTAATTTTTGAGTTCTTTTTGTTTTAATAATTAAAAAGGACTTTAGAATCTAAAGATTTTATAGGTTTGGTATTTCAAGAAACAGAGAAGTCTTTCCCACTTGTTGAAAAAATTTACTACTATAACCACTTTTTTCTCTAGAACATTTTAGGTCTTCTTTTTATAACTTCTTAATGTGGTCCCAAATTAGCCAAACGAAAAAAAAACAATTTTGACTTCTTATTCCAATTTTCACACATTTTATGATACTAGGAGTACATAACTTATACTCCTTCCATTTTAAAAAAACTGACCACCTTTTTTTTTAAATCAATTTCAAAATGAATGACTTTTTTTTTTTTTAATAACATTTTAATTTCAATTTTGTGACATGTTTAAGGCCACAAAATTAAAGAATAATTTTATATATTTGACATAATTTTAATTTAGGAGCACAAGATTCAAAAGTCTTTTTTATTTTCTTAAATTTCGTGTCAAGTCAAACTAGATCATTTTTTGTGAAACAGAGGAATATAAAGATTGGTGTAGTCGCTCAAAGGGACATATCTATCCGGATAGAGGGTAGTCTAGGCGGATTCATAGATAGATCGTAATAAGTAAAACCAAAAAATAAATTAAAATAGCAACCAAAAAAAAAAAGGAAAAAAACAAAGATCATATATACATACTTGTTTCCAAGCAAACTATGAAGTTTGATTATCAATTCATCTTCTTCTTCAGTAAAATTCCCTCTTTTGAGATCAGGCCTTAAATAATTTATCCATCTCAATCTGCAGCTCTTTCCACATCTTGACAATCCTAAAATATTTAAAAAAATCATGAAAAATTAAATATTTACACAAAAAGAAAAAAAAAGTCTCAAATGTTTGGATCTTTTATCCACATCCGTAATCTTTTTTTTTTTTTTTTTGTGGCAGTAGATCCAAAAATTATTAGATCCTCTTAATTCTGAAATTAAAATTTAATAAGTTTAATTTTCACTATATGTATAGAGAGCGAGAGATAAAAAAAAAACTTATAATATATACAATATAATTTTTTGAGGATGAATACCTGCAGCTTTAGGGAGAGAACGCCAACAACCTTCACCATGAGCACGTATATAATTGATGAGGCGTTGGTCTTCTTCTTTAGTCCATGCTCCTTTATTTGTATGTGCTTTTTCACAACAAGGTGAACGTCCCATGCTTTGAGTTTTTTGTCTTTTGAGTATTCAAGGATTTGAGTTTTTGGTACTAACAGGGAAAAAAGCAAAGAGTTTGATGATAATTAAGTAGTCCTAGTTTCTCTCTTTCACTAGTTTTTTTTTTTTTTTTTTTGTTGATAAGACTAAAACTGTTTGGTACTTGTACTCTAGTGTTTTCTTTTTCTCTCTAATGGAGATGGGAGGAAAAAGGGAAATAGAAAGATATATATCTTGAGGGTGTGGGTGGGGTAGGCTTAGCAAGTGTTAGGTAGGAGGTGTGGGGTAAAGCTTTTAATTTGGTTATTGGAAGAGACTTTGGAACTATTCTCTTTTGTTAAATGGATGGGTCTTTCTTTCTTAGATTTTTCTTGGAGTTGGGGGTGGGGGTGGGGTGGTAGGGGAGGCCAACAACAAGTAACAACCATTTAAAATTGTTAGGACGGACAATCGAAGAATACACACAGTTTTAAGTTAAAATTCTAAATATGAAAAAATACTACTTGAATTTAAAATAATCAGACTTTAATATGATTATTGAGTATTATGTCAGAAATCAGTTTTTTTCTTTAATGATTCGTTTGGTTAGAATTAAGTTATCTAGTAATTAATTATCTTAATTAAATAAGGAATAAATTCATTTTAAAATTAAACATGCGATTATTTGTTTACTTATCTTTCATACTAAACAAATTGAAGTGTAGAATATCATTGAATTTAGTAAGGGGTCTATCAAAAATAAATTTCTATACCACAAAGATAAGAAAATGGGTATATGATATACACTTTCAAATTCTACTTGTGAGATGATATTAAATGTATTGTTATTTTGTTTTTTGTTTTTTGTGTTTTTAAGAAAAAATATGATTATGAGTATTACAAATTTATGTTGAATACATTGATAATATAGAGAATTTTACTAAATAGACCAATAATGGTACATGGTTACAACAGGACTTGTAATAATACATAATCTTTATATCAAGTCTGATTTGATAGTCTTAAATAAAATAAAATATTTCTTTTCTTTTAATTCATGCAGAAATATTTGCTAATGTGCTGAGAAGAATAAAATATTTGACACTTGTGATCTACAACAAAATAAAATAAAATATTTCTTTTCTTTTAATTCATGCAGAAATATTTGCTAATGTGCTGAGAAGAATAAAATATTTGAGACTTGTGATTTATAACAAATTACTGATATTTGTGATTATAATCATCTCATTTAAAAAAATGAAAATAATTTAAAGTTAAATTATTATTAAATATTTTTTAAATAGATTTAAAAAAAATAAGGTGTTAATAGAAAGAAATGGTAATAACTTATTATAACTAATTAAATTTATATCAACAGCTCAAGTATTATTATAAATAAATAAATTATATTAATAATATAAAAGTATACTTATGTAGATTAACAAATATAGATTACTTGAAGTTTACATATACATCCTCCACTAGGAAAGTGGTGAAGAAAATGATGATATTGGTAAGGAAGGAAAACAAACACATTAACGATTTTAGTGGAGCGGATGAGTTTGTTTCTTTTTTAATTAAAGTTTCATTTAAATTTTAAATATGAACTTTTTTTTTTTTAAGAAACATTTACCCTAAAATGAAATTCTACATAATACATATTTTAATTAATCGAACTATAATACGAATTTTGTGCGCCATATTTTTAAACAAAAGGGAGAGAAAGGAGATTGGATTTGGTAGGTAGATTTTCTTTTATGATGAGTTGTCCTTGTGGGTCTCCTCTCTCTTACTATATCCTCTTTTATTTATAATAATAATCTGTAGGAGCCACTTGCACATTATCACCACGTCCGTACATGTGGCAGTTTGGAGTTGGCCCACTAAAGATATTCACCAATTTCAAAATAAATCAGAAATCATTTTACGATATAATTGAATCCTGTGATTTTAAATTAAAATATGTTAAATATATAAAAAGTGATAATTTTAAAAAATGAATTAAATAAAATAATAAAAATTAAATGAATATCTTTTTAAGGAAGGTGTAAATAAAAAAATAGACAAATATTTTGAGACGGCAAAAAGAATACCTATCTACTTAACTATATTTTGTTGTACAATTTTCTTCGTCTCTACTATTTTATTCAACGTTCGAAATTGATGTCGATTAATTTTGAATTCAACACAAATTCTTTGAGGAGGTCTCCATTATGTTTGAGCATTTATTCTTAGTTTTTAACTCTGGTTCTAAGTACTTGATCTCAACTATATAGTTTTTCCATTTTTTTACACTTAAAGAGAAAAAGGAAAATGGATATCATTAATCAAGATATTATAGTGATTTGAACTTGTAATACGATGATTTGAATGATAACATATAAATTAAGTGAAGTTTTAAGGTTTTTTTTTTTAAAAAAATATGATAGCACATTATTCTTGTGACTACGGATTTTTGTTACTATTAATTGTGTTTTTAAACCTCAATTATTATATTGTTTTGTTGTAGTTTTCGTTCTGTTACTAGCTGCTATTTTTGTTACTGCTTGTTGTTTTTTATACTTCCGTTACTACTTTTTCGGGACTACTTTGGGGTTTAGACTTTTTTTATGCCAAGATATGCATACATTCTACACTTCTCATACTTTATTTTGTGAAACTACACTAAATATGTTATTGTTGTTGATAGCATATTATACTTGACTAAAAATATATTACTAGCACCCTATGATATGGAAGTGCCCCATTTATCCTGGCCTCCTCTTAATTCATAAGTTTGGTTTCTCCTTATCCTAAAATGTACTCTAATAAATAAACAAGAGAGGAAAAGAGAAGAAAATAATTTGGAATATCTTAGAAACCGTGTTATAAAATTTGATTTTTGACTGACAGAATGTAGATACTGTAAAGAGAATAGACATGGTTTGATAAGAAATTTTCTATATATTTAATAGTACTAAGGCAATTTAATTAAAGTTTGTTCAATTTATGTTAAAAGAATTACTATGGAATTTCAGATGGGGAAAATTATACAAAATGTCAATTCAGCCATTTGTATCACCAAACAGTTAGCTAAATTTTCAAAATCATTGAAATTGGTCAAAATCATCATCTTTTCTATTTCACCATTAATGGCTTCTAACCTCCTCCTTCTTCCTTCCAATTTCGCTATTAATGGCATCTTTTTCTTCTTCCTTCCAATTTCGCTAGAGGACTTCATATCTAAAATTTGGGATTATCTAGAGGTTATTTTGAGTTGATCGAGATTGAATAGTCAGTGTATACTTCATATATAGTTAAACTATATTCAATTTTTTGAGCGTATCATAATGTATAATCAATATATAACTTATGTATATGTGAGATATATTGTATAGTTAGTGTATACTTTCTATGACCTTTGACAAGTTATATTACATAGTTAATGTATACATTCTATGATTTTTGGATATTTTTAATGTAATTAAAAACAATATATATATATATATATATATATAGAAGAGTGAAGAGCAATGACGATAAGGGCAAAATAGTAATTGTGTTGTTAGTCTAGAAGAATCCGTTCTCTCTATCTCTAACCAAAAAAAGCAAAAAAGTCACAGGGACACAGCTTGCATAACCAACTCTTCGCTTCATCTTCTTCAAATCAGTGAGTCGCCAATAGCCAGGATTGGTTTCATTTTAATATTTGGTTGAAGTTTTATCTGTTTCCTTCCATTTTTTCAATTTTCGATTCACCTTTGTTTGATCTGTTTTATATTTTTTGCGTTTTTGATCCCACTCGACTTTATCAACAAAAAAATTTCAGACCTGAAGTTTCTCAAAAGAGTACCTCCTCAATCTATGGAGACTTGAACAATTATCACCAGTGTTAGCTGCATATTGACAAATTTAATCTTAAATTATTATCACCAAGTTAGATTTAGTTGTAAATAACCTAGAAAATTTCAATTTGAAACCCAAAGCTTTGGTGGAATTCGAAGTTTTCCACCAAAGAAATTTCAATTCAATGTGTTCCACCAAATAAAATTTTCAGCTTTCAATTTCATCTTTGGAGGTTGCAACACTAGAGTCTCGTGCCTACAACGGAATTTTGAGAAATGCAACACGTCAGGCCTGAAATTTAAAATTGTAAGCTAAAGCAATTTTTGAACCACCTCTTATCAGTACACAAGAATCCTCTCTTTTGTCAAAGAGATTCAATAATTTATATGTAAGCAAAAAAGATCATCTTTTTCCCTAGACAGTATAATTTTCAACGAAAAAGATTCAACTGACCCTCTCGTCCATCTAACGGTGCCCCTGGATATAGGGAGATCACAAAGGCTAGATACAATGGAACTATCGGGGAGCAGTTTGTTCAAGAGAGAGGCTTAACTAACCAACAGCTCCCTCCGGAACAAAGTCCCAAATCTAATGTAAGCAGATTCATACTGCACAAACATATCCGTAATCCGTTCGAGTGATAACTTGACAAACACGGATTCAGTAACAACAATCAGAGAGTTCACATTATTAATAAATCAATATTCAGACTAGAGCCATTCAGACACCAAAAATCAAAGTGAAAACATCTGAACAAAACTCGCAAGTACATTAATAAAGAAATACCGTGGAATCATGCTAATTGCTTCGATTATTTCATGGACAAGGCAACAAGAGAATCTACAAAATTGAAACAAGCTCACTATTTTAGAAAAAGATCATCTCAACAAACTGACTGGACTCGAAAGAAGATGTTTTGATAACAGGATAGCTGAACGTCTTATCAATTTGATCGTCGAACTACCTTTTATGAAAAATTAATCAAGACTATGTCTCTAAGGGCATCATACCATTCTTTTATTCTTCTAACTTCTGGTGAATCTTCTCTAAAATTGTCTCCAATGTCATAGTGACCATAACCATGAAACAATACGTTAATCGGACTCTCTTCCTTCATCATATATTCTTCTCCATAATTTGATATGTTTATTAAACTTCCAGAGCTTCTATCTAACATATAGACAGAAATCAAGGACCTGCAACAAAAAATTAGAAAACATATCAACAAAATCGGATAACAGATTCTAGAATCGAAGCCTTAACCAGTGTCATCCAGAGATCACATGTAGCAACTGAGTTAATTTCTGATGAACACTTATTATTGACAGACCCATGGATTTAAGTACAATAAAGAACCAAATGAAGGCCAAGGATGGCTCCGGATATAAGTATGTCATAGAGATTAGTGTTGATGTTAGGCTGCTGTTCAAGAATGCAATGAAGTACAATGATGGCAAGAGTGATGTTCATCTGATGGCGAAAATATTACTGGAAAAATTTGAGGAGAAATGGTTACAACTTCTGCCAAAAGTTAATGAGAAGGTAACTATTACTTTGGACAATTCTGTTCTTTGGTATGGCTTCCGTAATTTCTTAATATAATGATGCTTGTGTTTCAATACTATATATTTTTACCTGTAAATATTGTATGTTCATCTTTTAATCTTTTGCATTTATTCCAGGAAAAAAAGACAAGAAGAGGAGAAAGCAGAAACCCAACTGAATATGCAGCTTGCTCATGCCAAACTAGCCAGGGATCTGTGTAACGAGGTAAAAGCCAACCTACTCTTGAAGCTTAGCTTTTCTTAAAGTGATGGCCGAGTAATTCCCTCAAACAAGCTTTGATAATTCAGAATGATATCCTCTGCCTCTCATTTGGAGCTTGATCTGGCCTATGGTGAGTCTGAAATTATGTAATTATTCGCAGCTTTATGAAGTTGATACACTCGTGGAGGAACTCAGAGAGATGGTGGTCAGAAGATGCAGGTTTAGCTGAATGAGTGATATTCAAATCTATAATTGCTACCTTTTATCTACTCTATTTGTTTTCTCTTTTTTGAGATTGACCTGCTCAGTTGTAATATACTTGTGTTATGTGTTTGAGAACACATCGGCACTTGTTTAAAAGCTTGCAGGATTCACATTGCACAGGCTTGAGCAATCTTAGTATATAAATTTCTACAACACCCACTACTTTATTTTCTTGATTGTGAGAGAAATGACAATGAAAGGAAATCAGGTATCTTGTAGCTCTCCTGGATATGCTGCAATTCCTCCGTTCTTTAGTCCAGTGGCCAATTCTGCCAATGTGCTCTCAGATAGGGAACAGATATTGAATGAAGAATCATTGCATGATCAATTAACAAATATGCCCTTTGCTCAATATCCACAATCTGGTTTTCTCTGCTTGAATGATATCTTTATTTATTATGCCTCTGTTATACATTTGGTATTATTCTGCAAAAGAGTTGGTAAGTTCCAATGCACGGATCAATTCTACATGCACGAAACTCGGAGTGGTCTTTTGTTCAATTCCACTCACCTATGTTTGTGTAAAATTTTTCCAGCTTACATTTTGGAAATACTAATGTTAATCTTAGTGAACTGCTATTTAAGTTCTGGATTAAGGTACATCTGATAACCTATTTGATCTTCTCAAATGAGTTGTACTCTATTTGTCCTAGAATATTTTCTCAAGTAATTTAGAGCTCTCATGGCTCCTGACTGATATTTACGATTCACTACTTTGTTTTGTGGACAATGATATGTAGGTAGAGTTCAATAACAGAGGAAGTACTATAGACTATCCCTACTGCTCCCTCTCCAGTGCAATGGTAGACTTTCTTGCCTCTTCTCCAACAACCGCTACAATGGCAGACTGTCTTGCCTCTTCTCCAACAATCGTTGCAATGGCAGATTTTCTTGCCTCTTCCCCATCAATTGTCATCGGTACTGTTACTAATTTTAAACTCCTGTATCCAAAATTTGGTTGTAATGTTGAAAATTCTCATATTTGACAGTCATCGGTTTTCCCTCTTAAATAAAAATAATAATTAGCTATTGAGTTATCGAGAACATTTCTTAAGATATCCTGGATAACAATGGATATATTTCACTCATTCTGTATCCATCCTATAATTAATTTTTTTTATAGTCAAAATTTATAAAATAACTATAGTTGAAATTCTTTTGTTTTTCTGACAAAATTTAGTTCAACATTTGGAGTTGGGATTGTAATGTGTTTGTTAGTTGACCGGTTGTTAGTATAGTGGTATCAGAAGTGGTATTGATTCTAGAAATCGATCAGTGTTGCATCCTACTGAAAAATTGTATCAGTACATGTATCTACCAATAGTTACTTATGGGATATTTGCTGGTACACCTGAAATAGTGTACAAATTTGTGAATTGAAAAATGGTTTTTAGCAGCCAAAATAGGACTATGTTTATTAGAAAAAAAAAGAGTGGATTTGTCCTATGTCAATTCAGGTAAGAGGCGGGGAAAAGGGGTGGGGACAGTTTTTTAATAAGAGTTACGATATGATCCTTTTTCAAAATATCTATATATGAGATAGAAACGACTTATATAATAAAATTTAGCAATATGATTCCTTTTCAAATATTCATACGTAAAGCATTTCAATTACTTTCTGAAGTTATACTATAATAATGTTTATGTCGCTATTTTATTTTTATCCAAAATTTTGACTTCTTTGTCACAGATAGGTGTAAGATAATTTTTCATGATAAACCCGATTATGATATTCTCTGTTGTTCTAGCTGCTTTCTTGTGTGTAAGACCCCTAATGTTCTTTTGACACACCTTTGGTACTCTGATTAGGGTATAAAGAAGCAGTTTGAAATCCTTTTAGTTAGCTATATGGTATTAAAGAAAAATTGAAGATTAGGTTGTTTGAAAAAACAACTGAAGATTTCATCTTTGTACAAGTACTCGGAGGCAATGAAGTACAAATTTCATGAACTCAGTGGCAGGATCTGAAAACACCAAGCATGTAAGTTACCAATTTCATTTTTTTCCATCCTATGCCTCTCTTTTTTTTAATGTGAAAAATACATGCATATCTTTAAGGTAGGAAAATGTGACGCACATCTCATATGGAATCGAATTCTTTTGATACTGCAATAGATTTAGTTGTGCTAACACTCAAATTGAAAAGGTTACCACTGTTTGACCATAATAAGGTGAATAATTTTGTTTTCTCAGGCTGAAATTTTATCTACTCTTGTGAATATGATTGTTATATTTTCTGTCTCATTATTTACTTAATTGTAGCTATTACGTTGCAGTTTCTGAAGTAAAAAAGGCAACTAAAATTATTAGAAGAAAGCTTTTAAAAACTAACTCTCTGTATTTCAGAGCTTTAAGATTTATAAAAGAATTTTGGATCTTTTGAAAATTAGTGATTGGACCACGTTGTCACGGACTTAAAGTCTTACTAATGTTCCGTGCGGCACTCAACAACTTACTCACGACTCTTTCATGCTCTTGTCAGCTCAAGTAAGCCTTTTGAAGCTAGATCGCTAAGAGAATGCCAGAAAGACTTAGAGAATTTTGGAAGAAGGCGTCAAGGAACTCGGTAGTTTCTTCCAAACAAGGAACTCGGTAGTTTCTTCCAATCAAGTTTCAGATATGCAGAAACCAAAGGCAACTCTTAGGCCATTTGAGTGCACAGAAATAGTTTGTTATTATCTCCTGCTCGCTTTAGAGAAAATAACCAAAATAGTCCTTAATATATGGGTAATGTTTTCTCTCGGTCCTTAATATATTTCGCTTGATTGAAATAGTCCTTAATGTATAACAAATGTGTTCATTTTGGTCCTTAATGTATTTTATTTGATTGAAATTGTCCTTAATGTATAACAAAATGTATTCATTTTGATCCTTCACCCTAAAATCTAACAGATTTGTCAAAAAAAAAGTGTTAAATTCAACTATGGACCCTACGTTGCTAATAAAATTCACCGTTGTTGTCTTCTTTGTTAGCTTTAAAGAAAGAACTCCAAGAAAACTAACACCATTTCTCTCTTTCTTTATCTTTCCTAAAATATTATTCCACCAACCTAATATCCATTTCTTTTTTAAGCAAGAGAAATAATATTTTTTTATTAAGAGAAAATAGAGACAATGGTATTAGATTTCACGGAGTTTTTCTTTGGAGCTAACAAAGAAGACAATACGGTGGACTTTGTTAGCCACATAGGGTCCATAGTTAAATTTAATATATATATTTTTTATAAAATCCGTTAGGTTTAGAATAAATGACCAAAATGAACACCTTTTGTCATACATTAAAGATCATTTCAATCAAGTAAAATATATGGAGGACAAAAATAAACACCTTTATTATACATTAAAGATCATTTTAATAAAGTGAAATACATTAAGAACCAAAATATAGCATTACTTATACATTAAGGATCATTTTTGTCATTTTCTCGCTCACTTTACTACTCCTTGAAACATTTATGCTAATGACCCTTAAATTATAGCAAGAGCAGCCTCAGACCCTTTCCCTCGAGGCTATTTCACAAAATTTACACGTGGTTTTTTATCTACTAACAAAAGGATTTTGGTGAACTTGTAAACTGCTGATATTTTATATTTGTACATGGAATAAAAACTTTTCTTACTTATTTCATTGGTAAAGAATAATAAACCTTGCCCAAATATTCATCTCGCTTATAGCTCCACTCAAATGTTGCATCAAGAATTTGGATTGTATTTTTATCATATTTACATGTGTTTTGCAGGTTCATATAAATAAAGTTCAAGCTCTCTTTCTCCTATATAAAATATCTACAAGGAATCATATTGTTACAATATATTCTGTCGTTGCAAAGCTCCTTCCAGTTGCTGTGAATTCTTCCAAAGTAAGTAGAGTTATTATCATTTCCTTATCTTTGTTATATATAGTAGAATACAACAAGAGGCCCTTTCTGATTTTCACGTATTAATGTTGTTCATCTTCGTTTCTCCCTTAAAAGCAAGGTATCACGGTTAAAATAAATTTCAAAATGATAAGTTAGCTGTTCCCTACTCTATGTATAGTGGGATGGAGCACAAGAAAAGAAAATGTATATGGGGCAGAAACTTTTGTCATAAAAACCGATGGTGTTAAGAGTTTTGTAATTTCAAAATTTGATGCACATCTGAATAAACTATGGTCCTGATTTTATAGAGATGACAACTAATGCTATTGTAGCTGATTGTTGAGTTTTTGCTTTTTGAGACATTCCAAGCAGGAGCCATAGAAATTGGTGCTGAAGATAGGAGGTTGAGCATTGTGAAATGTGTAAGTTTCATGTTAAAGAAATTCTGACAAGTCATTTTCTTTTGTAATCAACATTTTAACTTCATAATGTTGGTAGCTTATATCTGTACACTGTTGTACTACATGTTATTAGCAAATTCCTTCTGGAATCTTTTCTGTAGAATCATTTATGTAGTATTTATCAAAAGAGACCATCGTGTTTCATGGTTGCAGTATGTGATTCTTTAGGATTGCCTCTTGCCTTTTGTCAATAAGTCTATGCTTTTTAAATTATACACAAGTATTTATTGCTATTTCAGATTTTAATCATATTTCCAAGTTAGATTTTGAATAAATAAAATTATATCATAATTTAAAATGTTGATCCTGTGTTTAGCACGGGCAAGAACCATCTATATATATATATATATTTTAAATTAGCCTATTCCAAATTGAATGGCTGAATGTGATAGTTACTAGTTAGTACTAGCCTTCGCCAAAGAACTGTCAAGTTAAACTGGATCGGCCCAACTAACAGTTATTCTACGGGCTTTATTAGCAGGCTTCGCCTCACAAGCCCAATCTAGTGGCCTACAACTAGGGCCTAGGAGTGTTTACATGTAGGTTCGAGTCGATTATTAATCAAAAGTGAAGTCAATTTAATTTAATTAGTTTTTAAATTATTAAAATTAAATCAAATATAACATGTATTTATCGATTTTGGTTCGATTTAATTTGCTTATTAATTATACATGAAAATAAATCAAAAGATAAAGTGGAAAATAGAAAAAAAAAAAAAAAAAAACAAAATTAGTTAGCAAACATATAATAACCAAATAACCTACCAGCGACTCATTATGACCTAGCTAACCTTGAAGAGCTTTGATTTTGCTGGACTTTTTGTATGAGGCTTTCTTTCTATCATAAATAAATTATAAATAAATTTTGATGATGATAAATCATAAATAAATTTTGTATGACATATATAAGATATTTAAATTATTCATAAAAAATAACATATTATGCATATATAGCTATAAGATATAGGTATATAATTTTTCGGTTTAGATTTACTTATTTCTTTGATTTTTTTGTTGAACAAAATAAAAATCAAATCCAAATAAAATTCAACTTGGTTTAATTTTTCAATTTAAATCAATTTTTATCCAAATAAAAATCAACTTGGTTTAATTTTTCAATTTAAATCAATTTTATTCAAACTGTAAACAGCCGAACACCCCCAACAAAGGATTAGTCTCAAAAAGGTATCACTTCGCAAAAGTTGCTTACAAATAATGACACCACCGCCACCCACCCACACATTTTCTTTGGAAGATCTCCCCCCTCCCCAGGAACATCTTTTTTTTTCTCCCTACAGTGAGTCAAGCACACAATCTTATACTCTTTCTATTACGGTTATTAAAAATCGAATCGAAATCGATAACTCGAATTAAAAAAAAAGTTATTAGTTTATCAGTAATGGATTATTGGTTTAGCGGTTCAGATAACGGTTTTGATTTTTTTATTGTTATCGGGTTATCGGTTCTTAACGGTTTGAGGTTTTTTCTTAATGGGTTAACCGATAACCCGATAGTAAATTAAATAATTATATTTATACCATTTTGTATATAAAGTTCTTGACTTAGAGTTTAGTTTTCTACTTTTATTTCTGGCTATCTCAAAATCTTGGTTATTCTACAATGTAAAAGTGTTTGCTTTTGAGCAAGATGCAACTTGTGAACTCATGTACATGATTCCTTTGATTTGTCACCTTGTTTCTAAGTGATTTTCACTAATTTATTTTTGTGTCAAATCTTAACAGTTAAACCGATAACAGAATCGATAACGATCAATAACCGATAAGCATATGTCTTCATGATTCTATAACAGTTTAGCATCTCTATAAATCACGATAACTAATAAATCAAACTGATATACTTCAAAATCGAACCGAACCGACCGATACGCAACCCTACTCTCTATCTCTAATTATCTATCCATTTTTTAATTGACACATCTACTAAGAAATAATGATTGGTATAGTAAGTTTATCATTTTATCCTTATTAATTATAAAATAGATGAATTAAAATTTTAAGATTTTCAATAAAGTTCTACTTTTTTCAAAATTAATTAATTGAGGGTATAGTAGGTAAATTTTTTTGTCTTTTCTTGATCTGTCAAAATGAACAAGTAAAAAGGGAAAATCGGACAAATAATTAAAAACACAAGGAGTAATAGAAGGTGGGAGGTATTTATTATCTGAGCAATTCTTTAGTCACATTTTCTATTTTAGTGACTCAAACGCACAATCTTATAATAGAAGGTAGTGGATGGTTATCATCGGAGCGACCCTCTGGTCACATTTTCTATCGTAGACTGAGTAAGCATTAGGGGGAAAAGAAATGTAGTAGAAGCCGGCCATCTTTTTGATTACTAAATATTTGAGCCTCAGCCAAGGGTATGGTGCCAACAGCTCCTGCCAAAAAATTGTTCTACTTTATTGCCTTGGATACTTCCTAATCCAACCTTTCGATGTAATATTTCTATCTTATAAACACTTCCTATTATATGGTCTCACATCCATCCTCCTAGCACACAATAGTAATTAAACAAGCATGGCAACTACCAAAGTTATTGGTATCCTCTTTCTATGTGGTATGCCTTTTACTTATTGCACATATTTCTTTTTCTTTCCATTAGTAGTACATTTAGCATCAAAATTGTAGTTACTTCAAAAAACATTTATTTAGATCAATGAAATTAGTGTTGCTAAAAATAAGAAGTTAACTAGAGTCGGATGTAGCATTGTTGCATCATATATTCATTTGAATTCAGTATTTTCGATGCAACATATGAATTGAGTTAATGAGTCTCTCTATTTATTGTAAACAGTGATATTGCTACATGGAATAAGCAGTGTGGAGTATGCAGAAGCAGCCAAGTTTTGTACCCAGAATTGTGATCCAAGAGTGTCATTTATGACTTGTCCATTTAGAGGACCTAATAAAAAGTCTTTTCCAAAATGTATCAACTGCTGTGGAGCATCCAAAGGCTGCAAACTTTTCAGTGAAGATGGTTCTTTGTTATGTACTGGAACCTAATTAATATTATAATTAATACTATTACTAAACTTAATCACATTAAATTCATATTGGACTATGTATCACTAAGATGAGATCCCATTTAATGATAATGATGGTATTTTAATTTCCACTACTCTTTGTCTAATTAGAAGCATTAGTATTTCTTCTTTGATTATAATTGTCTTGCAGTTTTCTTTGTTTGAATCTTTTTTAATACAAATTTATAAACTTATAGCCAATTGCAAATTAGTAAAATTGGGAAGCTAGTAATTAGCCAGTATTGTAAAGTTTACTATAAACAGTCCAGGACTAAATTTTTTCAAATGAGATCGATGATAAATACTAGGGGTGTACATGGCTGAGTTGGTTCGGATTTTTTAAATATCAAATCAAATCATTTGTGTCGGATTTTTAAATTAATAAACCAAATCAAACCAATAAGACTCGGGTTTTTTCAGATTTTTTCGGATTTTTGGGTTTTTTCGGGTTTTCTGGTAAAGTAATCATACAAACATACAATTTTCTTGTACTTCAAATATTTCGTTAGTCCTACCAAAATACAACTATCTAAGGTGTTTCTTAAGAAAATAACACAAAATATGATATGATTAATGACACTAAAATATCCAACAAAAAATAATAATAATTAAATCGCGTAAAACAAATATTGCAAATTAACAAGTCATAATGAAAATGATCATAATTTAAAAGTACTAAATCATGCTAAAATAAGTTTAATAAGTATTAGTTACATGACTAAATATTAAAGGAAATTAAAATTAGATTATGTATTTTAATTGTCTAAACCAATGTAAAACTAAGGAACAAATATTCAATATTATTGTCATTCTTAGTGTTGAATTAATTTTCTTTTTGCATTAGTATTAATTTGATTTTGATTTAAGCTTTATTATAATTACCAACATATGTGGACTATAGTCTTTATCGAACCATTCAAAATTCTAAGTTTCAAACTTGAAATAATATATTAAAAAATAAAAACTATGAAAAAGTATAAGAAATATTTTAAAATTATATCAAAATAAATATTTTTATGTATAAAATAAAATTTTAAAATTAAATATATAATGTCGGGTTGGTTTGGTCTCGGGTTGATTTTTTTAGTTAAAACCAAATCAACCCAAATATAGTCGATTTTTTTTTCCTATACCAAACCAAGTCAAACCAAATCACTAGTCGGATTTTTTTCCGATTTGACTTGATTTGCGGTTTGATTGGGTTTTCGGTTTGATTTTGTACACACCTAATAAATACTCTAATTTTGGTGCAATTTCTTGTATAAGATTCGGGCACAATCATCAATTTTTTCACTATTTAAACGTAACATGTCACGAACTTTCTTTCACGATCTTATAAGTTCAAGTAACCCTTTTCAAACTTAGATCGCTAAGAGAATAAAAAAAGACACAAGATATTTTTTTTAAAGCGGCTTTTATATTGCTTTGGAAGATTGGTTACTTACTTGATTGAGTTACATACAAATTAATGTCCCTCTATTTATACTACATACCTAGGAGTTAAAGTGTAAATAAAATTTGTTACATAAGTCTCTACATATTTACAATATAGTCCTTTTTCTAGAATTCTCTACAAGTCTTCCAAGAATTCTTTTAAGGTATTCTAGAGTCTTCTCCAAATCACTTTAAGACTCTAGATTCTTCCTCTTTAATTTTATGCCTAACTTGAATGACATAGTGGCGGGTCATAGCAGACTAGACCAAAAAAGTATAAGAACAAACGATACTTATTGAAAATGATATTTTTTTTAATATAAAATCTTTAATAAAAGAGAATCATGTTTCAAAATTCTAAAACAATGGAACTCAAATTCTGATGGGACAATATTCTTTTTTAAGAATGATCCTAGAATACTGAAAATATATAGTTGATGGTACATATGGGTTGTAAGCTATTTACTTCTGATTTAGATTATTACATTATTACATTACTTCTCATCTTGTAAATATATAGTTGATGGTACATATGGGTTGTAAGCTATTTTACTTCTCATTTACATTATTACATTACTTCTCATCTTGAAAATATATAGTTGATCCATCAACATTTTCATTGAAGAGACAATAAAGAATACTATATAATATGCTAGAGTGTTCCATATATGGGATGCTAAAACTAAAAGATAACCACAAAAAGAGGTAGCAATACAGACAAAACTCAAAAGGATTAATCTTTAGTTGTACACAAAAAGAGCTAGCAATATTATCTGTATATATACTTGTCATAGTTTTGAAGTATATGCTAATGACTCATCTATCTCAAATACTCCTTCCGTTTCTTTTTAGTTGTCATGTTCCACTTTTAGACAGTTAATTTGATAAATTTTCAAACCAAAATTAGATCACATTCATTCGATATTTTAAAATAAAATTTCAAATATTCAAAAATTATACAGAAAGTACTATAAATTGCAACTTCTTTCATATCAATATGATGAAAAAATAAATCTTAAAATGTTAGTCAAAATTCATATAGTTTGACTCTAAAAAAAGGAACCTATGATAACTAAAAAGTAACAGGAAGAAGTAAAAGTTAATACTACTACCAGATCTAGATAGTTTGTTTCAAACAAACCACCTTGCATAGTTCCTCCGTCTTAATTTATCTGACACATATAATTTTTTTAAAATATATTAAATTGTGAAGTATATGTAACACGTAAATTGAAACAGATGGATAGTAAGAATCTTCGACCTTATACCACCAAGACAACTATCTACCTTATCTAAATTTAGAATGAATTTAAACCTCACGACAAGTTCTTTTATCCCTTTGTTTTTTAGTAACACTCGTTCACTATAAATAACTATATAGAATAACATCCAAATTCCAATAATACGCAAAAAAAATTGGTCATGGCTATTCACCGAGTTGTTTTCCTTGCTCTCCTTCTTTTGTCCGGTAATAAACTATTATTCATCGTTTCAATTTATTTACGTAGAGTGAATTGATTATTTAATTATTATTAACATGCATAATATATTGTAGGAACGTTTTTACTTGGAAGTAAAGTTGAATCAGCAGATGGAAAGGCTTGTACTAGGAATTGTGATCCAGATGTAGCTTATATGGTTTGCCCATCAAGTGGACACAGGATTATTAAACAAGTATGTGTCAATTGTTGCTCTGCAAGGAAAGGTTGCAAACTTTTCCGTAATAATGGATCTGTAAAATGTATTGGAAATTAATTAGGATTTGTCAATTAATTAATTACTATTAGCTAGAAGGGCCACTATTTAAATAGTTGTACGTATCGTAAGCTTGAGCTTATATATATGCTCATAGTGTGTGCTATGTAATGAGTGTGGTATTTGCCACTCCTAGCTTTGTTTTATTAAGCAATAAAATACAAGACATGAATATAGTCATCGTATATTATGGAAACTGTTAGTCATGAATACTTTCGAGTCGCTGCCCTATAAACGAGCATGCGCAGTGAACTGTAATTGTGAAAAGATTGGAAGATCTAAGAGGATGATAGCCATGTAGATTCATTCGCATGGTTTGATCCTCCCTAGTAAAAGGGATTGGCTTTTCGTTAAGTTGGTAAATTTTCAAAATTCAATTAATTAATTAGTTCTTATATACTCCTGTTCAGATTTACTTGTCAAATAAATTTTTAATTTAATTTCTACTTTTACTTGTAATTATTTTTGACAAATCAAGGAAGGATAAAAAAAATTTCTACTATACCCTCAATTTATAAATATTGAGTTAACGTCTTTGAAAAATGTAATGATTAAATCTGTTTGAGCCCATCAATTAATAAGGCTGAAATGATAAACTCAGTATATCAATCATTATTTCGTCAATAGGTGTGTCTAGTTAAATTTTGACTAGTATATCTTAACAGAGGAAGTATAATTTTGTAATATTATAGTAAGAGATATAATGTGTGACACTCATACGGGGTAAGTCTATGGAGAAGGAGAGCATATTACCACGTTAGATGAACTTCACATCGGAATGGGAGATGAAAGTTCATTAGAGACCTTGTAATATTACCGCTTTAGATGAATTTCACATCGAAATGAGAGATGAAAGTTAATTAGAGACCTTGTGATAAGAATGAGTTGAAAATTAACTATTGAGGTGTTTTTTTTAAGATCAAAATTGAAAGGACAAATTTATGTAGACTTAAATTCAAACAAATTATATTTTAACCTTTGAACCAGGATACCTTACATCTGTGTGCAAATGAGGATCCTAGGCGATATTGTTGGTTGATGGAGTAAAGAATGAGATGAGAACTAGATATTTGCAATCTCATATCGCCGATCTACTCCAAGATATAATGTGGCGCGTGCGTAGACGCAGAATCAAAATTAGAGGTGGATTCAAAATTTGATAATTATGAGTGTCGACGCTATTTTAATGTAAGCTTATCATTAGTAAAAAGATTGAATTAAAGTTCATGTTTGATTCGTTTCGTTTTGAATTAATTCATTCATTTATAAAGTTAGATTAAATATGTTGAGATGCTGCTTCGATAAAATTTTGATATATAGATGAAAATTTTATCACCTAACTGTAAACTTGGTATCTTAACCATGGCACCCGCATAATCACAAATTGGCCGCGGGTGCATGGTTAAGCTGCTGCATCGTTGCATATTTTTGGACAAAATTTCCCCTGCACTCTTTAATTCCCAACAGAATCACTATCGTTATTATGTATGAAACAAATTAAATCAAGACATGTTTAGTGGCAAATAACAATAAGTAGTTCAAAAAGTTTCAATGTTTCCCCACATTTCCTTGAGGAATCATTTTCCTTATTTATAAGAATTTTTTCTTTCTTAGAGAACATATTTTAATTTTTAAAATTTTGTATCAAGCAAACGTGAAAGAGTAACAAATATTTTCTTTCTTACCAAACACATTCTAAGTTGTGAATTCGTCAAGACAAATATATTTGGTACGATTTTTTTTAACCCTTCCTAAAAGCTCTTAGATTTTTTACCTTCTATTGACAACATGAATTCACGATCTTAAAATCAAAGGTGGACGGTATTTATTATTACCTGACCAATCCCATCAAATATGTTTTACACGAGAAAGTTTGTTTGCCAAAAAAAAAAAATTTTTTAACATTATGTTGATAATAAATATTTCAAAAATTTCATAAATTTATAAAATACTCACAAAGAGATCAATATGTGGTCGGACTGCTCTTGACGAGTAAATACTTTAAGTTATTTTTATTTCTGTAACATGTATTTTAATAAGGTTTAATATATCAATAAATTCTTAAATTTTATTTAGACATTCGAACTTATACGGTTTGTTGAATTATAAATTGAAGTTTTGAAAATATTTTTGTTCTTGTTCTCAAGTGCTTATTTTATTTCAACTGGAAAAAAAGAAAACAAAAATATAACATTGATAAAATTAGTTAAAAATAATTAACCACCTCATGGGGTAATATTTGTTTTAAATGTGGCTGATAATATATACATCCAATTCAACAATAACTTAAAAGTATTCTCTATCTCATTAAGACATTAACTAATACTCCATATGGATTAATTAAAACAAATAAACGAATCAAAATGACTTGGTCAATGCTAATATTAAGAAATCTAACATTTCTTTTCTTTTCTAAATTATAGAAATTTGCTTTACCAGTAAAGTTCTTTCTCTATTCTCTGTAATAATAATAATAATAATAATAGTAATCTCTTCCATACGTTATACAAAAAATTTCATTTTTTTTTCTAATAATTAAGTAGGCAAATATTTTTTCTAATAAAAATTATGAATTGAATTTTTCGTTGAAGAATTCTTTGATTACAAATACTCCGAAAAGAGAAAAGTAAAAAAAAACATAATTTTAATAGTTTTTAAAGTCAATATTGAAATTTGAAAATAGCTTAGTGCAGAAGAAAATCTGTTTCCCAGAGAAATTATCCTGAAAGAACCAACAAATTATACACGAAGTTTCATTAATTCAAAATGAGAATTTTCAAATTTCAATTTTATTTAAATATCAATTGTCAATAAGCCTAGCTAGACAGTAGACGAATTTATTAAACCAACTTGTCATTTTTATAGTGGTCGAAGGAATATTTTAAATATCTTCTTTTCTTAAAATAATTTTTGTGTTTGAATTGTTTTAGAAGAAAAAGGTTATTTGAAAGAAAAGTGGAGAAAAACTTTATATAAACACCTACTCTGAAAAAAAAAAAAAAACTATCAAAAGAATGTGGTGCAGTGAACTAAAGGTCTAAGGTTCAAATTTTGGATATAAAAATTTTCTTGTAATAGAGCACTTCTCCCGAATGAGCCCTATACAACGTGAATCTCGAATAGTCCGACTCCAATGTATGGAATAGAAAGAGAGCACTCGAAAGAAAAGAACTAAAGTTATTTTTCCAAAAGCAATGCTAGTTTGTTTTTCCTTTTTTTCCTTTTTAATTAACTTTGGGTCACTTTTATTGAGTATTTAACGAAATAAAATATAACATCTCTGAGTTAGTTTGGTTTTCAGATCAAATCTTTGTTTTGCTTAGTTATAACCTTCTATTATTAATTACTCACTCGGTCCCTAATACTTGTCCACTTTTAAATTGACACACCTATTATGAAAATAATTATTGACATAGTGAGTTTTCCATTTTACCCCTATTAATTATGAAGTGGATAAATTAAAAACCTAAGATTTTCAAGAAGTTCTGCTTTTTTCAAAGTAATTAATTGAGGGTATAATAGGTAAAAGTATTTTGTCCTGTATTGATTTGTCAAAATGGACAAATAATTAGGAACAACTAAAAAAGAAAAAGTGGACAAATAATTAGAGACAGAGAAAATACTAATTAATTATATATAGACGACTCATATGTCACACGTGTATTAAATGGCCTCTTAGAAAATATCAATCAATTAAAGTTAAAGTTAGATAAGGATCTTTTATACGTAGAATAAAAAACTCGCCCGTGTGTGATAATTAAATATTTTTTTACATCATTATTGTAAATATATTTTTTTATAAAGTTAGGTCATTCAAAGACTATTTATAAGCTAGTCTCCTTAAAATGTGGATTCAAAATTTTCAAATAAAATAGGTTACTTGTTGTAATAGATAAAGATGATTGGATAATGAAATTTTTCATTAAGATAATGTTTCTCCAATAAACCTTTTGAAAAATTAATGTATTTTAAAATCTTTTCTCTATACCAAAATATATAGTACCGAACTATCGATAAACAAATTGGAATTTTCAGAATCGAACCATTATAGTCTGTATATTCTTTAAAATAATAAATTATATAACTTATTAAATTACCAATTTATAACAAGAAAGATTATTGTCTACCCAAAATGCTAGTCCCGGATTACAAAAGGAATTCAAATATCAAGACAGTGAACTTTTCAATCTCTGAAAACCAAAAACAATTGCCCTTTTGTTGCATGACAAAGGTAGAGTACTGAATATTATAAAAAAATAAATAAATAAATAATCATGTCTCAAAAAAAAAACCCAACAAAATACTCCCCCGTCCGAGTTTATGTAACATATTTTATTTTTTGAGAGTCAAATAGTTTAAGTTTGATCAGGAAATTGTGTATGAAATCTTCAATTTTTTTGAAATGAAATTTATATATTTTTAAACTACATAAAAAGTAATATAAGTAGACAATCCAAAATATTTAAAAGATATATGAAATAAATTTACCATAAAAAATAGAGTTGTGTAAATCTCAAAATTCGAAATGTATCAGGCATAAATTGGGGCGATCGGAGTACTAATTTTCTAATGACTATTCTTGTTTTGTGGTCTTATTTCTTTTTCATTACAAATTACAACCATGTGTAAACCTTTCACACGCATATGGTTGATTATAGAAAGTTAAACTAAACAATTAACTCCTAGCTAGCTCCCTCACACATTTTAATTATTATAAATAGAAGGGGGTTGCAATTTCATTTCCATAACACAAACTAAACTAAAATCTCAAGCAATATGAAAATTTCTTGGTTTTCCTGTCTTTTACTACTTCTTGTTCTCTCATCATCTCCATGGTCAACATTAGCTGATAATCATCAAGAATTCATCCAATGCTTATCTCATAGTAACCAAACATATTACACACCAAGTAACTCTTCTTTTTCATCAATCCTTCAATTCTCCATACAAAATCTAAGGTTCAATACAACTGAAACTCCTAAACCTCTTGTGATTGTTACACCAGTGAGTGAATCCGAGGTCCAACAAGTCATTCTTTGTGCTAAGAAAATTGGGATGCATGTTAGGGTTCGTAGTGCAGGACATGATTATGAAGGCCTTTCTTATGTCTCTGAGGTTCCATTTGTTATAGTTGACCTTATCAACCTTAGAACAATCAATGTTGATGTCAATGATAAGAGTGCATGGGTTGAAGCTGGATCAACTATTGGTGAACTCGAATCGCGGAGAAAAGCAAAACCCTAGGGTTTCCGGCTGGTGTTTGTCCAACGGTTGGTGTTGGTGGGCATTTTAGTGGAGGTGGTTATGGTACTATGATGAGAAAATATGGCCTATCAGCTGATAACATTGTAGATGCACGATTGGTTGACGCGAATGGGACGATTCTTGATAGGGTTTACATGGGGGAAGATCTATTTTGGGCAATTAGAGGAGGTGGTGGTAATACTTTTGGACTTGTCCTTTCGTGGAAGATCAAATTGCTAGATGTTCCTGAGAAAGTAACTGTTTTCACACTTGACAAGACATTGGAACAAAATCTCACTAAGCTTATTCATAAGTGGCAAAATGTTGCTCCAAGATTCCATTAAGATTTGTTCATTAGGATTATAATTCGTAGAGTGGACTCAAGTGATCAAGGTGGTAGCAACAAACAAACAATTGTAGCTTCATTCAACTCTTTATTCTTTGGTGGAATCAATCGATTACTTCCCATCATGCAAGAAAATTTCCCTGAATTAGGGTTGAGAAGAGAAGATTGCATTGAGATGAGCTGGATAGAGTCTATAATGTACTTTGCAGGGTTCCCAATAGATGGATCTTTTGATGTCTTGCTAAGTAGGGTTCAACCCACAACGCGTTACTTCAAGGCAAAATCAGATTACGTGTATCAACCAATTCCAGAAGGAGGTCTTGAGGGAATATGGAGATTCTTATTTGAAGATGAAGCTAAATCATCTTATGTTATCTTGACTCCATATGGTGGGAGGATGGATGAGATTTCACCATCCGCTATCCCGTTTCCCCATAGAGCTGGGAATTTGTACAAAATTCAACATTTGGTGTATTGGGATAAAGAAGGAGAAGAAGTAGCTGAGAGGCATATAAGTTGGATAAGAAGGCTTTATTCTTACATGGCTCCTTTTGTTTCTATGTTTCCAAGAGCTGCTTATGTCAACTATAGGGATCTTGATATTGGAATGAACAACAAAAAGGGATATACAAGCTAGATGCAAGCTAAGGTTTGGGGGATAAAGTATTTCAAGAATAATTTTGATAGATTGGTTAATGTGAAGACTAAGGTGGATCCTTCAAACTTCTTTTGGAATGAACAAAGCATTCCTTCACTTACTTCATAGAAGAAGAACAAAGGTGAATGAAGTTATCTTGTCTAGTAATTTTTTTTTTATGTAATTTGCTTTTTTTTTGAAATTATTGTATTATATTGGTTGATAATAAAGGTTGTTTAATTTAATGTATTGTTATGGTTTTATTTCTTACATATTGATTTTGATTTTTTTCTCAATATTAAATTATTAGTATCAACTTGTTGAAACACCACGCTTGGGAGTGTCTCTATTTTTCTTATTAGAACATTCACCCCCATTATATTATAGTTTTAAAATTTTGGAAAAAGTCTTCTATTATTTTTAATTGATTTGGTCTTGATGAGGGTGTATATAATAGGATGAGTAAGAGGACAAGTATTAATTTGCTGAAGGTGCAATAACTTGCTAATTAACTTATCATCATTGATTGTATCTTAATTACCAAAGATTTATACGAAGTTCACTGAAAAATGATCTATGCCTTAATCAAGTACAAGTATATATGTACTCTAATACTTTTCTTTTGTTAGGGACATTTTCCGGACTTTACTATTAAAATATTGTGTGGAATGCTTTGGTCTCTATATTGGATGCATTCCTTAAAAATTTCTAAGGAATCAGCATTGCTCACAATATTTTAACTAGTTTCAGTAATCGCAAAGACAAAATTGCTTTGTATTGTCAATTTCGAGAATCGAATTATTGATTTTTTATCGTGCATGTATTCAAACATAAAATCTCTTGGATATTTGAAGACTACGTAAAAAGAACTATACGTCATATCATTTCTAACATGTTATAGATGTTGAAATGCAAGCCATATGTAGACCTAAGTAACCATGTGAAGCCATGACTTCTATAATATAAAAATGTTAGTTTTCTTAATATTAATTAGCATTGACCACGTCATTTTGATTTGTTTATTAGTCGTCATCCATATGGAGAATTAGTTAATGACATAGTCATTGTCAATCTAAGTAATTAAAGATGTAGATAAGGAGTTAAGTGTCTGATGTGGAACTTAATTAGATAAGAGAATAGATTTAAGTTATTGTTGATATATATTTAAAACAAAGATTACCCCATGAGGTGGTTAATTATTTTTAACTAATTTTATCAATGTTATATATTTTTTCCAGTTGAAATAAAAGAGCAGACCATGAGGCTTCTTATTGAGTTTATGTTTGTACAGAATGTGTAAGAAAATTGCATTATCCATATATTTATTATAATTAAATATATTATTTTATAAAGTAGGTCATTCAAAGACTATATATAGGCTAGTCTCTTTAAAATGTGGATTCAAAATCTTAAAACAAAATATGTTATTTGTTATAATACGTAAAAATAATTAGAGAATGAAATATTTCATCAAGATAATATTTCTCCAATAGACATTTTAAAAAAACAATGTATTTTAAATTCTTTTCTCTATACCAAAATATATATTGCACCGGTATATATATATATATATATATAACTTATTAATTACCAGTTTATAACAAGAAATATTATTGTCTACCCAAAATAGTGCCCAGATTGCCAAAAAATCATTTCTCAAAAAGTCAACCCAAACAAAATACAATATATTTTAAAAATCCATCGAGTTGACTCCAATTAAGCACAATTGGTGGTCTTATTTGACTATTCTTCTTTTGTGGTCTTATTTCTTCTTTTTATAATAGAAAGTCAAACTAAACAATTAACTCCTAGCTCCCTCAGACATTCTATATTATTTTTATAAATAGAAGGCGGTTGCAATTTCATTTCCATAACACAAACTAAACAATATGAGAATTTCTTGTTTTTCCTATCTTTTATTACTTCTTGTTCTCTCATCATCTTCATGGTCAGCATTAGCTGATAATCATGAAGAATTCATTCAATGTCTATCTCATAGTAACCAAACATCCTCCAATATTTACACACCAAATAACTCTTCTTTTCCATCAATCCTTCAATTCTCCATACAAAATCTAAGGTTCAATACAACTGAAACTCCTAAACCTCTTGTGATTGTCACCCCAGTGAGTGAATCCGAGGTCCAACTAGTCATTCTTTGTGCTAAGAAAACTGGGATGCACATTAGGGTTCGTGGAGCAGGACATGATTATGAAGGTCTTTCTTATGTCTCTGAGGTTCCATTCATTATAGTTGACCTTATCAACCTTAGAGCAATCAATGTTGATGTCAATGATAAGAGTGCATGGGTTGAAGCTGGATCAACTATTGGTGAACTCTATTATAGAATCGCTGAGAAAAGTAAAACCCTAGGGTTTCCAGCTGGTTTGTCCAACGGTTGGTGTTGGTGGACATTTTAGTGGAGGTGGTTATGGTGTTATGCTGAGAAAATATGGCCTAGCAGCTGATAACATTGTAGATGCACGGTTGATCGACGCCAATGGAAGGATTCTTGATAGAGCTTCCATGGGGGAAGATCTATTTTGGGCAATTAGAGGAGGTGGTGGTAATAGTTTTGGACTTGTCCTTGCATGGAAGATCAAATTAGTAGATGTTCCTGAGATAGTAACTGTTTTCACACTTGACAAGACATTGGAACAAAATGCCACTAAGCTTGTTCATAGGTGGCAATATGTTGCTCCAAGATTCCATAAAGATTTGTTCATTAGGATCTTGGTTAGTAGATTGAACTCAAGTAATCAAGGAGATGGTAACAACCAACCATTCAACTCCATATTCCTTGGTGGAACCGATCGATTACTTCCCATCATGCAAGAAAATTTCCCTGAATTAGGGTTGAGAAGAGAAGATTGCATTGAGATGAGCTGGATAGAGTCTATAATGTACTTTGCAGGGTTCCCAATAGATGGACCTCTTGATGTCTTGCTAAGTAGGGTTCAACTCTCAACGCGTTACTTCAAGGCAAAATCAGACTACGTGTATCAGCCAATTCCAGAGGGAGGTCTCGAAGGAATATGGAGATTCTTCTTTGAAGATGAAGCTCAATCATCTCAAGTGATCTTAAGTCCCTATGGTGGGAGGATGGATGAGATTTTAGCATCCGCTATCCCGTTTCCCATAGAGCTGGGAATTTATACAAAATCCAACATTTGGTGTATTGGGATGAAGAAGGAGAAGAAGTAGCTGAGAGGCATATAAGTTGGATAAGAAGGCTTTATTCTTACATGGCTCCTTTTGTTTCTAAGTTACCAAGAGCTGCTTATGTCAACTATAGGGATCTTGATATAGGAATGAACAACAAAAAGGGGCATACAAGCTATGTGCAAGCTAAGGTGTGGGGGATTAAGTATTTCAAGAATAATTTTGACAGATTGGTTCATGTGAAGACTAAGGTGGATCCTTCAAACTTCTTTTGGAATGAACAAAGCATTCCTTCACTTACTTGGTAGACGAAGAGCAAAGGTGATCAATGAAGTTTTGGTGGAACAAAAGATCATTATTAAAAAAATCAAGGCAGATCAAGGCACTTGATAAGACTTGCGTAGTGATTCTTTTTATGTAATTTGCTTGTTCTTTGAAATTATTGTATTATCAGTTGATAATAAAGGTTGTTTAATTTAATTTATTGTTATGGTTTTATTTCTTACATATTTGATTTTGATTTTTTCTCAATATTAAATCATTTCTAGCAAATTGTTGAAACACCACGATTGGGACTTGGGGAGTGTCTCTATTTTTCTTCTTAGAACATTCACCCCATTATAAGTTTAAAAATTTTGGAAGAAGTTCTTAAATATTTTTTGATTGATTTGCTCTTGACGAGGGTAATATATATATATATATATATATATAGGTTAGGTGGAATAGATAACTTACAAAATTAACTTATCATCATTTATACTCCCTATGTTTCGAAAAAAATGATCTCCTTTTCTTTTTAGTCTGTTTAAAAAAGAATGACCTCTTTCCATTTTTGGTAACATTTTAATTTCAGCTTTCCACATAACATGTTTAAGGCCACCAGATTAAAGGGAAATTTAGTACTTTTGATATAACTTTAATTTAGGATCACAAGATTCAAAAATCTACTTTATTTTCTAAAACTCTGTGTCAAGTCAAACTAGGTCACTCTTTTTGAAACGGAGGGAATAGTAGCTTAATTACAAAAGATCTAAGGAATCAACATTGCTCACAAAAAAGAAGTTAGGTCAACTTGGGTGGGTTAAGCTATAATCCATTTTTCAGCTCATCTTAATTAGTTCAAGTATACTTTAAGCGAGGTTGTGCATTGACTTTATAAATAGCTTTAGTTTGGATCATACTTATGAATAGTAATTATATTTTTCTTAATTACAATACATAACATCAATTTTAGAGAGGATAAGGGTGAGCTAGATTGAGAGAGAAAAAGTAGAGAGGCGGGGTGAGATTGAGAGAGGCGTATCTCAATTGAAATTGAGATACACATATATGTAGATATACATATACAATCTCTCTCTCTCTCATTCTTACACACATATACACATATTAGTTTTGAAACTGAAACATAAATATATAAATATACATGGTAGCATCCCCAAATAAATATTCAGGTACAATCTGTATATTTTTTTTTGATACACAAATTAAAAAAAATGATACAATGTTTGAATATGATTGTAATAATTTTATCATCCCTAAAATACATATATTTTTTTAATGATAATAGTTGTATCAGTTTCATTTTAATTCAACCCGATAGTAGTTATATCAATTTTTTTCTAATACACAAATACAGTTTTTTCTGATACATAAATATAATTGGTTGTATCAATATGTATCAAACAAAAAAGATACAGTTTGATAATAAATGTACTATGATACACATATACAACTTTTCATGATACGTAAATGATATATACAATTGATTGCATCAATCTAAAAAGAAGAGAAGATTCAAAAGTGAATTGATGCTTGAACAACAATCCAGACAAATTTGAGTTTACTTTGTCAACTTTAGTTTCTTATTTTCTTCGTCTCTCTTCTGCGAGTATCTTTTTTAGATTCAGAATTTTAAAACTGATGAATGCATTGCCATTATCGTCAGCACCACAAATTTTGTACGTAGTATAAAACAACTAACAAAGATATCTCCAATTTTAATGGTTCTGAGTAGGGGTGTCAAATGGGCGGGTTGGGTTGAAATTGGAGATATTAAAATGGGTTGAAATAGAAATCGGGTTGGGTCTTGACCCACCCAAGTTTACTTTGGGCTCAAATGGGTTGGGTAAAAAACGGGTGGGGTCTTGACCCGCCCAATTTGACCCAATTAACCTCAATAATTTTAACATAGTGATATTTAACTTTTATAATCACAATTCGAATTTCAGCTCAAGATTTTTTTTTTTAAAAAGTAACAAATGGATAGATAAATCCTAAAAGATGTTAAATAGATAATAATTCATATCTTTAATATAAGAACATATCTTAGTTAAGAGTTTTAAAACGGGTTGAAATTGGAGATTGAATTGAGCTCAATTGAGGATTCTCTTAAAATGGGTTAGACTTGAATGTGTTGAGATTGAACCCAATTCAAATTATCTTGAGCCCAACCCTTAAAATTCTGGGCTAGTTGGGCGGGTTATCTATGTTTGGGTTCATTTTTGACACCCCTAGTTCTGAGGATTTACAGAATAAAATCAGCTTTATTATTTCCGTTTTAATTTATTTGTTTATTTAAAAAAAAATTGGTTAACATTTTAATATATTTATTTTTAGTTGAGTTCTGGATAATTTGTATATTTTCTTTAATAGGCGTAAGTTCTTTATAATTGGAGATCTAATAGAAACAACAATTGGCCCTCTGTAATTAATTACTCTGAATAACCATGTTTGCCGTACTTTAATCAATGTATCTAATTTTGTTTATTTGTTTGTATCTAGTCGTTAATTTGAACATTTAAAAAAAACAAGGTACACATATTCAGAAAATATATAAAAATTAAATACTATACTATAAACAAATAATATTAAGTTTCTTGATATTAGCATTGACCACGTCATGTTAAAGATGTGTGTCTGATGTGGAACTATTTTGATAAACATAATGAGATAGATAGTGCATTTAAGTTATTGTTGAATTGCTTGTATATGTATATATTATTAGAAATCTCTATATTATTTGCAACACTTCAAACAAAGAGCAGCCCATGAGGTGATTAATTATTTTTTTATAACTAATTTTATCGATGTTAGTATTTCTTTTCTTTTTTCCAGTTGATATAAAAGAGCAGCCCATGAGGCGTCTGATTGAGTTTGTGTGTAAAATTTGCATTATCCGTATAATTAAATATATTATAGTATGATAGCTACTAATTTACGATGATGTTATTAGTGAATAAGATTTAAACTCTATTAATTAAGAGGAATAGATGATGAGACCTTTGAATTTATGATTGTAGATATATTATCGTGCATGTAATTTGAATACAATTATATTATTTTTGCTTAGCTTGGATCCGTCGTTGAAGTCTTTTGAAAACAATCTTTTTACGTTCACAAGATAAAAGTAACATATGTATATAGTATACATATAGTATACACTATACTCTTTCTTCAGACTCTACATATACAATTATATTAGATATGTTGTTATTGTTGACTCTAACGCCCCAAATCACTAACATGTTTCAAAAAGTTTTTTGAACAACATAAAAAGAACATACTGTATTTTACTTTTAAGGATCGAAGGACCTCGTGTGCCAAGGATATGGCGACAATTTTTTATTGGATGGAAAATGAGTGACCCAAACAATATATGATCGATCATGGTTTGGTCTCTTTCAGTGTTACGTTGTTTATTCAATTAGATATTTGGTTAGTAATTACAAATTTGTACTATACAATATGCTTTGCGTATAACATATGAGTTTGATAATATTTAGCAAGTTTCAAAAGAATTATGTTGCCTTTTTTGAAGAAAAAAAAAAAGAAGAAGAAGATCTTATGCCTTCAGCAGCTCTGACATTTTTTGAAAAAAGAAAAGATATTACCTTCATGAAATGAAATAAATTTACCTTACCATGCATGCACCAAGGTTCTTTCTCTTTTCTATCTAATAAAATTATCTCTTCCATACGATATGCAACATTTTCATTCTTTTTTTCCTATAATTAAGTAGGCAAAAATTGTAAGTTTAGTCCTAGAAACAAAAATACAAAATTATGAATTAGCTAATTCGTTAAAGAATTATTCATTTATGAAAGTGAGTTTGGGAAAAAACTTCGTTTTCGATATTGACCTGTCATATAAAAGTAAAACTTATAAATGTCCCCAAAAAAGAGAAAAATAAAATAAAATTGAAACCATAAACTTTTTAAAGTCAAAATATTGAAATTTACAAATAGCTTGGGGTAGAAGAAAATATTATTATCAGAGAAATTGTCCAATGAAAGAACCAACAAATTGTACACGAAGTTTCATAAATTCAAAGTGAGAATTTCAAATTTCAATTTTGTTCAAATTTCAATTGTCAATATAACCAAAGACCATTGACCAATTGATTAACCCAACTTGTCATCTCTATAGGGGTCCAACAATTTAAAGTATCCTCTTTTTACAGCAATTTTGTGTTTGAATTGTTTAAGAAAAAATAATCATTTGAAAGAACAGTGTGAAAAATAGTTTAACACCTGTACATCCTTGTTGTATATAATCTTTTATAGTAAATTTAAAGGTTGAATTCGGAAGTTTCAAAATAAAATATGCTACTTGCTTTAATAGCTAAAGATGTTCAAATATTGAGAAAGTCTCAAAAATTATAATTTATTTATATTAATTATGTATAGCACTTAAATATGAGGATTTCATTAACTACGAGTGATTTAACTCAAGGGACATTATATCAAGCTTTAGAAGCCTTAACACACCATTTGGTTGTAACTATCTTATCCTTTCTTAGAAATTAGAATCATGAAGTTAAATCTGGTCCACGTGGCTGTTCATGGTTATGGTTAAAAAATCAAATCAAATCGCAATCCGAATCAAACCGATTAAAAAAACTGATATTTGGTTTGGTTTGGTTAGGTTTGGCTTTAAATTTTGATTTGGTTTTGGTTTTACTAAAAAACAACCACAAAAATAACCAAATCGAACCGATAAATTAGATATATAAATTTTATAATTATTTATATATTATTCTTAAATAAATAAAAAAAAAATATATATATATATATATATATTGTTAAATTTTAATTAACTGAAATCTTTAACTTTACCATTTTCTCAAGCCGAACACTTTAGTCCAACTATAACAATCCTAAGTCCAAGTCTATCAAAATCCATTTTAGTCTTTACCTATCCTGCTAACCGATAAGTTAGTATTGCTTAATTAAACCGACATTAACTTTTTTGTGGATTGCTCATGTACTAGGTGTTCGTGTATCAAGATAAGTACGTCCTAAAAAAATTATTACTTTCAAACCAAATAAACCAGAAAAATTGAACCAAACCGACAATAACGAAACCGACGGTTATTTTTTTCGTTTGGTTTGGTTTGGTTTTAGAAATTTAAAAAACCGACTAGATTGATTTGATTTTGATTTTAATCAATAATCGATCCAAACCGAACCACGAACACCTCTAGTCCACAAATATGAATTTTTTTTTTAAGATAAAGTTTTTCCACTAGACCTTTTGAAAGAACAAAGTATTTTAGTTTTTTTTTTTCTCCTTAGCAAAATAGTATAGTAGACAAATTCATTTGTCACGATCTAGCTATCCGTTATAGCCTCCAAGCATAAAAGTCCCTTGTGAACAATTTCGAAGACTTTTTCAATTGTAGTCAATATCTTATTACGAGTAATTCTAGAAAAAAGAGATATTTATCTATATTAGAGATGGTGTAATTTATTATTTTTTAAATTATTTTATATTTATTCATATCTCTCAGTCTTAGGAGAAAAACACATATTGCGCGAAATTTTATGAAAAAATCTACGGTTTTGAAGGTGAAATTTAAAAATTGAACAGTTCATTTTTTCGTATATCTTCGAATTAATGCAACCTAAAATACTATGTTTCAATTTTCGTAATTAACATATGTGGGACTCAAGTCCCCTACCTTGCAATAGGATCATAGCAAAATCACCACCATCTGCGCGCGTCTATCGCTCTCAATGGGTACGATAGATCATTTTTAGCCCCGGTCCAACACTGCAATTAATATCGACGTCACCATCCAAGGCACAACGGATATGAAAAGTAGTGGATAATCTGATATCATTAAAATATACAATTCAGAGATAATTACATCCCAAAAGCTAGCTATTGAGATGGAAGAACTTGCGATTATGTAAACTCCATTAAACCAACGTGGAAATCAAGCCCCAACGACCCCTACCTTGCAAGTTGCAATAGGATCATAACATTAAGAAATAGCTTATATAGGGTTGAATATAGATGGCTAAAAATTGTTTTTTCGCAAGTTATTAATTAAGTCCAAACAAATGTGAAATGCTATTGGTGGCCTTGATCTGATTTGACAATTCTTCTTTTTTGGTCTTATTTTTTATTCATTACAATTTCACACGTATGTTGATTATTATAGAAAGTTCAACTAAACAAATAGTAGCTCCTTCCTCACACATTATAAATAGAATGGGGTTTGCAACTTCATTTCCATAACACAAACTTAACAAAATCTCATCCAATATGAAGATTTCTTGGTTTTCCTTTATTTTTGTACTTCTTGTTCTCTCATCATCTTCATGGTCTGCATTAGCTGATAATCATGAAGAATTCATTCAATGTCTATCTCATAGTAACCAAACATCCTCCAATATTTACACACCAAATAACTCTTCTTTTCCATCAATCCTTCAATTCTCCATACAAAATCTAAGGTTCAATACAACTGAAACTCCTAAACCTCTTGTGATTGTCACCCCAGTGAGTGAATCCGAGGTCCAACGAGTCATTCTTTGTGCTAAGAAAACTGGGATGCACGTTAGGGTTCGTGGTGCAGGACATGATTATGAAGGTCTTTCTTATGTCTCCGAGGTTCCATTCGTTATAGTTGACCTTATAAACCTTAGAACAATCAATGTTGATGTCAATGATAAGAGTGCATGGGTTGAAGCTGGATCAACTATTGGTGAACTCTATTATAGGATCGCGGAGAAAAGTAAAACCCTAGGGTTCCCAGCTGGTGTTTGTCCAACGGTTGGTGTTGGTGGACATTTTAGTGGAGGTGGTTATGGTGTTATGCTGAGAAAATATGGCCTAGCAGCTGATAACATTGTAGATGCACGATTGATCGACGCCAATGGAAGGATTCTTGATAGAGCTTCCATGGGGGAAGATCTATTTTGGGCAATTAGAGGAGGTGGTGGTAATAGTTTTGGACTTGTCCTTGCATGGAAGATCAAATTAGTAGATGTTCCTGAGATAGTAACTGTTTTCACACTTGACAAGACATTGGAACAAAATGCCACTAAGCTTGTTCATAGGTGGCAATATGTTGCTCCAAGATTCCATGAAGATTTGTTCATTAGGATCTTGGTTAGTAGATTGAACTCAAGTAATCAAGGAGATGGTAACTACCAACAAACAATTGTAGCTTCATTCAACTCCATATTCCTTGGTGGAACCGATCAATTACTTCCCATCATGCAAGAAAATTTTCCTGAATTAGGGTTGAGAAGAGAAGATTGCATTGAGATGAGCTGGATAGAGTCTATAATGTACTTTGCAGGGTTCCCAATAGATGGACCTCTTGATGTCTTGCTAAGTAGGGTTCAACTCTCAACGCGTTACTTTAAGGCAAAATCAGACTACGTGTATCAGCCAATTCCAGAGGGAGGTCTCGAAGGAATATGGAGATTCTTCTTTGAAGATGAAGCTCAATCATCTCAAGTGATCTTAAGTCCCTATGGTGGGAGGATGGATGAGATTTCACCATCCGCTATCCCGTTCCCCCATAGAATTGGGAATTTATACAAAATCCAACATTTGGTGTATTGGGATGAAGAAGGAGAAGAAGTAGCTGAGAGGCATATAAGTTGGATAAGAAGGCTTTATTCTTACATGGCTCCTTTTGTTTCTAAGTTACCAAGAGCTGCTTATATCAACTATAGGGATCTTGATATTGGAGTGAACAACATAAAGGGATATACAAGCTATGTTCAAGCTAAGGTTTGGGGGATTAAGTATTTCAAGAATAATTTTGATAGATTGGTTCATGTGAAGACTAAGGTGGATCCTTCAAATTTCTTTAGGAATGAACAAAGTATTCCTTCACTTACTCAGTGGAAGAACAAAGGTGAATGAAGTTCATCACTATACAAAAAATAATATGATGCATGTTATTATTAAATTAATTAAGTACATAGTTTCCCTTCATTGTTTGTATTATAAAGGGTCATGCATGTGAGAACATGGCACTTGATAAGACTTGTGTAGTAATTTTATATTTATGTATGTAATTTGCTTGTTCTATGAAATTATTGTATATTATTGGTTGATAATAAAGGTGGTTTAATTTAATTTATTTTTATGGTTTTTTTCCTTATATATTGCTTCTTATTTTTCTCAATATTTTAAATCATTACTAACTAATTGTTGAATCATTTTATTTTTTGTCCTAAAATATATTCTTAAGTGATATGACAGACCCAACAATTTACTTCATGTTGCTTTCTATAGAACGTCTAATTGTAACTTCTATTATCTTAAATTTTCAAAAATATGGGGCTGATATTATCAACTAAATTTTTTTTTTCTAGAAATAAAAAAGATAAAAAAGAATTGAGTTTCCATTAATAGCTTTAACCCCATTAAAATTTACCTAGCTAGCTAGAAAACGAAAGAAAAAAAAAGGGGGACTTGACTTTTCACTTGTCAAAGCTAGCATAAATGTTTTAATATTCTTTGTTAAGGGATTTTGAATTTTGACTTGTCAAAGAATAAATGTTCAAATATTCTTTGTTCGTTTAATTTGAGTTATATTTTGATCAGACAAATTATGCTATTTTAATATATTATTGTATTCAACTATTTGATGTATAATCGAGTCATGATTCAATATGTAAAAGGACCAAACAAATTAAACAAATTTGAATTAATTTTACTGCCTTTAATTTCACTTTTTCCAGTTGGACACCTATTTTAAATATAAAATTTTTAAATTATTGAACGCATTATTATCACCATCATCATCATTACCACAAATTATATACATAGTATAGAACAACTAACAAAGAATAACTCCAATTTTAATGGTTCTGAGAATTTACAGGAATTAAATCAATATTAATTTATTTGTTTTAATATATTTTTCTCCTTTTTTTAATTCGTTAACATATTAATATATTTTACATATTTTAAGTCTAAGATAATAATATACCATTTTAATGTATTTTGATGTATCCTTTTTAATATATTAAAAAACAATAACGAACAACTAAAAGTGAATCGGAATAACTCTTATATATTCTCAAAGGCCAAAGCCTTCTTAACAAACCAAAACGTCACCCATCTGGCCGAAATATCGAAAAAGAAAATTTGCAAAATATATATATATATATATATATATATATATATATATATATATATATATATATATATATATATATATATATATATATTATACTATATAAATTCATTGCTTATTCATTATTGAAATTCAAATTTCATCTAAATCAAAATTCAACTTCTATTATTAGAAACTTTTATTTATTGCATTGATTTTCTAAATCAAGAAATTAGTATTATTACTAGTAAAAATAATTGCCTCTCTTGCTTCGAATATAAGAATCGAGTAAGTAGGCGTATGAGTATCATCGTCACTGTCACGAACCGGCTACGTAGTACTTATAAGACAACTGACAGAATTCTGAGAAAGTAGTATTTCCTCAGTCTTATTTTATTTTTATTTTACTAAGAATAAAAAGAGAATTTTAAAATTAAATATTTTTAATTAGAGTAAAGTGGCATTTTTTTGGAACGAGAATAACTCATTTAGTTATATATATATATATATATATATATATATATATATATATATATATATATATATATGTATATATTTATATTCATCTCCATCTGCGATTTTTTAAGAAATAATTCAAAATTGAAAAAGTAAAAATTTAATATTTATATTTCAACTATATATAAATAATATAGTTTAAAAAATTATGCATATATATTCTTTGAGGGGTAGATATAAGCCTCAAAAATACCCCTAAACTATCTGAAATAGCTCACATTTACCCTTAAAATATATTCCGGCTCAAAACTATCCTTCCCGTCATACTATTGGGTCAAACATATCCTTCTAATTAACAGAAGTGTGTTAAGTGCCATGTGAACGCCACATGGACGCCATATGGATGCCACATAAGCACCATGATTTCATCCATTCTCACGTAGACTAATAATTAGATTCCTAATCCCTAATTTCCCCCCCTCATTTCTCCATTTTCATTTGAAACGATTTCACCCACCTCTTTCCCCTCATTATCGCGGGTCTATTCCATGATAAGATTCAGTTACATTGTTAATTCTTAGATATTCTCTCATCCTTCCTCTCTAGATCTGCAAACTTAACACAACTCTGGAAACTGGTGCTTCTTTAGCACCAAGAGAATCAAGGTTCACTGGTGCTTCATTGGTGGTGCTTGACTATATTCAGAGGAAGCTGGAGAATTGCCTAAGCATGCCTAAACTGGGCGGGTGAAATTGTTTCAAATGAAAATGGAGAAATAAGGGGGGAAATTAGGGATTAGGAATCTTATTATTAGTCTACGTGGAAATGGATGAAATCGTGGCGCTTACGTGGCATCCATGTGGCACTTAACACACTTCTATTAATTAGAAGGGTATGTTTGACCCAATAATATGACGGGAAGGATAGTTTTAAGCCAGAATATAGTTTAAGGGTAAATGTGACCTATTTCGAATAGTTTAGGAGTATTTTTGAGCATTTTCTGTATATTTTATTGTGCATCTTTACTAATAGAAGTGTACTTGCCCGTGTTGGTTGAAGTTATTGATTTTATATAGGGGTGGATCCACTCATGGCCAGGGGTGTCAAGCGATGTCCTTTTGTCGGAAAAGTACATTGTATATAATAATCAAATTTTGATTTGATAAATAGTATAAAAGAATTGATATCTCTTAATAGAGGTGAAAGATTTAGTCTAGGGATTAAATGGTTTTAAAAATTTAAGGTTGTGTGCTTAGCACCATTGGTCTTAGTTTTACTATAGTAAGATAATAGTGCCCTTGGCGGTCTTTAAATTCTAGATTTGGCTCTCGTGATTGCTATATATATTATCCACACACACAGCTTTACTCTCCATCATCATTCACAAAGGTAATAAATAAATAAAAAGGAGGATTAAGGAACAAGATGAATATTTTTGCCATTTTTCTTGTACTGACCACACTTATCACAGCAGGAATCGTTTCTCCAAATGAAAGGAACATCAAGATCTCAATTTCCCCACAAGAAACAGAGCAAAATGCAAAAACAGAGTATGTTTCAGATAGGATAGCAAGTGCACTTGAAGGAACCAAACACTCTGTTTCTGAAAAAATCGAAGAAGATGTTAAAGGGATTTTTGATAAAGTGGCAGGAAAATCCCATGAGGCTTCAGAAAAGGTGAAAAAATGTGTTGGAATAATAGTAGATAAAGTGAATGGAAAAGCCAAGAATGTGTCTGATACAGCAGATACACTAAAGGGTGATGTGGAGGGAAATGCAACAGAAGATGTTGATTTGATAGAAAATGCAGTGATTGAAGATGCACATAGGCTTAAAGTGGAAGGCAAAAGGAGTTATCAAAAAATTCGAAGATTCTTTTCTCATATGTCAGCATATATTTTTTCATCCAACACTTTTCGATCTTTCATGGGGATGATCCATTTGCTTGGATTTGCATTGTCTTATGGGGTTTGTTTTTGGGTGACTTTCATATCTAGTAAGGTTTTGGCAAAAGCTTTACCGAAGCAGCAGTTTTCAGTGGTACAGAGCAAGATTTACCCTGTTTACTTCAAGACTCTGTCTTACGGCGTCGCCACGGCGTTTCTCGGCCATTACTTGAGCCAGAGCTGTCCATATTATGCGAGTCGGGGAGAAACAATCCAAGGTCTCATTTTTCTGGCTATATTCTCCATGACTATGTTCAATTCTTTCTACTTGGAACCTCAAGCATCTAAGGTATGCACTTACTTCCCCTGTTTCCCATACCTTCTTTGTTTCATGGCATTAATACATAAATAGATGCTCAAATTTATCCTTCTCTAACTTTGAAAGTGCATATCTATACATCTCAACTTGCTCATGGATATCTCACATTGATGTGACATATACATAATTTTTGAAGGTATTTAAATGATTATTTTGTAAGTTCAATCTCAATTTGAGTGTGTTTATGTCAATTATAGTCGTAATACATAAATATGTCATTTAATTTGATTTTAGTTGTCCTTCAATTTTGGAAATGTACAAGTACACACTCAAATTTGTATAAAATTGAATAAGTAGATACATCGCATAATACAGCTAAGACAAATGTGTCTATTTGCTCAATTTTATACAAACTAAAAGATATAGATGCCAGCTAAAACCAAATTGAAGGGTACATTGTATGTCTAAAGCATAAATGCTTGTTTCTTTGGTTCTACTCTTTCATAGGATACATTTGAAATTTTGCAGTTGATGAGGGAGAGAATGAAATTGGAGAAAGAGGAAGGGAAAGATGAATTTGACATAGAACCCAGCACCAGAAACGTGGATGCAGTGAGAAATCAAACAGGGACTAAAACAGGGAAAACAACAAGTGATGAACCTCTTGAAACTCAACAAGAGTTGTCAGAGGGAGCAAAAAGAGAGAGGCCACAAGTTAAGATATTAAGCCAGATGCTAAAGAAGTTGAATTTAATGTCATCATTTCTCAATGTACTCACACTAATAGGTCTTACTTCTCACCTTCTCCACCGTTGCCAATTGGTGCATTCCAGCGGTTAACTTGTTGTTTTTTGTTATGTTAATACCTCTCCTGGCGAAGTGGCACCCCAACAAAGTCATCTAGCAGTTTAAAAGCATACTTTGTAGAGTTAAGATTTTTGTGCACCTCACTTGTCATGTATAACTTAATTTTGCTTTCTAAATAGCCTGCATATTCATCTAAGTATTTTTATCTTTTTGAATTTGTGTGCTTTTGATGGACCAAACTCTTATCTTATTTATATATAATAGTATGGTGTAACTATCATCATTGTGTAAAATTTACCTTTCAACTTTTGTGATTTATTTTTGTCGCTCAATAATCAAATGCAAGTCTTTATTTTATTCATCCACTTCAAATGCAACTATCATTATCTAAATGTGGCTAGATATCGGAAATAAGGATCGCTCTCTCTACATGGTCAGGCTTGTACTTGCAACAGAGGGGAGTGATACAAAATCTACCATGGTTCCAGAAAAGAAGATAGAAGAGGTTCCAAAAGGAAGTAGTTGCGGCAATTTATGGTGCTATGATTTATCACACTTGGTGAGCAAGGAACATGAAGATTTTCAGAAACATACATGTAAATACAAGTTTTGTTATAGCACAAATCCAAAGGGATATTAGGGAGAGGATAAATATGTTACAATGCTCCAAAAGAGCTCATAGATGCACTAACTTAGGGCCCGTTTTGCCATGCGATATGGAATCGTGATATAAAATCATGATATGATATCATAATATGAAATCATGAGATAAAATTGAAGTTTTGTTTGGACATGCGATATAAAATTTTTGTGTTATATATTTTCTAATAAACATAAGAATTTCATAAGTTGTAAAACTATTAAAATAGCCCCACTTGTTTATTCAATCTTACCAAATAAACAAAAATTTATAAAAGCGCATAATAAATTATTACAAAGCTATTTGTTCATCACTTAAGTAACTATTTCATCTAACTTTAATTGATCAAACTTTAGTTCAATAAAAAAATTGAACATAAATTGTAGTATACTGGTCTTTAACATAATCCTCTCACATAGTACAAACAATCTCCTCACGTTGAACTTGCATTTCTCGATCATATGACCGTACCAACGTTGTTACTTTGAGTTATTTGTTGGTCAATATTATTCGCAACTATATTTCTATGCTCATAGACCATAAATATGTCATCACTCCTTTGATATTCTCGCAAATAATTATGTAACACTGTACAAGTTATGACCCATTTCACTTGTATGTCAATATCATAATGGTTCATTTCTTGTTTCACTTCTGTGCTATTATACATTTTCAATGCATTAATTTCATGCTAAAATCAAACATATTGGAAGTAGTGATTATCAAACATACATCACCAATTTTGTCTTTTTTCATATTAAATTATTTTAAACATTTTCATATGTAGCTGAAAGAGACGTTTTTTTTTTATTATGAAAAATCAAAAAAGTATCTCCCTCCGTTCTTGTTTATATTCACCAAATCAATTTCTACTTTATCATTTATATTCACCAAATTTAAAGTAATAATAAATTTCAAAAAGTAATGATATGATTATAAATTTTATTTACATATGAAATAAATGGTTAGTAGATATAAATGTGGGGTTGTTTTACCAAAATATAAATTTGTGGGTCAATTTTATATTTAAAAATCTCAAATCATGATATGGAATTTTCATATCATGGATTTTGGAGAATGGAATTCCATCTCATGATATGAAATCATGGGATGGAATCGGCGTGAAATTGCATGTCCAAACGCTGATTCCATCTAACGATTCCATATTGTTAGATCGAGAAAGATTTTGATAATTGACAAATAGAGGAACAAATGAAAGGAACTAGTTGCGCGACATGTTCCTTTCAGACTGAATTCGACTGGGATAAGGAGAACGCCAACCACGCGAATTAGAAGTTATAAAGCAGTGGAGGGATTACTTTTTCGACAAGCAACCAGTACATAAAGTTTCCTTTTTATAAAGGAGTCCTACAAGGAAAAGGGAGCGCATAATAAGTCAAAGTGTAAACATAGGTATAAATCCTAAGAGAAGTAGGAAGCATGATCAAAGAAGGAAATAAGGGGCGTAAATAAAGAGTTCAAGAAGGAAATAAATCAAAGTGAAGTCAAGAAAGAAAATTGAAGACAAGTTTGAGTTGAACAAGGAGTTGAGGATGCAACAAAGTCAAGTTCGAGTTGAACAAGACTTTGAGGAGGTTTAATCTATAAATAGAGCAATAACTTCTTCGGAGAAGTTTGCGCACTTACATAGAGAGAAGATCAAAACAGGATCAAGAGTTTGAGAGAGTTTTGAGATTTACTTGGGGAGTGTTGCGAGTTTGTCAGGAAAAAATTGTAAGATTGTAGTTAAGAGTTTTGATTACAATCAAGTGTGTGTGTAGGATTCGTCTAACAAGTTTGAGAAACTTGACGGACGGCAGAAGACTTAAACCTGGGGGTTTTTGTCTTGGGTAGCTAGGAATTAGAGTTTATAATTTCTTAGCTAGGAATTAGAGTTTATAATTCCTTAGATTACCTAGGTGTGTAACTTTGTGTTGTTTAGAGTTGAGATAAATAATACAAAGTTGTGAACTAATTATTATTTTACGAAATTATTTACTAGAACTCACAAACAGTAAAGAACAAGTAGTTAGTACGTGTTCCTTTACAAAATAAAGGGGGTCATAATTTCAACACATATCATGATATGGTATCGCATGGCCAAATACCTACTTAGTGTCGAGAATTTCTAATTAGCTAGATTGTTGGTGTGACTTGTTTGATTTTTTGTTTTGCTTGAGGTCTAGATATTTGCTGCAATCTTCCTAGAAAGGGGTCGTTGATACTGGATGCTTCTTCTGTAAATGGTTCTTGTTGCAATGGTAATATTTCACGGTTATTACCGGAAAAAAAATATGATAAACAACATTAGACAAAAATATTTAAAACTTTACTTGAATATGACTTGGACTATAGTGTGCGTAAGATATTTTATTTTTACATTGCTAAAATCAATTACCAGATTGAATTTTTTAAAACTTTTGTATCTTGCTTAATATATCATCACAATAAGCAAATTAGAGAACACTAAAAGATTAGCTAAATTAAGCAGGATTATTATGTTAAAGCTTTAATTAGATGCTAAGAAATTAAGACAAGTACCCAACAAATTGCATTTCGGATCCTAATCGGAGGGCAGCTCAGGGGCGGCTCAAACCCGCTGGTGGCCTAAGGCCAAAATCAAATTAGAGGCCTTAAAAAAAAATATAAATGTTATTATTTTAAATCTATTTTTCTAGCTTTTTGAGATACAAAGTTGTTAATAATTTTTGTGTAGTCAATCTCTTCTAATAATTCTTTTTCAATCGATTATATAGCCAAACCACTTAATCTTTCTTGAGACATTTCGATCTTAAATAAGATTTTATTATTTTTAATTTTGAAAAACTTCTTTCAGCTGAGGCGACTGTTACGAAAATTGTTAACATTATTCTATAAGCAATGTAAGCATTTGGAAAAGAATCAAGTCTTTTTATTTGATTGAGTATCTCAATTAGAGTATTGTCTTCTACTTTTATGATTTCCCTTAAAACTTTTAATTCAGAAAATAAGTCTAAACCGTCAATATCGGAGTGAGTATTATGTTTTAAGGAACATTCAAGATTAAGACAATATTTTTTTAAATTCTCATCATCTAATGATCTCAATTTTTTCCCACTAAATAGAAAACCAAAAATATTTTCATATACTTCAAATTGTTCAAATCTATTTTGAAGTGAAAAGATGGCTTGGTCTACTATGTATAAGAAGTAATCAACTCTAAATGATTCTTCAAGAGATCTTGTGATTTCATTATCAACACTCTCATCAAATTGTTTTTTTTATAAATTACACGTTTCTTACGAAATACATATTCTATATTCATCTCTAATGCAATTTCCTTAGCCGAAATCATAGCACTTATAAATCCTTCTTCTCTATATGTTTAAAAAAAAGAAATTAAACCTCTTAATTGCTCTTTAGCGACATCAATATGCATATTTTTTTATTGTAAACTTTTGCTAATTGAATTTACAGCAAATAATACATCATACCAAATAGTCATACCCAATAAAAATTCAAAATTTTCAAGCTCAAAAATTGCTAAAAAATTAGCTTCACTTTTAATTTTTGGATCATCACTAACTTCTTCTAATTTAAATAAAGCATCTCTTATTTGTGGAGTTTGAAACCTTATTGCTTTAACACTTCATTGTCTTAGTTCTAATAGTTTTTTTTAAAAAAATTTAATCCTTCCTAATTAACTAAAAAAATGGGGCCTTTGCATTTATTGTCTTAGTTCTAATATATTTTTAAAAATTTAATCCTACCTAATTAACTAAAAAATGGGGCCCCCTAAAATTGGGGGCCTAAGGCGAAGGACTTTTTTTTTTAACTAACCAGCATCCCCTGGGCCAGCTCTTACTCTCCTTAGTAAGGAAAGTAAAAGGAATACGAATGTTATACTTTATACTTTCACTAGCTCAATTAATATGATATTTCATATTTTGAGAAATAAATGAAAAAGTTGTTCACACTTAGTTTCATATCGAGAGTTTTATTCACACAAATTCACTTTCAAAAAGTTATATAAATTCCTTAACGTCTTAGCAATAAGGAAAATAAACTCGACTCAAACATTTCACTCAACTTCTCCATCTCTATGAAGAGTCGTTACATTTATAAATTAATTCAGGAACAACCTCTCTATCTTTATGAAGTAATGATAAAATCTGCATATATTTTATCCTTCTCAAACTTCACTTAATGAAATTTCACTAAATATATTATTATTATTATTATTATTATTATTATTATTATTATTATTATTATTATTATTATTAAATAATTATTATAATTTATAACAATGTTGTAGAATAAGTTTTAAATATACAATTTATTTTTAACATTCTTAAAAGTTATACTCTCTCTATTTCTTTTTAGTTGTCATGTTGCGTTTTTCGAAAGTTAATTTGACTAATTTTTAATGTTAAATTAAATTACATTAATTTAATATTTTATACTAAAAATTTAAATATTCAAAAACTATACGAAAAATATTATTCCCTCCGTCTCATTTTATGTGACACTTTTTGAATTTCAAGATTCAAACCAATCTTTTTTTTACCATAAGTTTTTCGTCGATCTTTTACACATTTTGAACTATCAATTATTGTGACTTATAGTAATTTTTACGTAGTCTACAAATATATACATTTTATTTCAAAAAATTTGAAGATTCCATGTGTAAATTACTGATCAAACATAAATTGTTTGACTCTTGAAAAAACGATTAATATCACATAAATTGAGATAAAGAAATATAAATTACAATTTTTTTCATATTAATATAATAAATAAATACATCAAAATATTAGTTAGACTTCTTATTATTTTATTCTAAAACAGAAAGAAAATTATGATAACTAAAAAGAAATGGGAAGTATATTAAAGTTCACAATTAAAAAATTTTTAAAAATAAGTAGGAAGTGTGTAAGTTTGTCACTCAAAAAGTAAAGAAGAAAATCCTTGTTCAGAGGGAACATTCCAGAACATAAACATTTCAGTTAATGGCACCTGTTTTAGTTTTAGTGGAAAGATGAGAAAGAGCCACGTAGAATTCCAAGAACCCCATGCAAGACGTGCACGTATTCATCTTCATCCAGCATCACCGACTAACGTGGGCATTCCCAGTTTAACTTCATTTCTTCAAATCCCCATTTTCCCTCTTTACTTAACCGTCTCCATTTTTTTTCATTAAAATAAAATAACTGAAGATGATGAATGTTTTCGCCATTTCTCTTGTATTCACCACACTTGTTACAGCAGGGGTTTTTTCTCCGAACCCGGAGAAGAAAGATGATGTTATTGTTAAAGATGGTCATAGAGTTGTAGTTGTTGAGTATGAGCCAAATGATGGACAAACTAAGGTATCAATTTCTCCACCTGAAACAGAGCATAAAGCGAAAACAGAGTATGTTTCAGTTTCAGATGTTAAAGATAAATTATCAGAAAAAGCAGAGGAAATTGAAGAAAAAATTGGTGGGTTTCATGGGATGAATGCTAGAGAACTTGTTTGTGATGCTTATGGGAAGTGCAAACATAAGATAGCAAGTGCACTTGAAGGGACTAAAGACTCTCTTTCTGAAAAGATGCATGAAATTCAAGAAGATGCTAAAGAGGGGTTTGAGAAAGTGACTGGCAAAGCCCATGAGGCAACAGAAAAGACAAAAGAAACTGTTGGGAAGAAAGTGGATGAAGTGAAACAAGGGGCTAAAGAAACGGCTGAGAAAGTTAAAATAAAAGCAGTTGACACGACAAATACACTGAAATGTCATTTGATGAAGAATGCTTCGGAAGATCTTGATTTGATAGAAGAGAAAGTGAAAGAAGATGCACAAAGGCTTAAAGTGGAAGTCAAAAGAGACTATCATGTTGGTCGTAGGATTTTTTCAGATGTGTCAGCATACATCTTCTCAGCCAAGAGCTTTAGATCTTTGATGGGAATAATTCATTTGCTTGGATTTGCGTTGTCTTATGGGGTTTCTGTTTGGATGACTTTCGTATCGAGTAATATCTTGGCAAGAGCTTTGCCGAAGCAGCAATTTGCAATGGTTCAGAGCAAGATTTACCCTGCTTACTTCAAGACTATGTGTTATGGCATCGCTACGGCGTTTTTGGGTCATATGTTGAACCAGATGCTTCCATATTGTGCGAATCGGACAGAAAAAATCCAAGGTCTCATTTTTCTGGCCATATTCTCCATGACTTTGTTCAATTGTTTCTACTTGGAGCCTCGAGCCACTAAGGTATGCATTTACTTCCTCTGTTTTTTTTTGTTGGTGCTGAATTTCCTCTAGTGATTCTTTTAGCAGCTCAGTTGGTTGTTTATCTAAATTTTATTTATTTTTGATGTTTTTACTAGTGGGGTTGGTGAGTGTTATGATTTCCATCTGACAATCTCCTTGCCATTTTTCCTTTTGTCCCCGTTTTCTTATTTAAAAAGAATGATAAATCTTAGTAACTCAGTTGATTGTCTATATTGAACCAGAAATCTTAGTAACTTAGTTGGTTGTCTATATTGAACAGAAATCTTAGTAACTTGGTTGTATATATCTTAGTAACTTAGTTGGTTGTCGACAGGTGATGAAGGAGAGAATGAAACTCGAGAAAGAGGAAGGAAAAGGGAGAGACGTTTTCGACGTAGAACCAAGCACATCAAGTGTAGATGCTTTCAAGGATCCAACAGGTATTAAAACAGGTAAATTAGCAACTCATGAACCTCTTGAAACCCAACAAGAGTTGTCAGAGGAAACAGCAAGATTGAAACCACAAGTTGAAAGATTAAGTGAGAGGCTAAAGAAGTTGAATGTAATCTCATCGTTACTCAATTCACTCACACTAATGGGTCTCTCTTATCACCTTGTTTACCTTAGCCAACTCGTGCATTCCAATCCTTATTAATTACTAATACTCTTCTCTTTGTAATTATTCGCATGTAAAATCATACTTCCACCGTTTAATTTAATTTTTTTTGTGTTTACTTGCTATTTAAGATTAGTTCTTCTAGTTTATTTTAATTCAAACAGTCAGTTTATCAGTACGAGCACGGCTGGCCATAGTTTGGCTCAAAAATTCGAAATTCAACAACTTTTTGGATTTTATTTTTGTAAGAATGTATGAATTTTTTATTGAATATTGAGTTTAGTATTATGATTTTTTGAATATTCATTACGGTGATCTTAATCTTTGTCAACTATACGAAGTATAACATTAATGAGCAAAACTATTAAGTGAATTGTTAAAACATAAAACACTTCGTTTTAAAATATAGCAAAACAATTATGTGTTGTGTTTTATTGTGATATACTCCTCCGGGAAATAAGTCTTATACTAGAGCATTTTATTAAAAATAGTTAATTTAATTAAAAAAAAATAGCTATTTCAGATAGTTTATTAAAAGTAGTTATTTATTTGAAATTTTCTAAAGGTGAATTAGTGAAATTATTTTTTTTATTTGAAGGCCAATCTATCTTTTTTAGTTCATAATAAAAGAAAGTTGAGATTGCTCCTTGGCTTTTATGATTTTTTATTACTTAAAGAATTCTCACTTCTAATATCATCTCTAGTAGTATAAACTTTATGATGATCATAAAATATCTAGTGCTCTCTAATATCATCTCTGGTAGTATAAACTTTATGATGATCATAAAATATTTAGTGCTCTCTAGCTCATATTTTTTTCATGATTGTTAATTAATAGAGTATATCTATCTCATTAGAATGGGTAAGGTAAGGCCTAGCCTCCCTTGCTTATACATATTCTTATTGAGAATTTTTTATTTTTATTATTAATAAAAATTCACTAGACCACTGTCTAGCGGTATAAATAATAATAATAATAATAATAATAATAATAATAATAATAATAATAATAATAAAAAGAAAAAATATTTTTTTATTTATGATTTTTTAATGTGTGTAAAAGAAAAGTGATTAACTAATGTGGGTGGAAGGGAGTATATTGAAATAAATTAGGTTAATATTTTTATTTAGCTGATTATATTTGCCCATTAACTATTTATCTTTTATTAATATCTCTATTTGATTTGAGGTATAAAGAATTGTTTAATTTTGCAGAAATCTTATGTTCAATAAGATCGTTTTCTTGTACAAATGTACCCAAAATATTTGTATAAATGACAGTGATTTTAGATTGAAGTCTAAAATTTAAGAAGTATCACTATTATTTATTTGGATATTTTGCTGGTTGATTTGAGACTTAATTAGCAAGTAGTAAAATATCATATAACATTATCTTGTGAATATTTACTTAAACGTTTTAAATTAGAATTTAAATTTAAAAGTGATTGTTTTAAGGCCCATCAAAATGATGGAGAATTCCAAAGCACTCATGGTTTGGCTTGTTGTTGTCTTACTTTTTTTAAAAAAAAATTCTTTCGGAAAGAATATGTTTTTTTTTTTTTTTTTTTAATAAAAGAACTTCTTTTTTTAATTTTTCATTTGACATTATTAAGATTACAATATTTATTTGATTTTGGCATAAAAAATTTAAAAAAATAGAAAAGACTTTTGAATTTTATAATCTTAAAATCAAAGATATATAGGATGTACCAAAATTTTAATATTGTACTCTTGAATATGTCATGTACCAATTTATTTTTTTAAACGTACTAAAAAGATAAAATAAAACAAGCAACTTGAAGCACAGGATTTAGGAATAAATTCACCCTTGAACTTGTCTCGAAAAGTCAGTTACATGCTTAAACTAATATAATGACCTATAACACACCTCTGCTACTAAATAGTGAATTTTTTTACCCCCTAAGACGTGTAGTACCACTCTCACAATGGGAGATGTATCACACTTGCGCCACATCAATGCCATGTCATGCCACACGTCAAATTTTGACTAAATTCTCCATATCATTCAATTGTTTCTTCTTCAATGAATACCACCACGAAACCAATACCATTGCCGCCATATTACTACCAAATCTATATATTTCACATGAAAATCAAAATAGTCACTATAAATTTCACCACCTACGATCAAATCCATCATCGAAATCATACTATCACCATTATCCCCACAAAAATAGAAAGATCCACAGCAAAAATTTGACACCCATAAGCAAACTTATCACCAAAATTACATCATCATCATCAAAAGGTACAAATCCACCACCAAATATCACTACCACCATTGTCAATATCGATTTTTTCTTCTCCACCACCTTCAATTCCCGCTTCTTTGTCACCCCACGCCAACAAATTCATCATTATATCTTATTTTTTAAACTTAATCATCAATTTTATCAATCACCAACAAAACCGAAGAAAAAAATCAAATATAATGAAAATGGTGAAATCGAATAAACATTAACATAGGATATGATGGGGGGGGGGGGGTTTGGTGGAGGTATAGTGGGGTGGATGGAAATTGGGTATGAAAAAATGATGAAAAAAATAAAGAAGAAAAAAAGATGATTGCCTGTGAAGAAGAAGAGGCGTTGGGTGGGGGTGGAGGGTGATAGGAAAAAGAAGATTTAATTATTATTTTTTACTTTATTTACTGTAAAATGCACTTTTTTTTTTTTTGCCACGTCAGTTTTAGGGGGTAAAAAAATTCATTTTTAAATAGTAAAGGTGTGTAATAGGTCGTCATGATAGTTTAAGCGTGTAATTGACTTTTCGAGACAAGTTCAAGGGTGAATTTATGCCTTTTCCCAATTTTTAATCTCATTTTTTATAACCCACTATATATATTTTTTAAGTTTGTTTTGAATATCTTTTCTTTTACAATTCTTTTTTACTTTTAATAAAATGAATTTTATCACTCAAAGAATGGTTGAAACCACAAAATTTTAAAAAATAATCTTTCTTAAATTTTATGTTAAATTAAACAATACAATATAATTAGAATAGAGGAATATCGTTCAATTATTTTTGCTCACTGAAATGTTCAACCTATTAGGTGGTTAAATTTCTTTTTGACAAGTGTCTCACCCATATAAAAATGGGAAAATTATATATAATAGCAAACTATTAATTCAAATTAAATAATATAACCATAGTTTGATTTAATTGTACTCTATAGCAAACTGTTGCCTGTTGCTATTTCACCTCTCTTTCTGGTGAATTTTGCTCGCCACTCTCATTCTCGCTGGGCAGTCTCGCTCGCCTCTCTCGCTTTTATACAAACACAAATGTATAAAATGTGTTTGTGTTTGTATAAAGCGAGAGAAAATTATACATATACATATATTTCCGTTTCCCTCTCTCCCCTCTTCCAAATCTCGCTCGCCACTCTCACTCGCCTCCCTCACTTTATACAAACACAAATGTATACATTGCGTTTGTGTTTGTATAAAGTGAAAGAAAATTGCATTTACAAATACAAATGCATATATTTCCATCCTATACACTTATGATTATACAAATACGATTTTTTCCTGCTCAGTTTTCTTTTGTCTTTCTCTCTTTCTCACTTTATACAAACACAAATTATACAATTGATTCTTTTGTATATGTATACCGAAACAGATTATATAATTGCTTCTTTTGTATATATGTATAGCGAAATAGTTAGCTTCTTTTGTATATATTTATAGCAAAATAGCCATAGCAAACATGAAGTTTGCTATGGAGCGCAATTATGCAAACTATAGCTATAACATACAAATATGATTTTTGTGTTTGCTATATGTGAAAGTTGCTCAAAAAAATTAGTCATATGTGACATAAATAACGTGTTAAGCTTATCTTACATCTATGTTAAGCTTACTAGCCTTCCTACATAGTGCTTGTGATATTTGGGCTTGTAAATATAACTGTAAGGGTAAAATTTAAATGCCAAATTATAATGGAAGTAGTATATTTGCTTTGAAACTTAAATGATTAGTGTATTTAGACTATTTCTGATAATATAAGAACATATTTGATCCTTTTAAAAAATAAAATAGAAAATACCACTATATAAATTCGGAAAAAGACAAGGAGCAATAATATATAAACTTCATATCCATGTGTTATTCCACAACACAAAGGTTACATGAGAAAGACACAACAAACATCAAAGATAAAAACGAAATAAAAAGTACACAACCAACATGGATTATTTTTCACCATACTCTCAAACAACAAACAAAGCATGAGGCATTATATTTATGTAAATTAAAGCTCACATGCATATATATAAGATGATCAATTCATCTTGACATGGTGATCATCAACCGCTTTGGTCATACCAACAATGAAGTCCAACAAATTTACTAGTTCAGGGACATTCTCATTTGGCCTTTCATACTCTATTGTCCAGCTTATCAAATCAATTTCACCTTTTGTTTCGATATGAAGAGTTGCCTTATAATTACCATATATATCCACTACATCACCTTCAAATTCTTTGAAAATGACCACCTTTTTTTCATGATCTATACTTTCAATTATCTGCTTGGAGATCTTCTTTTTCCCTTCTGCCTTACAGGAAAAAAAAAAGAGTTAGACAACCATAAGAGTCCTTAAGAAAAGTTGAGTGGAAAATGATATCATAAACGGAGAGGAGAGGTTTGACTAAGATTTGAAGCCAATGTGTTTTGAATTTGTCACCAAACTCGTCTTAGTTATCGGGTTCACACTTAAATATTAATACATATTTAATGAAATTCCTGACACAAATATATGATCTAAGCAATATAGCTACTCGATTTGTCCGATCCCGATAGCTAATTCTCTCCCTCTTCCCCTAGTGAAAAGTCATTTCCCCTTTTTTTGACGAGAAATATTTTTGTTAGGAAATTTTTAAATATTTAGCTTACCAAAGGTATACATCCAACAAATTTTGGACCCAACTGTTCCAATGACACCATCAAGAAGTTCAAAACCTTGTACATGCAAAGGGCACATAGTAGACATATGGTGTGGTTTATTTGTAAAGACATCATGAAACACATCCTTGTTAGCCTTCATTTCTATCTTGGCACACAACACAGACTTTAGACCCATTTTACTAAAGACTTGGAAATAAAAAGATGTAGTGACACTAAAGGAAACTTGTAGAGGAGAAGTGTTGATGTCCTTTACAATGATTATTCAACAATATATATAGACTAGCAGGGGGAAGGCGGAGTTTTTTTTTTTTGTTTTTTTAAATTAAAAGATGGTATAACATTCCAATTAGGGGTGTACAAAATCGAACCGAAAATCGAACCAAACCGCAAATCGAGTCAAACCGAAAAAAAAATCCGACTAGTGGTCGGTTTGACTTGGTTTGGTGTTGAAAGAAAAAACCCAACTATATTTGGATTGATTTGGTTTTAAATAAAAAAACCAACCCGAGACCAAACCAACCCGACATTATATATATAATTTTAAAATTTTATTTTATACATAAAAATATTTACTTTTTGATATAATTTTTAAATATTTCTTATACTTTTTCATAGTTTTTATCTTTTAATATATTATTTAAAGTTTGAAACTTAGAATCTTGAATGGTTCCATAAAGATTATAGTCCATAGATGTTGCTAATTATAATAAAACTTAAATCAAAATCAAATTAATACTAATGCAAAAAGAAAATCAATTTAACACTAAGAATGACAATAATATTGAATATTTGTTCTTTAGTATTACATTGATTTAGACAATTAAAGTACATAATCTAATTTTAATTTCCTTTAATATTTAGTCATGTAATAATACTTATTAAACTTATTTTAGCATGATTTAGTACTTTTAAATTATGATCATTTTCATTATGACTTGTTAATTGACAATATTTGTTTTACGCGATTTCATTATTATTATTATTATTTGGATATTTTAGTGTCATTAATCATATCATTGTCTGTGTTGTATTCTTAAGAAACACCTTAGATAGTTGTATTTTGGTAGCACTGAAGAAATATTTGAAGTACAAGTAAATTATATATTTGTATGAATACTTTAGCGGAAAAACCCGAAAACCCGAAAAACTCAAAAAAATCCAAAAAAACCCGAGGTTGAAAAACCCGAGTTTTATTGGTTTGGTTTGGTTTATAGATTTAAAAATCCGACACAAATTGTTTGGTTTGATATTTGAAAAACCCGAACCAACCCGACCATGTACACCCCTAATTTCAATCATGTCCTTACGATTTGTTTTTTTTTATGTGCATATATATATAACTACATTTGTGGAACTCTGCACGTGATCAATTTTAGTTGGGACTTTGAAAGATGTATTTGATTTAAGTTAGAATTCTTAAGATTGCTCTAACCCTAAACCTTAGCTTATGCCTATATAAAAGATATTATATTTTCTTAAAGAGGCATCTCGAATATTCCGTAAATTTATTTAATATTCATAAAGAGATCAAATTCAAATCATCCTAGTTCGAGAAATAAGACACTAAAGGTTATCAGATCATGGAGAAACCTTATGAGAGAGAATCAAGGGAAGAACAAAATTGTACTCATATTGATTTATCAATAAAATATTCTTGTTTCGTCAGATTTTATTTATTATTGATTTATTTTTCATATATTTAAAATTGGGTGAAAACAAATTGGCACTCCCAGTGGGACCAAATCTACCCTGCATCTCCTCCTCACTAATCAGATCTGCAAATCTGAAGCCACAAAACTGCAAAGGTGGAATAATGAGTACTTCAAACCTCGTCTTTGAGTCAAGTCTACACACCGACAAACCTTGAAGCAGGAGTATTTTAGACATTGAAAGTTTGTGGGACTCTGTAAGACGTATTCAATTCTAGTTGGGACTCTATAAGAAGTATTCGATTCCACTTAGATTTCTTGGAGGCAACTCTAACCCTAAACCCTAGCTTATGCATGTATGAAGGGTATTATATTCTCTTAAAAAGACATCTCAAATATTCCGCAAATTTATGACATATTTATAAAGAGATCAAATTCAAATCATCCTAGTTTGAGAAATATGTCACTAACAGCCTTCGAATCATGGAGAAATCTTATGAGAGAAGAATCAAGGGAACAAACAATATTGTATCCATATTGTTTCATCAATAAAATTGTGTTTCTTCATTTTTTTGTGATTGTAATTTATTTTCTATCACTTTAAAATTTGTTGTAAATAGTGACATAAATCATAATTTTCATGCACTTGTAGCAATACTAATATATAGTATGCAATTATATTTCAACCACTTTTACCACTGATGCAATTATGTTTCGACCACTTCGATGCAATTTTGTTTCAACCAATTCTAAAGGATACTATTTTTCTTTCTAAAAAGAAATGATTATAATGCAAAATGAAGATCTAGGCTCATGCATTAGCTAACGATAAAATTTTCATTCGAAAGAAAGTGATGTTTCAAGTGAGCATGCATAAAAAGACAAGATTTTTAAAAGTTACGTGGCACTCATCATTTTTCAAAGCTAAAGTTAGGTTTATTTTAGTTTGATCAGTATCTGTCACAGTTAGATTCTTTATTAGAGTAGTTTTTTCTTCGACAAGTTGCTTATTTACTGCCTTAAATGGTCAGTGGGCATGGAAAAAATACAAGATTTTTAAAAATTAGGGATAAGGGTCTGAAAAGTACCTCAACTTTGGCCGAATTTGCTGTTACGATACCAAACTTTCATGAAGACCTATTACACTCCTAGACTATTTAATACCGTATTTTAGACATATATATGTGCCCACGTGGACATAAAAAATATTGCATAATTATAAATAGTAATGTATCCACGTGAGAACATATATACCTTTAAAATACACTATTAAATAGTTCAGGGGGTAAAAAATACGGTATTAAATAGTCTAGGGGGGTAATAGGTCCTCATGAAAGTTTGGTATCGTAACAGCAAAGTTGGCCAAAATTGGGATATTTTTCAGGCCCTTTTCCCTAAAAATTATGTGGAACTTATCATTTTTCAAAGAAAAAGTTAAGTCTCTTTTAATAAAGTAGTGATGTTTTTTATTATATATATATATATATATATATATATATATATATTCTATTTTTTTTCTACGGTAATTTTCAGACGATAATAAAAAACATCACCACTTTATTAAAAGAGACTTAACTTTGTCTTTGAAAAATGATAAGTTCCACAAAATTTTAAAAATCTCGTCTTTTTTCCATGCTCTCTGACCATTTAAGGCCATGAATAAGCAATTTGCTGAAGAAAAAACTACTCTAATAAAGGATCTAATTAAGACAAATACCGATCAAACTAAAATAGACCCAACTTTGTCTTTGAAAAATGATGAGTCCCACATAACTTTTAAAAATCTTGTAATGCTTGATACTTTTAGTTTGATCGGTATATATCTGTCTTAATTCGACCCTTTATTCGAGTAGTTTTTTCTTCGACAAATTGCTTATTCATTGCCTTAAATGGTCAGTGAGCATGGAAAAAAGACAGGATTTTTTAAAGTTATGTGGCACTCATCATTTTTCAAGACAAAGTTAGGTCTCTAATAATAAAGTGATAATATTTTTTATTATCATCCGAAAATTACCAGAGGAAAAAAGAATAGGATATATATATATATATATAGCTTCAATACTGCTCTATGACCAAACTATATTGATTTAAAAAAAAAAAGAAGACCAAACGATTAATGTGTTGATATCTTTGAAAATTTTTATTTGATTTTATTCTTGAAAATCAAACCTGTCATTTATGTAGAAAATACTACCTTCGTCAATTTTTAATTGTCATTATTTTCTTTTTTTAGAGTAAAACGATAAGTGTTTTGATTAACATTTTACGATATATTTTTTCATCATATGATATGAGAAAAAATGCAATTTATAGTACTTTTCGTATAATTTTTGAATATCTAAATTATTTTGTTTAAAATATCGAATTAATGTAATCTAATTTTACTTTGATAATTAGTCAAATTAATTTTCAAAAAGCACAACACTAAGTGGAGATAATTGGCTTGAAACTATAATTTTTTTTTAATTTTTCTAGACTATATGGTATTAGATGATTTATACAAATTCAAATTTTTAACGTGATGAAAAATCTCTTGTTTTCTCAAAGTTATAGAGTCCTTTGTTTTAAAAAAAACTACTTAGGTGAATATCTTTAATATTAGCATATTTAAAAAAAAAAAAAAACGTTACCAAATGTGCATATTTGATCAGTTTATTTATAAAAATAGAAAGAAATCAAATAACCGGAATTATAATCTATAATTGAAGGAACTGACCTGTTTACCCTATTTAGACAATATGACACCCATAATCTTTGAATTTTAAATCTGTTTCTGCCTCTATATATGATACTATATAAATATAGATATTTAGAATTATGTTATATACACTTGAATATACTTGGGGAAAAAAGTTCTTCTTGCTATCTACGAGGTCGTTTGGTAAAGTGTATAAAAATAATGCTCAATAGAGTGTATTAGTAATGCTTGTATTAGTTATGCATATATTATTTCTTATTCATTGTTTGGTTTGGTGTAAATTAAAAGTAGTATGCATTATATAAAAATATTTATTTACAAAAATATCCCCACAATTATGGCGAAAAATAGAGATGGCAATGGAGCGGGTTAGAGCAGGTGCGGATGCGGGTGTGGAGCAGGTTGAAGCTTAACCCGCTCCACCCCATATAATATTTTCTCCTATTTATAAATCGCCCCGCCCGGCATAATATTTTCTCCTTTTTTTTTAATCCTCTCCACCCCACAAATATCCGTCTTGCTTCGCGCTGCTTATGTCATCTCTATTTGTTTCTTCGTTTTGTTATTTTGCTAAAACAGTTAAGAGCTTCTGCTCTTAAATGTGCTCTTAAATAAACAATTTCTAAATTGCTAAATCAGAGAAAGAGAAAGAGGCCAGAGGAATATGGTTTAGACTTAAACTTAACTCACTATTAAAGAAGTATAAGCGATCGTTGTCAAATAAAGAACCCAATTTGTAGGTTGGGGTCGATCCCACGAGGAATATGGTTTAGACTTAAACTTAACTCACTATTATATCCGTTTATTCAAACTATTTCCGAGACAAGTAAATAAAGGGGGGGGGGGGATTTGTGTGAGCAAATAATTGATTGTTGTTTAAGTAACAATTGAGCAAGATTCAAACTTTGTTGTTATCAATGAGAGAGAGAAACTAGGGTGTATGTTCCCCATAAGCCTTTAACGTAGTAATCCTAATAATAGTAATCATTTCCTAGTGTTTTACATGCAAAGTTGGTAAGATAGGTATCCTTAAGTGATTGGTCCTCCAAATAGAGAATTTCACCCCGCACCTTGGTCCGGCTACGTGTGTATACTTTACTAACCCTTACATTTACCTCAGATTAGACATCACATCAATATATGACTTAGTTTTCACCTTTGCACCAATTGACATTAGACTATTAGATAGTATCACACTAAATCTCTGTTGATAATTCTTTTCTTATTAACTACCTACTTGGTCCGGTAAGTAGCAACAAGGTGAGTTCTAACATTGCGCACCGTTAAAAAGACTTCTAAGAGAAAGAATTATCAATACATGCATAAACATTATTCAAGAATTACTTAGTTATTATTCATACGTTGTTAATTGCTCATGGTTCCCACAACCCTAGTTGTGGATTTAGCTATTCATGCTTGAAAGAACACAATTCATGTTTTGATAATAAGAATTTATGAACTTAAGTTTAGAGTAGAAGAAACCCGTAATCTCGAACTGAATTTCAAAGCAAAAATCTTACAAACCAAAATTCGGAAAACAAATTGCCAAAGTTTGCAAGTTAATTCCCAAGAAAATATCAAGAACTAAAAGTAAACAATAATGTCCAACCCCCTAAAAAAAGGTTTACATACCCTATTTATAGAAAAACATGTCCTAAACAAAAAGGAAATAAAATAAGGAAATAAACTTCTGGGACACAGCTTTGATCGATGACTCGACCTACGAACCGTGGGTCGAGCTACGGTCCGTAGGTCCCCTCCGTTGGTCAACACTTAGAACTTTTCTGCATAGGCTAGAACCTCTAACTCCCAGTTCATCACTGACGAACGTGCAAGACGGATTATAGGTAGACCTACGGTCTGTAGGTCTTCTTCCGTGGCTCCATACTTAGGAATTTCATAGGGTACTGGAACTTCAACTCCCAGTTCACCTTCTACGGATGTGCAAGACGGCCCGTAGGTCGACCTACGGTCCGTGGATCGCTTCGTGGTTCCACACTTGGTCAAACTTCCTTAATGCTCCCATCGACGAACCGTCACAGGACCTACGGTCCGTAGGCCCCTCCTGGGTGGCCACTTCTGCAGAATTTCAACTGTCATCTCACTCAACCGCGCCAAAGACTATTTCCTGCAAACATAACACAAAAAACATTATTTCCAATACGAAATGACCCTAGACACACACAACTCTTAAGTGAAATGCATCAAAAATACTATAAACTCACGGTAAATCAGAGGGTAATTGTTAAGAGCTTTTTGTCACATGCTTAGTCTTTTACTAAGCACATGTGTAGCATTTGACAACCTGTTCACAATCTTGCACCACTTGCTCACGATCTTGCTATGCATAGTCAGCCTAAAACTCTAGGGACCGTTAAGAGAATGGAAAAAAGAACACAAGAGGATTGTTAGGAAGAATTGTGTTGTAGAAAACTTAATTGATTTTTGCTTGATGAATTTACAAATGGATGCCCCTCTATTTATACAACTAACTTAGGGGCTAAAGTGTAAATAATAATTATTACATAAATCCCTTGATATTTACAAAATATTCATCTCTCTAGAATCTTCTACGATGCTAGAAAATTCCAAGGACCTCCCATGCAAATCCTAAAAATTCTAGAAACTTCCATAGGAAATGACTCTATTTATTTGAATAATCCATAAGGACAAGTCTTTCTCCTATGTAAGTCATCCACATGGTCAACTTTGTGTCATGTGGCACTTATATGGCATGATGACATGGCGGGTCGTCACACGCTCCCCCACCTAATATTTCAACGACCACGACACATTGCTTCGTCATAAACTCTCAAATCTTATTTTTGAATAGCCATAAGTCCTCATACCGTTCTCGTGTAGCTTCTTTTGATGATTTTTCTGATGCTTTCCTTTTCCAATGGTTGTGAAACATGATAATGGCTTTTTGTCTTTTTCTCCCTCAAAACTTGTAGTGATTTTCAACAACATCGGTCTTTCCTTCTTGAGCCCCTTTACAAGTTGTCTAATTGAAAATTGTGTTTGATTCTTCTTGTATGGTATAGTTACTGTAGGTGCCATGCAAACTCCTTCTCATTCCATGACCTAGAGACAATTGAGGTAGAGGTCGATCAAGGTATGACACTATGTGAAGAACTATCTCTAGAATAATGTCAAAGATATCCATCTTTGTAATGGTAAAGTTTTTCATACATTTCCAATTACCCAATTTGATACCAACACCATTGGCAACACCATGAGCATTTTGAGGATCAACATTTACGATTTTGATGCGAGAGTTAGTTGGAACATGCTTCAACTCTAGTCTCTTCATTGTAGCCTCGGTCATAAAATTATGAGTTGATCCAGTGTCAACCAAAGCACAAGCGGGCTTATTGTTTATGATGAGATCCACACGTTGATTTCTATTCTCTTTAACTTGGATAGTTGATGGCTCCACATAGTCCAATCACTCTTAGTTTAGTGGTGATCGAACTCTCTCCTTGCGCTTGCTCTTTCTGTTCATGCATCATAACGCTAAGACTCCTTAAGTCGGGACAATTCTTGAAGTTGTGTGGTCCCCTACATATGTAGCAGCATTTTCTCTCGGATTGTGCTTTCTTTTTCGTATAGCTTTGACGACATATTGACTTCTTATTATCGAACTTATGGGTATCCGTTGTCTTGTGGTGCTGTTGATGCACTTCCTTGCTTTTACCATAATCTCTTCCATCATTAGCAATGTCATCTTTTAATTGCTGCATTTGTCTTTGTCATACTTTTCATTCTTGAAATCCATCAAAGATTCGACTTTCACTATGACTTGATCTATATCAGTAACTCAATGTCATTGCAATTCCTGTTTAGCCCAATTTTGCAACATGTCTATAAAGTAGAACAATAAGTCATCACTAGTGAGGTTGGGAATTTGAAGCATAAAGATCGTGAACTCCTTGATATAGTCGTGTATGCTCCATGTCTATTTCAACACTCGAAATTTACGTCTTGCCTCGTACAAAATATTATTTGAAAAGAATTATCGCTTAAACTCGGCCTTGAACTGATCCCATGTGCTAATAGTGCACAAACCTTTCTCAGCATTAGTCGATTTATGTCTCCATCATAGCATGGCAGTCTCTGACAAGTACAACACTGCAGTGTTGATCTTGGCATTGTCATCCCTTACATTTCCACGTCGGAAATAGTTCTCCAAGTGCCAAATGAAGTTCTCTATGAACTTCTTTAAATATTGGTGGCATGGGAGCCTCAGTCTTAGCCTCAACCGTCACGAAAACATTACTGGCAGTCTCAGTCATGCCAACAATGACCTACTCTTCTAGTGTTTTTATCTTTGCCTTCATGGCATTGATAGTGCCCAACACCTCCATGAGCTTGTATTCTAAGGTAGCGATGGTCTGCCTCATTTCTATCTCTATTTGCATACGCCCATCCAAGTAACTTCAGATGTTTTCGATCTCTTCAAGAGCATGCCCTTCAAGAACGCCTAGAGTGCCTTCTACTTTACCCAAATGTTGGCCAAATATCTCGAAAACATCCATCTCCGCATTAACCTTCATAATCCACTCTCTACTGAGTGAGACGTCCAAAGGTAGGACCTCCGCATCATCCCCGTTAGCCTCAATGGTAGAAGGTTCTTGGGGATGTAAGCCCTTCATTTGGCTTAATCTCAAGTGCCTCCTCCTAGTTCTTGTTGGCGGCATTCCTCTTTTTTTCATAGCCTTTATTACCGGCAACATCTTGAGTGGCGTTGGCTTGAGTGTTAGCAATTTTGATTTCTCCGTCGCAGGTCATTCCTTAGTTGTAACCTTGCTCTGATACCACGTATTCACGTCCTTAGTCTTTTACTAAGCACACGTGCGACACTTGACAACCTGATCACGATCTTGCACCACTTGCTCACGATCTTGCTATGTCAAGTTAGCCTAAAACTCTAGGGATCGCTAAGAAAATGAAAGAAAGAATCATAGAGGATTGCTAGAAAGAATTGTGTTGTAGAGAACTTTGTTGATTTTTGCTTGATCAATTTACGAATGGATGCCTCTCTATTTATACTACTAACTTAGGGGATAAAATGTAAATAATAATTGTTACATTAGTTCCTAGATATTTACAGAATAGTCATCTCTCTAGAATCTTCTACAATGCTAGAAAATTTCAAGGACCTTCCATGCAAATCCTAAAAACTCTAGGAACTTCCATAGGAAATCTCTCTATTTTTCTAGAATTATCCACAAGGACAAGTCTTTCTCCTATGTAAGTCATCCACATGGGCAACTTTGTGTCATGTGGCACTTACATGGCGGGTCGTCACATTATGCTCTTAAATCTGATATGAGAGTTGAAAAAGCTGAGAGATTAGACTAAGAGAGTAGAGAAAAAAGTTTCCACCCGCAACCCGCCTAATTTCTTAAATGATTTGTTTCAACCCACCCCGCCCCGCATTAGCTTAAACATTCCCCGCCTCACATAGACTTAGACCTGCCCCACACATGTCCTGCCCTGCCCCATTGTCATTCCTAGTTGTCCTTCAACCTATTTATCTATTTTGTTTTTTTGTTTTATGAGATTTTTATGCTATACAATAATTAGCAAAAAAGATCTTTATTTTCTTTTATAATCTTAAATTAGTACACAAAATATAATTAGCAGTGATGATTACAACCAGCTAAAATTAGGCAAATGCATATTTTAATAGACTGATTAAAAATGTTAAAATGTGGAGATCCCTTCTTCTTGTTTCTTTCTATGGACTATGGAGTATGTAGAACTTATTCAATTGAATTACAGTTTAAATATTATCGTCATTTCCTTATTTCAATTGAATTACAGTGTAAATATTATTGTCATTTCCTTATTCAAGAGCAAATGATAACTACATTAAAATAAATACTAATCGAACAAGGAAAAAGAAGAACATTCTTGATTTTAAGAAGAATTTCTTTTAACAAGCTAACTAAAACTGTTAATATTCCTTTTTTTTCTTTCTAAGGAGAGCTTATTCAATTGAAATTAAAGTTTATGTATATCATCATTTCTTTTTTTAGTTTTTTATTTGATATTCGATATCCATATTAGGATCCAACTAAATTAAATTCACGCATCGCAAAATTCAATTTTGAGGACGATGCTCCCACAGAATTGTTCAAGAGAATAATAATTACATTGATAGTAAAAACAAATGAAACCTAGAAAAAAGAACATACTTTACTTCAAATAAAACCAACATTTTTTTTTCATTAATAGAAAAGACTAACACAAGAACAAATTAAGATAGATATCTCATTTCAAGAAAAAAATAAAAACTTTTTTCTAAAATCATCATCAATTGCTGCTTTCACCTTCCTTCATTGTTGAATTTTGAACAACCTTTTTAGTTTCAATTGCCTTCTTAATCTCCTTGTGTTTCATGTCTAAATAAACAAGAAAATCAGGTATATTATTCTTGTGTATATACTTCATTTTTTCTGGATCCTCCAAGCATGCAAAAAAGAGTAATTCCATCTTCCTTTCTTCTTCATCCATCTTGATAGCAATAGAACAAACTAAGTTTCATCTTCTTATCCATGTTTGTAGTACAAATTTCACACTCATATCTAGCACTATTTATAGGTAAATGAAGTTTTATGATATGGTATATCTCTACTATTTTTAACTACTTCATACTCCCTCTGTTCCTAATTTACTTGTCCACTTTTCCTTTTTTAGTTGTCCCTAATTACTTGTCCATTTTGACAAATCAAGAAATGACAAATTTTTTACCTATAATATCTTCAATTAATTAATTTGAAAAAAGTAAAACTTTTTGAAAACCTTAAGTTTTTAATTCATCCACTTCACAATTAATAGAAGTAAAATGGTAAACTCGCTATATCAATAATTGTTTTCTTAATAGATGTGCCAATTCAGATGTGGACAAGTAATTAGGGACGGAGGGAGTAATTTTTTTTCTTAATATTTACAATTTGTTTGATTTTTTAAAAAAAAAATAGACTAAAAAGGAATAAAGATGTTAGTAACAAATTGATTAATTGTCCTTTTGTGGTGTGAAAACAATCTTTTAGAAGAAATGTTAGTGTCTAACAAAGTTACTGCAAATTTAAGACGTAGAGATATGTTAGGGAAAAAATCAAATAAGGAAATATAAGTTCTACTAATTAGTGATGAAAAAGTCTACACAACTTTGATAATGTAATTGTAAAACTTTTAATTGTTAAAGTTCTTATTTTTTCCACTTTATTAATTTTTCAAAATTAAAATGAATGAGTTGACCAGTTATGCATATTAAGGAATTGTTAAAATTATTTTTCTTTCCATTTATCAATTTTCCAAAATGAACGAATTGATCAATTGTACATATTGATGGATGAAATTGGTAAATGAGACTAAAGGTTTATTCACATACACATGTTGAACAATTTTGAAAGAACATGTCTATTTGTTAAGTGAATATAAACTTTTGCCCCAAAAATAAATGGAAAAAGAAAAAATAATGCTATTTTTTATTAGTTTTTTATATATATATATATATATATATATCAACTAGGTAATATTTTAATTATTTTTTTTCCATATCCTACTACTTCCATTGATTATAATACTTCTAAAGCCTCATTTGTTTCCACTTTCCACTTAATAGGGGTATAATTAGAGTCCTTTAGATTGCAATATATTAAATGTGTGGAGTACATCTTTTCCTTGATCTTATTTATGCATGTTCTTAAAATCATTAAGATGTTGTACTAAAAAATCTTCCAAAATTAACCTTGTAAACCACTCTGTACATCACCACCGCTAGTTATCGCCATCTAATTATCATGATCCGCCACTATCATATAATCGCCACAACCTACTAGTATTACATTATCACTAACCCATCACCACCACCAACCATCACGACCAGCTAACACCTCACAACCGTGCCGAACATCACCCCCACTAACTTTCTGAGTGTGGGTTCATTGGTTAACTGTTTTATAAATAATGCTTTCTCCGTTTCAATTTATTTGTCCTACTTTACTTTTTATAGTCACTTTCATATAGAATGTTTCTTTCCTTTTTTGAGCTACTCTTTAATTATAACTTTCCACATGACATGCTTAAAACCACAAGATTAAAAAGTATTTTGGTACATGCTACATACCTTTAGTTTAAAGCCACAAGACTTAATGGTCTTTACTTTCTAAAAATCCGTATCAAGTCAAAATTGGACAAACAAGTTAGAACAAAGGGGTATAAAACTTAAGATTTTCTCTTTAAAATTGATATCAAGATGAATTACACACATTTAAATGCTATGGATAAACAGTCTTAATTATCTGGCGTCCGTATCTAAATACAATATCTTAATAATCATATAGGTTTTCAAATTCAAGCACCTTAATATAAGGAAAAATTACCCTAATGCACATCTTACTTTACCATTATCTCTAAAATTTCATACCATTTAAAATAATTTCAAAAATTCCCTCTCGGATACATCACTTTCATCTCGTTGATACATCCTTATCCCTCTCGGATACATCCCTCCCCTATATATCCGGATCCTAACCCCTCTCAGATACATTCCTCCCATATCAGATGCATCCCTCCTCTATGTATCCGGATGTCCTATCCCCTGTTTGATAACAAACAAAACCAACAAACAAACAAACAGGGCACAAGTCTTTCTGACAGTATGTTATTGTATTGTACTCATGCTGAAGACTTGATCAATCATAACTTCTTATATATGTTGTTGGCAGAATGAAAAATAGCAAACAAGATTCAACAAAACAACATTCTTTATCTGAAACAGAAGAAAATTTTCTTTAGAATGTCAGATGTATAACACAAACTAAAATAGGTAATTTCCTTTCTGTGGATGTTTTATTATGCAATGACACACACCCTCCTCCTCCTCCCCCTCCCCCTCCCCCTCCCCGTCCCCCTCCCTTCATTGCCTCATCAAATACAGGTAATCCATTTCATCTTTCATAATCCATTTCATCTTTCATAATCCAGACTCCAGAGAGTGATAATTACCAAATGTCAGTTTTCCTTACAATATCGTGCATCACCATTGGTTTATTAATGCCAGTTACGCGATACATATTCTTATTCAAATCTAGCAAGAGAGAGCAACTATCTAAAAGCAATGTTGTAATATAATACATTATTATGTTTTTTTACAAATAAGAAGATTACTCACCAGGGCTAAGAGTGAATAGCAGGCAATTGATTCCTGCAACAGCACTGTTTATAATACTATGAACACATGTACATGGGGATGTTGCCGATAATATACATGCTACAACATTATAATTTCTTCAGCTCCTCCTTACTTCCCAAGTAAAACATGATTTACGAAAACCTGTTTATTTCCAGCAGATAACACTAACCTAATATACATGAGCTTTTTCCCAATCTACACACCAGTTGCTTCCATAATGTATAATGAACACATGATTTTCCTATATGTTTATATTTAATATGTATGGTATGTTAAGATGTGCTATCTGTCACTTCTACAAGAAACTTCCACTTTCTATTGATAAGGCATACTTGCTCTTTTATCAGAGCACTAAATGGAGAAGAAATAAAGTGTAGACCTATAGGCAAAGTTCAATTACAATTCCACAAAGTAAATGCAACAACTCAAAGGCAAAAGCCCAAACCGAAATACAAAAATATTGAAAGTAAGAACTAAGATCGAATGAAGAAGGAAACGAGGCACTAGACGTAGAGAAAGTAGGATGAGAGATATAGACTTTGCCTAAGCATGATCATAATACGCATAAACTATTCTTTCTATCTGAGGGTCCTTTTAAACTAGTTGCTGATTGGGCCTGGATCCCAAATCAACCTTTGTGAAGGTCTTTTATTTCAATTTCTCAGCCCAATAGTTGCTTGTGTTACATCGCTATAGATATCGACCCAGGGCTTGGGCTGATTCATAATACCCAAACTATTCCAGCATTAATACTCACTTCACAAGAATGTCTATTTGTGTGTGTAACCGAAAGGATACACTTGACCTTTCATATCATCAGTCTTTCATGAGGGAGAGGAGGTGAAATCTTCTTTTGCTTTATTTATTTATTTTTTTTTTATTTTATTTTCTCTCTTTTGGGGCATCCTCAAGACCTTCAAGTACATAACTAGGAACTTGACCATTAAATGCATCTCAAAAGCAGGGGTGGATTTATTGGGTAGATTATGGTGCACATGAACCCATGGTCTATAGGTGAAACTAGGTATTTTATGTACATATTTTAAATTCTTTTGAATTGGTATAATATTATCTACTAACACCTATACTCCAAGAAGGCTAAATGGTGCACTTAGTTAATTGTTGAGTTATTTACCTAGCAGAATAGGGATCAATTCCAGCTTAATGCATTTGTTCCTCCTTTTCTAGTGGTGCACCCATGTTCTAAAAATTCTAGAGCTGCCTCTACTCAAAAGTGTTCATGCTTAACAGGCGACATGTACAATCACCCGATAAGAAGACATTCTTAAGCAGTCCTAAACCTCAAAGGGTAACATGGTAAATGTCAATAAGTGAATAAGGTCATCAGATAAACAGAGTCGATACATTCAGCCCTCTATTGTTTTTAAAACTCGAGTACATATATTTAATAAAGCAACTGAACCTCATTAAACTAGTAACTAATAAATAATCATGAACGAACTCAATCCTGTATTATCAACAATGTAAAATGCACAATCAAAGAAATGAAAGATTCCAAAAAGCTCCATTTTGCAAAGACAAAACTGCACTAGTATTACTGCGCCTTCAGTTTAAGAAAAGCTATATATATGGACTTCATAAAAATGCAAGTATTGGGGATGCAGCATCGTACGCTAAATCCTAAAAGTACAAAATACCCCAACCTGTAAACATGGAAAGAGAAGCATAGATAAAAAATATAAGTCCCCCAGTAAAAAGAAAATAAAAAAGATATTGCCTTTCCAAGATATCCAACTGTTAAACTTCACACTGATGCAACAATATTTATTGATTTCAACATGACAGGTCTGCAAATCATGATTACATCTTCAGAAAGTGAAGTGTTTCTGCTGCAGAAATATGACTATTAAGCAAATTGACACTACATATTCAACATGATACAACTGCACCAGAAAAGTGTACAACCTAAATTTAATAATTAAAAGCCGAAGCTGATTCTGGATTCTAAAGTAGCAAAGCTCTTGCAAATTTCCATTAATATCTACACATGAAGAATAGGATATAGAAGAGTGAATTACCATTTCTAAACTGCATGCAACTAACAAAACTATTGCCTATATACTCTAGTGGAGCTCTCTTCTTCTCATTATTGATCTTTCATTGAGCACGTGCATTTCTTCTGATTCTCCGTAAGTTCCTGCAGGATTAGATTTCTAAAATGAAACCCACCCTTGGATAGAAATGTGACAATTCTCTTAAGTACATGCTTCACTAGACCAGTAACTACCATTAATCAAATCATGTGACATAACTATATTAAAAGATCTCATAAAGTAATAACTTGTATGTAATTAATCAGAAACTGGAAGCAATTTCTGTGCAGAAATGAAACAGGATAAAGGAGACCAGCTAAGAAATTGCATGGGCCTGGCGTTGACTCACCTTTTCTGATAATGTACAGAAGCTGGGAGCCAACTGGTTGTTGTTTCTGAGGTTATCGAAAGAAAAGATTTGACTACGCCACTTAATTTATTTTGTCTTACTCACTTCCTTTTCCACAGAGTCTTGGGATATTCAATCACTGGAGTGAGTTCATGAATTACCTGAATCTGCCTCTGCAGAAACTTGACGTATTCGACTGCTTCTTCCAACATGTCGGCTGTGTTGGTTTGCTGTGGGTGGAAAAACTCAATGTTAGTCATGAATTGCCTAAAGACAATAACAATAACACAGACAACTAGAAATAAATCAGTCAATCCATTTGCAGCTAATTTCACTGTAAAGTGGTGCAAGTATCAAGATACTTTCTAGTTCACCCCAAATCTGCGACATATTTTCATTTTATTACAAACCTTAGTTTAACCAATTCATTCTTAATCAAAGAAAATCAAATTTTACCACCCATAAAATATCACGTTATTGTAAGATAGCTTTTCTTCTTTGTTCTGTACATTGTTAACTGCTGATCCTCATTAACCACACATATGACATCTTGTCCAGCACAAAAATATCCAAAATGAGCCAGGCACTGTTTCTTAGTGAAGTCAAAACATTAAGGATCCCATAGACATGAATTATCAGTTTGATATTAAAGGTGGGTGTCTTGTTCATCATTTTTCCTGTAGAGGGAGACACGATAGAAGTGTGAAAATAACTGGTGTCAAATCCCTCAAACTAGCACAAGTCAAAGCCCTCGTGAAATTGCTATTTATGCAGAACTTTGAAAGAAGTACAAGAAACTCCCATAAATATCTTACTTTGTCCATATTTGGCACCAGTTCCTGAAGCTTCCTAATTCTGTCACTTATACGCGTTCGACGAACCTTGCACAAGAGAAGTACACGCGCAACCTTATTAGACTAATGATTGAATGATTTAAATTGACTATAAACACAGGTAATTACAAGCAAAAAGAGAGAAGGGAAAAATGATTTACCCGCTCCGCTATGCTGCGAGGATGGGTAGCACAGCCACGCTTTGCTCGAACCTTACAAGGCACCAAATCATCCATGAGATTATCCATTTCAGCATCCAGCGACCCACCAGAACCATGTAACTGCCCACTTGACTCTCCCTTCTACACCTCCCAGCGCAAACAACCATAAGTATGAAAATATCAATAAAAACAATGAAGTTTCAGGAGGGGGGTAATTCAAATCATACAGCCATTAGACAGACTTGCTTCAAAGTTTATGCACAACTGTTTCCAACAATTATTGGCTGTTAGTGTCATTAACTAGGAGTAATAATTTCATATCACTAATTTTACGGAAATCAACTATAGTCCTTATATAGTGATCTTTCAGCATAGGTTATATTTGTACAACAACCAAAAGACTTGAAGATCAAATCCGGACAGAAATAATAAAAAGAAAAGAGACATAGAGGAACACCAATATATGTCCGACTCACTGAATGTCTTTCAGACAACACAATCATCCATCTCGGATTAGATGAAAAATCAAGACAGTGTTAATTTACAAGTAAAAATCATTATTTTTCAAGATTGAATTAGCTTTGACATATAAAAACTTCAAGCAAAAGTTGTGAAGGAAAACACAAAAAAGATCACACAATTAGTAATAGCTCTTCAATAGAGCACATTATAAATGAACTAAAATCCAAATGATTAGCATAAAATTCTCGAAATACATCCAAGCAGACAGAGATCCTGGGTTCAAGTCACCCCACCCCCAAAACAATCTCAAGAAAAAATAATAACCCCCTCATTCATGGATAATAAAAATTCAAACTTTTGGGTAAGTTGTTAAACTCATACTAACCAACTGGGATGCTAATTTTCTGGGGGAACTTTCGGAATCACCGTCTCGGGTTCGCTTAGCGGACTGCGAAACATCAACGGATGGAGATAGATAGTCCAAACTGGACGGAATTCCATAGTTTGAGAAGTAACCATCAGAGCTAATATGTGAAAGAAACTCCGCTGGAGAACTGTTCTGCCTGAGAAAATTGCTACTACCACCGGATTCAAACAGACCCGGATCGCCCGTGAACCTAGTAGCTCCGCCGGTTTCCAGTTTAAGCTCCGGGAGCTTCGGAGTTGATGGGTGAGGTGGTGGTTTATTGGGAGTGTGTAAAATGGGAGAAGAAGGGTTAAGAATAACTTCGTTCTCAGTGTCGGATTCAAGTAGTGCTTCTAACCATGTCGCCGGTGCTGAACGGAAACGGGAAAGTCCACCACCTCCGGCACCGGCAGTTCCACGTTGCATCGGTGAATTTTTTCTAGCAAAAGTTAACTTTTTTTTTTTCTCTTCAGGTGAATTTTTTGTTGTTTTTATTTTTAAATAAGTGAGGTGAAGAAGAAGATGGAGCAACAGAAGAGTAGAAGCCTCTGTTTTGTATTGCGTATACTATGTAGAGTTCTGTGGAGAAAAATAGTTGACAAGTATTCTCATCACTAAGCTACCTACTTTTTTTAATTTAAAAATATTAGTAATAATTTTTTAACAATTTATGATATTTAATGTAAATATTAGTTGTATTGTTTAATGTTATTTGTCATATAATTTCTAAAAATAAATTAGAGAGGTTATTTTTTTTGCCACAAATAACCTTATTATATTTATGTATACAAAAAAAAAATTAATGTCCTTAAAAGATTAAATGTTTTTACGGTCTTAAAGAATTAAAAGAAAACTTAGCTAGATTATTTAGTACCATATTTTTTTTATTGGTTTCCAAGCCAATATATGATATTCATATTGGAATTTAATTAAATTCAGATTCATTTTTTATGGTTTCCCACTAAATATTGATATTCACGCTAAAAGTCTCACATTGTGAAGTAGAATGCTTTCTATCAAAAGCAATACCAGAAGACTCAAACCCAAGATCAATAGCATATTTGAAGAAGATCTAGTAATATATGAAATATGTACATCTTCAAAGAAACTCATACTCACATAGTTTCAAATATTTTCACAAGTAGCCTTTTATTAATAAAACTATAATTTTTTTCGATATCATCTTTATCTTATTTTTGTGACAGATAAAATTACTAGCACATTTGATCATTCATATTTCGTACTAATATTTTTCAATGCTATGCATATTGTTAATGCTTTTTTTAAAAAAACAAATTTGCTAATGCTTTAACAATACGTATAGAAAGAGTCATTAGGAAAAGTATGGTATGTGTTGATGATTTGCGGCGATGCAACGTCATTTCAGGTCTACGCTGTGCAACCAAAGCCTACCCGCAAAGGAGCGCGTGAAAGCACGGCTAACCAAAGAGGGGAACTTTCTTTTTTTCAACAAAAGGTGGAGAGGGCATTTCTCATTCAAACCCCTTTTTTATCTTCTAATCTAAAAAACAAAAACCTTGTTCATTCAGTATGAAAATTATAAAAATATTCACTTGTTTTAGAATTTTAAAATTGAAGTTGGAGATGAATTTTATTTGATCATACTTTTCCTAAAGAATATTTAAAATTAAAATGTATTTTTATAAAATATGTTTTATATCTCCAATTTTTAAAAAATTAACAAAATCACTCAACTCAATTAATTAACCTTAAACATGCAATTTAATTTGATCTATAAGGATCATATCTAAAATTAAATAATCGCATAATGTCATAGATTAGATTCCATATACGACCTATTACATGATATCACAAATATATTTTTTAATTTGAGTTGAATATAGAGTTGTGTTTGATTATTATTTATATAAATATTTTTTTGTTGTTTGCAAGTATTTAAAAAAAAATATGAAATATGATTTAAACATGAAACATAACTTGATAGGGTTATTTATATAAAAATTAAATACTTAGGATAAATGGAAAAAAAAATAATTAAAGTCAAAACAAGGTTTTGGATTTTGTCGAAACAATAATTTTATTTAGTTAAGAACAAATTTCAAGATTAATTATTTCAGAGTTGTTATTTCACTTTCAATATGAAATAAAATAACACTATAATTTATTCTAATTAAATATAAATAAATTTATTATATAACTAATCTCAAAATTAACCGAAGGAACGGTAAGCATCATTATCAAGATAATGACACAACATAAATAACAAAAGGCTTATCTTAATTTTGTGGCATAGGAAGAGTATAGATTCCAAATTAATGGGACTCGCGTGAGCAGAGAGCGCGTGAATATCTATTTTCCGCAATATTATTTCAACCTTTTGTTTGTCAATTTTGTAGCTGTATAACTCATTTAAAATTGTGGCAAAAATTTCAAGCATTTGACCCTGGCCACAAATTAAAAAAGGAAGAGTTGAGGCAAAAATAGTGGATGTGAGTGTTTCACGCCATCCTTTCATCTTGCTCTTCATTATCTCCATTTGTTTTTTTATTTGATGATGATGTCTAATTAATATCGACTTTAAAGTATTAATTTGACTTGTATAGTCATTGTAGTGATGATATAATATGATAATAGTATAAAAATATGAACTGAAAAAGAAGAAAAAAATCAAATCAGATTAAGTCGGTGTTTGGATTGGGTTAAAAGTTGGTTAAACCTATTTTTAAGTTAGTTTTTTATTTCTAGATGTATTTGACAAATATAAAAAATGATTTACAATAAGTAAAAAATAACTTTAAATAAGTTAAGAAGTGTTTGACAAGATAAAAAATGACTTAAAATAAGTCAAAAATCAAAAGTAGATCTCCCTTACTTTTTAATTTTTGACTTAAAATTCATTTAAGTTTGACTTTTTATTTTTTGATTTAAAAATTAATTTTTTTAAGTCAATCCAAACGGGCTCTAAATTAAAGTGTGATTAGTTTAACAGATTTGGATTTCGAAAGGTTTACCGATATATAATAATGTCAAATGTTTTGAACTTCTCTTAGAAAAGTTAAAATATGAAAATGAAACTTTCCTCACAAAGTTGGTTAGGTTACTGTATTAGTAATACATCAATTAATTAGGCAGAAATTTATTCATTATCTTAAGTAGAAATTAGTTATGAAGGATTTTATGATTTATGTATTAGTTGTTTCATATTTCATATTTATGCCGTATTAAATAATAATATATTCTCTTATTATTTAGAATAAATTATCTAAATACACAATTTATTTTATCATATTTTCTAAATTTTCCTATCATTTGAAAAAATTACAAAAATCCTACTATCTCTTATTCTCATATACATCATGTATTGGGACGTGCGCGGTGTATAGAGACACTGAGTGATGTATTAGGACATTAAATGATGTATTTGAAATCGAGACGTGATGTATCGAAACGTTGAGTGATGTATTTGAATTCGAAATGTGATGTATCCGAACGTTTTGGGATGTATCCGAATTCCACAAAATTTAAGAATTTTTTGTAATTTGAAGAAGAATAGGGATATGATGTAATTAGGTCTTAACACTATAAGATTTGTGTAAAATTTCCAATAATTTATGCATGTATTATGTATGTGGATTTCTAAATTACAAATCAATCATCGTATTAATATTACTTATGTAATATTAATACATGCATAACTTACCACTAAACCAACTGTCAAATGACCTCATTTGCACAAATACTTTATTTTGGGGTGATATTTAATTTGACCCTCAAATCGTCCGTTTTTAATTTTTATCCTTCAAAGCTAAGGAACAAACTTTTTGTTTTTAATTTATTTTAAGTTATTTTTTATATTTGTCAAACACTTCTAGAAGTCAAAACTGATTTAAAAGTAACTTTGACCAACTTTTAAGCCAATCCAAACACCCTTTTAGCGACAAGAGTTACATCTTAAGACAAAAGTTCTCTAAAAATTTGCCTTGTGAATCAAAAGTTATTCTTAAAAAACATTCTTAAAAGAAAAATTGCCTGCGAAATTAGTTATGCCCAACAAATTTAATATATAAGTGTACTTTAACTCGCAATTTTTCATTAGACGAGCAATAAATACAAAAATTAAAAATCACCCCAAAATAAAGGTGTCCATACAAAAAAACTTGTTTCATTTCATTACTAGGTTCGTTTAAGTTGGAGGGGAATTGGGCCGGGTTAAACAATTCAAGCTGTTTCCAATTGAATTCAATATTACTTGAAAGTTGAAGCTTCAACAAATTTTATCAAGGAAGATGACATTTCAAAAAGTTCAAAGAATGTAAAAATAGAAGACTCAACCAAAACATATGAAGGCCAAATTGAGAAAAATCAAGATCCAAATAAAGGAGTTATGCACCATTTAAATAAAAAAAACAAATGATTTGTCGAATTAGAACTAAAATTCATTTGTCAACTAATTTCATTATCAATAACATCAGATTCAGTAGGAAAATTTAGATCAATTTGAAGTAATGAAATTTGAATATTTTGTGATGTTGTCAAGTTTGCTTGAAGAATTAATATAAAAAAACATTTTACACAAAATATATAGGAAAATTGAGGCGGGAAAACTTGATTTTTAAAATTTTTTGGATCAATTGGTGAAAAAATTTGGCTTCAAAAAATAAAATTTAAATAGTCATCCAAATGCATTTATATTTTTGAAATCTAACATTTCATCATTTATTACAAAAGTTGTCATAAGCAAACATTAAATAAGGGCACAAGGGTAAAATTACCTTATTTCTTAATACAAGTGCAAATGAAAAAGATGACTTATAATATGGGACGGAGGGAGTAAAAATTGAGGATAGATCTCTTTATTTTAGTATTGCCACACAATTAGAAGTTGGGGTAAATCTGTGCAAATGTATAACTAAACTGAAATACTAACTATTTTTTATACTACAAGATATATTTGGCCTTTTCCCATAAAAAAAATAATTCACCAAGAGTCTTTGAATGGGCAAATTTCAGAAATCACATACTTTTAAGGCAAAATTACAATTTATCCCTTAAAAATTTATAATTACAGAAATCTCTCAAACGGATACAATAATTATAAGCGCTGATACATTAATCTGATGCGCGAGATACATTAATCGTTAAGTAAGATATATTACATTTTATACATGATACACTAATCTGATGTACATCTGATGCGCGAGATACACTAATCTGATGCGCGAAAATGAGGGATTTTAGAGATTTGTAAAACTTATAGGAGATAATGATAATAAAAATACTAAAAGGTGAGATTTGTGTAATTTTTCCTTTTATCCATGTAGTACAGGTTATATTTGGGCCTTGTTCATCAAATTTGATTGTCAATGCATCCAAAGATACAATAATTTTTTATGATCCATATAAATTTATAGCTCCATCTAATGTTCATTCACAGTTTGTGATCAGGGGCGAACCCATATGGGGTTTCAAGGGTTCACGAACCTCCTTGGCAAAAAATTATGTTGTATATATAAGGTAATATTTTTGTATTTATATAGATATATTAATTTTGAACCCCCTCATAAACAAAAAGCAAGTTATAGCGTAGTGGTAGATTTCCTTTTAAATTGACTATTTTTCTTTTTCGAATCGCCAAATAAAAATTCTGGATCTGCCATTGTTTGCTATCAAAGTAATATTGTCCAGAACTCTATAGAGAGCAACCTCTCTTGTGCATTGTCATGTACTTATTTGGTAACACATTAATAATTTATTATTTCATTTACAACTTATCTAAATTATTATTATTTTTGAATTAAAAATACATTTTGGATATTTATTTTCAATATCTAAGAAATATTCATAAATCAACTTAATATCGAAATGTGTTTTAATAGCGATAGAATTAATAATTCAAGTCGTTGAGGACTCAAAAGTCAAAGTCTTGGGCGACAAAAACTTTCGATCCATTAGACAAAAGAAAATGGAAAAAAGAGTTGCCGCACTTTCCTCTCATTTTCTCATAGCAAACAGCACTGGAAAAACACACTAGCTAACTCATTCCTTGTTGTTTTTCAGACACTGTTCAGCTCAGAGCAATGTTCTTCGCCTGTCAATTCCTCACCATTTTCATTATCTGTTCTTGTTTCTTAGCACGCCCAATTCTTGCAAAGGTACAATCTTGAAATCCTTACAAGTAAATAGTTTTTCAAATTCAAATGATTTGTCTTTCTGGGTTCGCTTCTAAAAGGAAAAATATTGAGTATTTGAATGACATGGGTCTAAATGGAGCATAATCAATAGATTCATACAGTCAACTCTTAACTTGTGTGTGGTTGAGGCATCATAAAATAGCTTTTTTTCTTTCTTTCTTTGGGGTTGGGGTTGGGGTTGGGCGATTACCATGACACTAAAGAAGAGTTCTACTTCAACCCAATAATGCTTTATTTCTGTTTTAGTTGATCTTCATTCGACATTAAAAGATGACGTAATACATAAATATATCTTTAACTTGGCTTCCGTTGTTATCTTTGCACTTCAATTTTAGGTGTGCGTAAGCAAACATTTAAACTTGTATAAAATCGAACAAGTAAATACATGTGTCCTATGTGGCATAATACATGTAGAACGCTATGTAGGACTCAAAATTGTCACGTAGAACGCTACATAGGATGAGTGTGTATGTTTGTTCAATTTTATACAAGATTAAGTGCCTACTTGTACACATCTAAAGTTACTGGGCATAGATTATTGATTTTTCCCCAATAATGAAATATTTTGGCCCACATTCATCTGTCCTACCTAAATAGTAGTAACACTTCTCTTGTTTGTTCTTCGAATGATGCTACTGGAGACTAATGTACTTTGTGGATCTTGAACTTGCTTTGGCTTATGCATTATAGAGTTATTGGTTCCTGCATAGTGTATGACTGCAATTGTCCTGCTGGCACACAACGCCGTTTTGAGCACGACAAAAATTGGGTGGAGGGCTGGACCTGTTTGGCCATAAAAATAATTCACTTTTATTCGGAATAGTTTTTCACATTATTTGAAAATGAGTGATTTAGCTATGAAAATTACTCACTTTTTCACTTTTGAAATTGTATTCAAGTAGTAAAAAGTATAACCAAACACAACTTTATGTTTGTCTAAATACCAATACTAATTGTGCATCTAAAACTTGCAAGAATCTTGTTTATGAATTATCTAATTGGTGCACGACTTTCTGCTATTTGCTGCAGTATCAAGAAAATGATTCTGTCACTCTATGGGTAAACAAAGCTGGACCATATGTTAATCCACAAGAGACCTACAGTTATTATAGCCTTCCATATTGTCGTCCTGCTGATGGTGATCATAAGTGGGGTGGCCTCGGCGAGGTTCTTGGAGGAAATGATCTTATTGATAGCCGAATTGATATAAAGTTTAAGAGTCTGTTCTTCAACTTTTCACTGTGTATTATTTTATGATTTGAAACACTTCTTTTTACTATTATCCATTTACTTTTAATAGGAGATGTGGAGAAAAGATCAATTTGTGAACTTGAATTGGATGCATCAAAGATAGCGCGGTTTAAGTATGCAATTGACAACTCATATTGGTTTGAATTTTTTATGGGTACAGTGTTTCATGAGATCTCTATGATACTGTCAATTCTTTTCAACAGTTACGCATAGCTCTGCTGTTTAACGTGTACTAATTTCTACACTATTCTCCTGTTTTGGGTCATGACTTGTGATTCCTTCCTTCCTGGCTTCAGATGATTTGCCAATATGGGGTATGTTCTTAACTAGTTTTTCTCTAAATGTTTCAAATTACTATGTACGGTTATAACATAAGTGAAAACTCACTTGGTATAAGGGAAATTCAGGTTTCGTAGGCTATGTGTATCCTGACAGAGTTGGAGATAACAAGCATGTAGTGTACACGCACAAGATGATTCAAATTCAGTACAATAGAGACCAGGTGGCCATTTGTTTTTAGTTCTTAATGCTTTTTGGCATATCAATGATCTACAACTTAGTGTTGATAATCTAACTATACTCTCACTCCATTAGATCATTTCTGTCAACCTGAGTCTAGAGATCGAGAAGCCATTGGAGGAAGGAAGGGCCTTGGACATGACATATTCTGTTAAATGGTTCCCAACAAACATTAGTTATGAACAACGTTTCAATGTTTATCTGCATTACTACTTTTTTGAGAACGAGGTACATACCAACCTACTATCCTACTATATTAACTACTTAAGTGGAAGCTTTTAATGGGAGTATGATTATGTTTTGTCAACATTTAGAATTCATCGACACTGTTTATTGATGATATGCTAGCATATGGTACCATAGGTAATCCGTACCATGCACTTTCTTTCTTGCATAATAACTTTTTCATGGAAGAATTTGATTAAAGCAACAAAACAACTGTGTCTTTACTCCCCCTCAAAAAAGCAGTTACTGCTGCTCTGTCAACTTGTGGATATAATGGGGGTCTAGACCACAATAAGTAGCTATTGTCTGAACTGGAATTGTGTCTAGTAGAGAAATCTATGTTTCCTTCTATTCTAAACATATAAGGACTTAGGCGAGATTGAGGCGTAGAAGTAGTTTTTGTTAAAAGAGATATTTTTGGCCCCATAAAGTGTTTCTGCAAATAAAGGCCATGCACCAACTTCCTTTTGGATTTCTACAGGGAAAAAATTACTTTTTTAAAACTCAATTATCTTTCTGGTTCTCATTGAAACAAAATATTAATGAGAAAGCAGATAAAAAATTTAGGCAGTTAGTCTCCATAAAGTTCTTCATGTTCCCAGATCCTAAAACGTCTTACTCCATTTGCAGATTCATTGGTTCTCTGTATTCAATTCTATCATGATGGTAATTTTCCTCACTGGATTAGTGTCTATGATTTTAATGCGCACTCTTCGCAATGATTATGCAAAATATGCTCGTGAAAATGACGATATGGAGACTCTGGTAAAGCTTCTTCTTCCAATTAATCAAGTATTTGCATGATCCTATGTCCAATGGCATATCCTTATAAGGAAATTACTAATTTGGGGGTGTTTGGTTGGTTGAATTCTTGTATAGGAAAGGGATGTAATTGAAGAGTCTGGTTGGAAACTTGTCCATGGTGACGTCTTCCGACCTCCACAAAATCTGGCTCTCCTTTCAGCAGTTGTTGGGACTGGTGCTCAGCTTGCAACACTTGTTCTCCTTGTCATTTTATCTGCCTACTTTGGAAAGATGTACATGAGGTATGTTTGCAACTTGTGCTACTAATTAATTATATCGATCATTTTCTATTTGAATACTAACTACAACATGGCTTAGGAGAGGAGCAATTATTACAACCTTTATTGTATGTTATGCTCTTACATCATTAATCTCGGGATATGTGAGTGGTGGACTGTACTCTCGTAATGCTGGTATGTGCTCCTCTCCCTGATGTCTCATTAGTTGTATCCTTATGCATCATAGTAGGTTATCATAATCAAATTTACCTTTGTAGCAGATGGATCATTTACCAATTGAAGATTTTTTTTTCTTTGAATCTTTTCAGGTGAAAACTGGATGAAGTCGATGGTCCTTACAGCGTCACTTTTCCCCTTTTTGTGCTTTGGGATAGGGTTCATTCTAAACACCATTGCTATATTTTATGGATCCATAGCTGCTATTCCCCTAGGCACAATTGTAGTTGTTTTTGTTATTTGGGCTTTTATCTCCTTGCCCCTGTCCCTCCTTGGTACTGTTGTCGGAAGAAACTGGAGTGGTACGCCAAACAATCCGTGCCGTGTTAAGAATATCCCGCGTCCTATCCCTGAGAAGAAATGGTACCTTAGACCATCTGTTATTTCTCTGGTGGGAGGTCTTCTGCCCTTTGCAAGCATTTTTATCGAGATGTATTACATCTTCACTTCCTTCTGGACCTACATGGTAATTACTCTTTTTGGTATCTAAAAAACATATCTTGAAATACTTCTTACACACTGTTTGTTCCTAGCATCTTTTTAGCAATATTTTAGACTCATTTTAGCAAGAAGCATGAACAAGTGCAAATTTATGCATTATGAGTAATCATTTAGTTTGATTCTTTAGTTATTGATGCTTTAGCCTCCACCTTCTTCTAATTTTTCCTCCTTCAGTAATTTGGGGTCCATACGTGAAAAGTTTCTTGTTTCTAACTTGGCCTCTTTTCCTGAGGAAAAACTGAGAAGGCAATGGTATTGGCTTGAAATATCAGTTTTAGTGAGAGTAAAGACACATTTAATGCATGTTAAGGACAGATATTTACTGATCAATCAGTGAAAAGAAATCTAGTCTGTATAATGTCCAATGCGTTCCATGCCAGACATTATATCCATACACGGGACGTTTTCTAATATCCCCTTCTTATAGGTTCCAAACCAGGCATTCTCATGAAATAAACTTGAATTAATGTTCTTGTCAATTGAGTCAGCTTTGTACAAAAAAAAGTCAGCTTTGTATAACATGTGCCAGTTGCACTGTATTTAGGTCGTCTATGATGCTGATTTACTTTCCGTCAAACATATTTTTCTCAAAAAGAATATATATATCAACATGTATGGACAGGATGTCTCACCTCTTTTAGTTGCTTGTTCTACGAGGCTGGAAGCCAGATATTGTCTTGCAATTAACTCAAAACACGTCACTGTCAGTTAATACTTTCTTGTCAGCTGTGCATAGATGCGGGTAATATTTGCTGTACATTGGAGTTTCAGCAGAGTTCATCTACTTTTATTTCTCTAGTGTAGCTATATTTTGGCTGAAAAGTCTTTTCAATGTGTAATTTCACTAACCACATTTGAGAATATTCTTGACAGGTGCACTACTATGTGTATGGATTCTTGCTCCTTGTGTTCATTGTTCTGATCATTGTCACTGTTTGTGTGACAATCGTGGGAACATACTATTTGCTGAACGCGGAGAACTATCATTGGCAATGGACTTCATTCTTTTCGGCTGCCTCCACTGCTCTATATGTCTACCTATATGCTATATATTACTATCATGCAAAGACTTCAATGTCTGGTCTCCTCCAGACCAGCTTTTATTTTGGCTACACTCTTATGTTCTGCCTTGGTGTTGGTATCCTATGTGGTAAGCTCTCTTAGTAATCTCATTTGCACTGTGTAAATATTCTTTCCTTTTAACTCTTTTCCCTGTCATTAACTCGATCCAATATCGTTTCTTGGAAACTCCAGGTGCTGTAGGGTATATCGGCTCTAATTTGTTCATCAGGAAGATTTTCAGAAATATCAAATGTGATTAAGTGCATGACAATGCACTAGGCAGGTCACTCTTTACAGAATTCTACTCATCTGTTGAGCGCGAAGACGTATGTTCATGCTTGTCTTTATTGATCACAAACCGTGAATGAACATTAGATGGAGCTTCATTTTGCATAGACAAGAACCAGCATTGTACAATCTTTGGATATGCTGGCTATCAGATTTCATGAAGCTATATGTTACATGGATAACTTTAAAGACCCTTTGTAGATTCTTCTTACTTTTGTGTATTCTATATGATCTGTATAAATTTCCTTATTAAAAGAATATTACATCATACATTCCTTTGTCTTTAAACTTTTTGACTTCATAATTATCTTTTACTTTCATTGTATCACCTCTGCTATTTATTTATTTTGATTATAACATATCACCTCTACAACTACTGTATCAAACATTATTATAATACAGAAAATCAATCCCCTTCTATTATAACATGAAAAATCAAATTCTTAGCAACAAAATATAAGTTCAGGTAGTCAACCATGTACTAAAATCTATGTTAATCTTATTATTAATCATTTGTGAATATATTTTTGAGTCTCCAACTAACGCCATAATGGAACGCAAGGAAACGGCCAAAAAAAATTAGTTAAATATTCACTACTGTATTGACAAGAGCAATTTATAGATAAACCCAATCGACGGAACAACTCAATTTCAATTCAATCTGTGGTGTCAAACTTGGCTGTCCCCATGGCCAACGGAGTCACCATCTCCGACGCCGAGACCCCGTTTCTCGGCGACGTCGTTGAAGGCTCCGTTGACTATAAGGGTCGTCCGGTGACCCGATCCAAATCCGGTGGATGGAGATCTGCATCTTTCATCATTGGTAATACTTGTCTATGGTTTTGGAATATTACTACAATTTTAGCATTTATGTTGTTTTCAAAATTGGTTATCTTTCTGCATTTTAGCTGCTGCGATGTTTAAAAAGCTGTTTTTTTTTTTTTCATATTGGATCTTTCTGCAAGCTGGGTTGTCTTGAGATTATGATTTTTGTTTCAATTATTCTAATGATATTCAAAATTTTCTGCAGTTTTAGCTACTGGGTTGTCTCAAATTTTGATTCTTTTTTCTCTGCTGTTGTTGATTTTTCAAATCTTTCGGTTAGCTACTTGTTGTTTTAACAACTGATTTTTGCCGGCTACATTATGGATTTTCAATCTTTCTGCAAAAAATTTGCATCTGGGTTGTCTTAAAAATTGCCCCTCAGCTAATTGGGGATTGAGACGTTATTATTGTTGTGATAATAGTTGTCGCTGATTTGCAAATCTATCTCCAATTTTAGCAGCTTGGTTGTCTTAAAAATTGTTCTTATCTGAAATTTGCTGATTTTGAAACTTGATTATCTTCTTCCGTCTTATAGGCGTGGAGGTTGCAGAGAGATTTGCATATTATGGGATAGATTCAAACCTAATAAGCTACCTAATGGGGCCACTAGGTCAGTCAGTTGCATCGGCAGCAAGAATGTAAATGTTTGGAGTGGAACTGCATCGCTTCTTCCACTTTTGGGTGCATTTATTGCTGACTCATATCTGGGTCGGTATCGGACCATTATCATCTCCTCTGTGCTCTACATCCTGGTTAGTACCCAGTTCAGGCTTTTGTTTTGACATGTTTATACTTTGTTTATCCCCATTAATGGTACAGTGGTTGTGGAGTACTGGACCCATTCCCCTCTTGTGACAAGTAGTGCACGCGAAGGACACACATACATACATAGGTGAGACAGAAGTAGTGAGTTTGCCAACACAGGCTGTGCATGTAATAAATACGCCTATGCCTCTTTGGACTTGGTTGAAATAAAAATTGAGTTAATGGACAAAAACACACTTAAAGTATCCTATTTTTTGAGTTCTATACCTAAATTGCCAGCTGTGTGAGTTTTCTTACCTGAACTATCACCAAATATTTATGAAAACACACCTCAACTATTCGTTGTTCCCTTTTCCTACTCAAAATAACACCATCCTTTGGGCAAGAAAAGAGAGTAATTAGTTAGGGTGTGTTTTGATAAATTATTTTGAGTAGGAAAAGGGAACAACGAATAGTTGAGGTGTGTTTTCATAAATAGTTGGTGATAGTTCTGATAGGAAACTTGTACTCATGATAGTTCAATTTAGATATAAAACTTGAAAAATTGGGAATCGGGATACTTTAGGTGTCTTTTTAACCTTTCACTCAGGTAAGATTGTTCTTTATATATGAGGATAAAGAAGGACTAGTTAAAAGATTTAGCTTTTATGGCCCAAGTCCTGTTTGCATTTCTGGACATTTGGTAGTTCATTATTGTTGACATTTAACTGAGTAGTTATGAATTTGTACTCGGTAGCAATTTCAGTGCAATTTGATTGTTTTGATTCATGGGTTAAGATGACCAGACTTTAGTGGCTTTAGTAAATTGTCCTGCTCTCTTTAGAGAAACATTATTAACAAGTTAAGTGATGGGCCAAACATCACTTACATATGCTTATTATTGAGGAGTATATGAATAAATGCAAGAATTATATGTGCTTGGTGTTGCAAAGTTATACGTGGAGTGGTTTCAATGCATCTTTGTTGATGTTGTATTATTCGGAAGGCAACCATATACTATCCTGCAGGTGTAATGTGGTCTCTACTTGAAAGAGTAAGGTCCTCAGTTTGTGTCTTCTATTGTTGCAGCCTGTAGCTTAAGCCTTACCTCCCATTGTTAGATATCTAGACATTACATGAAAGTAAGTATTAGCTACTGTGAAGATGAAGAAATTGGGAAAGTACATAGCATATAACACAAGTAGCATAAAGTGTGGACTTCAGGCATCCAAGGTAGGCCTAGTGATGAATGAGGTGGATGCACGAATCACAGCTTAGACAAAAAAAGACTAGGCTATTTTTTCCCATCTTCTTAAGCCTTTGTGGACAGAGTGCTCAGTACCTGTGAATCACAGGCTGTGATGGTGGGAGGTTGCAGTATCCGGTAGAATTGTTGAGGTGTGCACAAGCTAACTGAGACACAACAATGTCAAATAAGAAAACAGTGCGTACATCATGCTATTATAGGGTTTATTTATCCCTCTTGTCTTGATAGAAAAAGAATGGGGCATTGTTATACCCGTTTTTTGATAAGGTATCATTACTGTAATACCTTATCAAAAGTTTGACCTACAAATGTGAAACGGACCTACAAAAGTTTGACTGGGACTATTAAAAGCTTCAGATGGCAGCATTTTTGAGTAGAAGACACTCTGAAATTTAAATTTGATATTCTAAAGTTGGCACTTTAGAACCAGCATATCTGTTAGCGTGAATAGACACTTACACAGGGATTGCAATGTAAGAATTAATAATGTAGGGAATGTAATTAAGGATTAATAATGTAGACGGTTATAATTCTAAAAAAAATAAAAATACTGTAGATTGTAATGCAGTTATTACTATACTGGTATTATTTCTTATACAATGTATAGTTTAAAATGTATTTCTTTATATTTTTAAAAGGGATTGTTTACCATAAGGGTTATGTTGGTCATTTTAGTTACTAATCCTGGTATTACTAATCCCAGTATTTAATACATCCATTCATGCATAACTTATGCATTATTACTAATGTTAGCAACAAAAATGACAAGCAAACAGAGTGTATAAGTAATGATGAATATTATCCTAGTAGAAGACTTGTAACTAAATATTTTATTGCTTTTGCTGAATTTTCTGCGGGTATTTTCACCCGTATACTTGAAACCAAATGAGCACTTAAAGTATGGCTCCATGTATACTTTCCTAGTACCAAGCAGCCTCTCTTCACCATAGCGAGAATGATAAAAACCAAAGTCTCTCTTCTATTGCTTGATTTGTTTAGGAATAAGAAAATTGTCTAGGTGAAATTTTCTAAGGAGAAAGGCATAGCGATGGCATGATTTATGAACAAGTATGCTTCTCAAATAAGTACCGTCTTCTTTCTGCTTTAGCAAAAAAAAGAATTAGCAGGTAAAACATTCTTCGTTTGTTGAACTGCAGGGACTTGGCTTCTTGACGCTTTCAACTGTCCTCCCTTCCAGTCATTCTGACTGCCAAGATACTGCAACATGTTCTCCTCCCAAGGTCCAAATTATTTTCTTCTTCTTTTCTTTGTATCTAGTAGCTATTGGTCAGGGAGGGCACAAGCCTTGTGTGCAAGCTTTTGGAGCGGACCAATTTAATGCTCAAGACCCAGAGGAAAGTATAGCTAAAAGCTCATTCTTCAATTGGTGGTATTTTGGAATGTGTGGTGGGTTGTTCATGACTATCTGTATATTGAACTACGTTCAAGATAATCTTAGCTGGGGTCTCGGATTTGGAATTCCCTGTATTGTCATGGGTCTCGCACTTGTTGTTTTCTTGCTTGGAAGCTTCACTTATCGGTTTCGCCAAAGCAGTGATGAAAAGAACCCATTTATTAGAATTGGTAATGTGTTCATTAATGCAGCTAGGAATTGGCAAACAACCACTTCTGCTATATCAGTGGAACAAGAAGTTCAGGGTATTCTGCCTCATGAAGGTTCTGAACAATTCAAGTGAGTGTATTTTGCTGTTTTTTTTTTCAATTTTTTTTTTGAAGTGAGTGAATTTTGTTTGATTTTTTCTGCCTCTTCTGATAATTTAAAGGAAAAATACTACAGTTCTGCAATAGGTTAAGATAGCAGAAGTGTTTCTGGAATGAGCTCTACTGGGTTTGATTTGTTAAGAGTTAAAAGGATATATGAGCTGGTTTTAAAGAGTTAATGACTGCATAACATTCAGCTTGTTATTGAATGTAGAAGCCCAAGCATGCACGGACACTCCGATTTATTATTTATGGGATAGTATTAGCCATTTAAATAAAATATTTCTGTATAAGGCATTCTCCTCTCTGTTCACGAAAGAGTTTACAACCCCCCCCCCCCTCCCCAATACCCCACTTGTTGTAGTTCACTGGGTATGTTGCTGTTGTTGTATAATAAGCTGTTCCTGAATCAAGTGTATTGCAAGACATCTCATTTTATTGGTATATATCATTATTGAACACAGGTTCCTCAACAAAGCGTTGTTCGCACCCAATGGTTCCAAGGGAAATGGGAAAATTTGCAGTATCGACGAGGTTGAGGAGGCTAAGGCTATTCTTAGGTTGATTCCAATATGGACAACATGTTTGGTATATGCTATTGTGTTCTCACAGTTAACTACTTTTTTCACCAAGCAAGGTGCAACTATGGACAGATCTCTTGGTTCAAATTTTGAAGTACCAGCTGCCTCATTACAATCTTTCATTAGCCTCTCTGTTGTCATTTTTATTCCTATATATGACCGTATTTTGGTTCCCATTGCAAGAGCTATAACTGGGAAACCATCTGGCATAACAATGCTCCAAAGAATTGGAACTGGGATTTTCTTGTCTATACTTTCAATGGTGGTTGCGGCTATAATAGAGAAGGAACGTCTCCAAACTGCTTTAGAGCACGGTCTGGTCGACATGCCAAAGGCAACAGTTCCCATGAGCATTTGCTGGTTAATACCTCAGTATATACTATTTGGTATTTCCGATGTATTCACCATGGTTGGTCTGCAGGAGTTCTTCTACGATCAAGTGCCAGTCGAGTTGAAAAGTATAGGTCTTTCTCTCTACCTCAGCATTTTTGGCACAGGGAGCTTCTTGAGCAGTTTCCTTATCTCTGTTACTGAGAACATCACTGGGAAAGATGGTCAGATCAGTTGGTTTTCGGACAACTTGAATCAGGCACATCTGGATTACTTCTATTGGGTTCTTGGTGTGCTAAGTACCATCGCATTCACAGCGTACTTGTATTTTTCAAGATCTTATATATACAATAAGTCAAGTTCTCTCTAAGATGTATGGTGTACTTGTGTAGGATACCTTTAGCATGGAGAAGTCGACGGTTGTATAGTGATATTCTTGTCACAGAACTCCCTGTGCTGGTAGAAGGAATAGATATACATGCACTGCAGGCTGTGGTGATTGTGACAATATTATGAGATAGAATTATGCAGTTGTTTGTTGATCATATAATTGTAAAACTAAGTGTATGCAGATGTTTTATGTCATGTGATTGTAATTCAGAATACTGTCATATTAAAATAGTTTGGCGCTTGAAACAACATTTGAACAATAGCAATGTCGACTTATTTGTCCTTTGAGAGCTTACAAGTTGTCATAACATGTATAATATCTTTGGTGATTGAATTAATTGAACACCCAAGTGTACCTTAAACCCAACTTTGAAACTACTGGTTCTAGTAAAATATACCAAAGGGAAACTCCAATTTAAACATCTGTTACCAAAGTTGGATCAAACATTACACTAGAAAACATGTCAAATTAATTGCAAGGCCAACATTAAGAGAGAAATCCAATTGGTATCAAAGCTAAGTGCCCTCAAGCTACCCATAAGCTTAAGTGGTATCTTAGCTTTTCCTTACAAGAATTCCTCCTACACCTGTCAACTATAGCATTCGCGATTGACTTCCTCAACTGTGTTTGATAGAAAGGCAGGCACAGCACCTCTGACCAAGAGAGTGGTTGGTGCATATATATCCCCTACATGCTATGGTTTCTAGAGTGAGTCAAATCTGTATAGCCATGGAGCAACATCCACGTCTGGATCTGATCTAATTGCTCAACAAGACTCTATGGTCGCACAAGAACCACATACATGATTCTCTCAGTGGTATCAGTGAACCAAACAATTTTTTTTTTTTTTTTTCCTTTTACTTAAAATGAAAATGAAGGCAGAAAAGACTTGTTTTTGTTCATTTTCTTTTTCTTCAATTTTTTTGGATCTATGGTTTTAGGAGAGGACAACGTATGATGCCTGGCAGGATTTTCACCAGCCATGACTTCTCCTATGGCACAAGGGGTGAGCCATTCCATCAAATCCTTGAGAAGGGCCCATCTCGTATTTGATGGTCGGCATGGCAATAGGCTTTGTTTCTACGAGGCAAAAATTGGAACAGAAATATCATTCGATTCGTTGAAACTCCAAAAAAGATATAAGAAAGGTTCCTTCATTGAGTGACAGATGGGAAACTTATGGGAAGTTACAATCCCTTCCATGGAATAATGCACCTACACGTCTTCATCGAGAGCCAAAAGGACTGATTATGATTACCATCTCCAGTCACATTCTTCTTTTCAAGGTCCAAAGATGAAGGTGCAATGGCTGACTGCAGAGAAACAAATGTGACTATAGAAGAACAAAGATAGAGATCCAGACAAAGAGGGGAAGTTTTATTAATCTCAATATGACATTCCTAATCAGAAGGACATTCTTTGTAGCATCAAATTTCACATTCTTTTCTTCTACTTTCCTTTAATATGGAATAACAGAACAGTGTCAGCAATGCCACCATCATGTTATGTTGAAAGTTCAAAAAAGGATTTAAGGTTGTAAGGTGCAACGACGTCTGGAGTTCCATTCCACAGTACTTCGGCATATTGTTTGGAGGCCAGCTCAGAGGGATGAAAAGAGTCGAAAAACAAGTAATCTTTCACGTTTTTACATAACTTGTACTTTTTTACTTGTCTCTTGCCTCCACAACTATAAATCCCTCGTAATGGACCAGCCCCACAACAAGCCGTCTTTGATGTCTTAATACCTAAACAAAGCAAACTTGTAAGTAAATTAAGACTATAAAGAGACTATTCCATTTTACTATAAAGAAACAACCTGTAGTACTCATTGCCATATTAGCTATGTTAACATAAATCAAGAATGCTCGAACATAAAGAGACTAGACGTTGAGTTTGATGAGAAAAAAACATACCATGTTTTGTTGGATTATCAACGCTATCTGAAAAAACTTTGAACAAGTTGAATAATGTGTACTTAAATCCAGGCAATTGCTTCTCCAGTTGTTTGAGTGTATTTGGAAGAGCCGAATTATGCATTTTCACCAAGTTTGTGATCTTCTCTATGGAATTGACATTAAGAGCTATAGTATTAGGGAGACGACCTATTGGAACCATATTAAGCATGCCAAATTTTCTCCCTCCTTCTTTGTAAATTCCCTGTTCCATTAGTTTAAGAAAGTACAAACACTCAAATTCGACAAATAATTTATACACGGAAGTTTTAATTTGCCATTATTTACTTAACAGAAGAAGAGTACCAATATCTGATTTGTATTAATATATACTCTTTGAATTTTTCAATGTAAGGTTATATTTGGGCCTTGTTCATCAAATTTGATTGTCAATGCATCCAAAGATACAATAATTTTTTATGATCCATATAAATTTATAGCTCCAATTTATGTTCATTCAAAGTTTGTGATCTGGGGCGGACCCACGTGGTTCCAGAGAGTCATTGAACTCCCTAGGCAAAAAATTACATTATATATATATGATAAATTTTTTGTATTTATATAGATATATTAATTTTGAACCTCCATGGAGATCTCTAAATGTGTGTATGTTCATTTCTTTCCTTTTTGATCTATTTTCTCCTTTTGCATCTTTTTATTTTTGTTTGGACCGGATGTCTTTTTGTTTTCTTATTAGTCAATAAATGGGCCTTTGTGCCCTCATTTATTTTTTTAAAAAAAAATTAATTTTGAACCCCTTCATAAACAAGAAGCAAGTTATAGCGCATTGATAGATTTCCTTTTAAATTGACCCTTGTGTCAAGAGGTATATTTTTATTTTTTGAACCACTTGATGAAAATTCTGAATCCACCACTGTTTGTGATCAATATAATATTGTCATGAACTCTATAGAGAGTGACCTCTCTTGTGCATTGTCATAGAGAGTGACCTCTCTTGTGCATTGTCATAGAGAGTGACCTCTCTTGTGCATTGCCATGGACTTATTAGGTAACACATTAGTTATTTATTATTTCATTTACTACTTATCTGAATTATCATTATTTTTGTATTAAAAATACATTTTGGATATTTATTTTCAATATCTAAAAAATATTCATAAATCAACTTAACATGTGTTTAATAGAGACGAGTTAATAATTCAAGTCGTTGAGGATTCAAAAGTCAAAGTCTTCGGCGACAATAACTTGCGATCCATTAGACAAAAGACAATGGAAAAAAAGAGTTGCCGCACTTTCCTCTCATTTTCTCATAGCAAACAGCACTGGAAAAACACACTAGCTAACTCATTCCTTGTTGTTTTCTGGTGTTTTTCAGATACTGTTCAGCTCAGAGCAATGCTCTTCGCCTTCCAATTCCTCACCATTTTCATTATCTGTTCTTGTTTCTTAGCATGCCCAATTCTTGCAAAGGTACAATCTTTAAATCCTTACAAGTAAATAGCTTTTCAAATTTTGATGGATTTACCTTTCTGGGTTTTCTTCTAAAAGGAAAAATATTGAGTATTTGAATGACATGAGCACAATCAATAGATTCATACAGTCAGCTCTTTAACTTGTGTGTGGTTGAGGCATCATAAAGTAGCTTTTCTTTCTTTGGGGTTGGGCTATTACCATGACACCAGAGAAGAGTTCTACTTCAACCCAATTATGCTTTATTTCTGTTTTAGTTGATCTTGATTCGATGGCGTAATACATAAGTATATCTTTAACTTGGCTTCAGTTGTTATCTTTGCGCTTCAATTTTAGGTGTGTGTAAGTAAACATTTAAACTTGTATATAATTGAACAAGTAGATATATGCGGTCCCATGTGACATAATACACCTAGAACGCCATGTAAGACCAGGGGCGGATCTATGAAGGCCTCGGAGGGTGCCACGCCACCCCCCGACTTCGACGGAAATTCTACATATACATAGGTATATATATATAATATTTATATAAATATAAAGCGTGGCACCCAGTGAATAAAATTGGCTTGTGGTGCCATGGTTGGAGGTCAACTTTAGATGGCTAATGTTGCAGGTTTGAATCCCATTTGTACCTTTCTTTTTGAGAAATTTGCTGCAGATATTTTTTAAGGAAAAAAAAAAAGGGCTCCAAGCACCTTTTTTTAAGGAAAAAAGTTGGCACATTATTATTTTTTTTTATAATTGTTTTTGACTTAAATTAAATTAATTACACTATTACTCCTTTGACTTTTCTTTTATTTGATTAAATACAAATAAAATGTTCTCTTTCTCTTCAACTATTTCCAAACCCTTCTTCCTCCAAGTTTCAATTTCCCCAAAATTTTCATTGCCCCATTCCAAACCCAAATCACTTGTTGTAGTTGCTGCCCGCCGCCCGTCTTAGCATTCCGTACAACGGCTAAGCCTCATTTGGGTGCTATTGTTTTCACTTTTGTCCATCCATCCACAACCTTCCATAGATTGTAAGTTTGTAACTCTATTTTTGTAAGATTTTTTTATTTCTATTTCTTGAGTTCTTTTAAGTTTAAATGAATGATGATTGATTTTATATTAGACAAGAGTTTTGATTTTACTTTGATATTCTAAATTTCTAATGAACATTGTAAGACACTATTGGTTAAAAATTGTGTGATATGATTCATATGAAGCATGTTAATTTGAATTAACTATGACTTACCCTATTAAATTTGAATTAATTGTGAGTTAAATTAAATTTTAATTTTTGTAGGAAAGTGTTCGGTGTTCTAGTTTTGTGAATTGAGATGGAGAAGTTTCTTGCGAAATTTAATCATTCTCAAGCAAGTTGTAGTACGAATGACAATCCTTCTAGTCTTATAGATGACCTTAATTTAGATTCACTTGAAGCCGATCTAGAAAAAAGAGTACCAATTGCTCACTATAATAACCCTCGAATAAAGGATGAAGTGAGGAAACATTATATTCAAAAAGGGCCTTGTCAACCTAAAATGGATTCATATCCTTCAACTAAAATTGGAAAAAGAGTGCGTCAATTTTGTAAAATTTGGTTTGAAGGTCCATATTCTAAATGGTTGGAGTATAGCGTGGAGAAAGATTCTGTGTATTGTCTATGTTGTTATTTATTCAAAGATGATTTTTTCCATGGAAGTACAAGTGAGTTTTACACAAAAACAGGTTTTAGGAGTTGGAATAGGGCACTTGAAAGATTCCGTAAACATGTTGGTGATGTTAATAGTACTCATAACAAATGTTTCAACAAGATGCTAGATTTGTCAAATCATCATCAATCAATTCAAGTTGTTATTGATAAGCATTCTCAAAAGGTAAAAAATGAGTATCGAATGCGTTTGGAAGCATCAATTGATGTGTCAAGACTTCTTTTGCAATATGGATTACCTTTTCGAGGTCACGATGAAAGTGAATCTTCAATTAATCAAGGCTTCTTTGTAGGATTATTGCGATGGCATGGGGACAAACATCCGGATGTGGGAAAAGTGATATTAGAAAATGCCCCACAAAATGATACTTTGACTTGTCCTATGATTCAAAAAGATATTGCCAATGCTTGTGCAAAAGAAACATTGAAAGCAATAATTGGGGACTTGAATGGAGATTACTTTGGTATATTAGTTGATGAGTCAAAAGACATCTCTCACAAAGAACAAATGGCTCTTGTTTTGCGTTTTGTTAATAAGAATGGTGAAGTAGTTGAACGATTTATCGGTCTTGTCCATGTTAGTGATACATCGGTGTGTTCATTGAAGAAAGCGATTTATTCTTTGCTTTCCGTTCACTCACTAAGTCCATCCAAAATACGTGGACAAGGTTATGATGGGGCTAGTAATATGAAAGGAGAGATAAATGGGCTCAAAACTTTGATTATGAAAGATAGTCCATCGGCATATTACATTCATTGTTTTGCTCATCAATTGCAACTAACAGTAGTGGCTATTGCTAAAAATCATTTGGATGTTGAAGACTTTTTTGATCATGTTAGTAATGTGTTGAATGTTGTTGGAGGATCTTTCAAGCGTAGAGACTTACTTCGTGATCACCAAGCCAAAAAGTTAGAGCAATTATTTGAATCCGGTGAAGTTAAAAAAGGCCAAGGATTACATCAAGAACGTGGGCTTCAAAGACCAGGTGATACTCGTTGGGGATCACATTTCAAAACTTTAGATAGCTTTATTGTTATTTTCTCATCTATTGTTCATGTTCTTGAAGTGATTGAACTTGAAGGGTCCACATCAAGTGATAGAAATCAAGCGGAGTATCTTTTGACAAAGATTAAAACATTTAAATTTATTTTTGTGCTTCACTTGATGTTGAAAGTGTTGGCAATGTCAAATGAGTTGAGTATGATTTTACAAAAAAAAGATCAAGATATTGTTAATGCCGTGGAGTTTCTTAATATTACAAAGAAAAGATTGCAAGATATGAGGGAAAATGGATGGGAATCTTTGTTGGATGATATTTCCTCATTTTGTGATGTGCATGATATCTTGATTCCCAAATTGGATGAGTCTTATTTTCCCGGAAAGTCAAAACGTAAGTCTTCGGGTGTTAGTTATGAGCACCACTTGTGTGTTGAAGTCTTTTTTGTTGTTATTGATGTGCAACTTCAAGAGCTTAATGACCGTTTTGATGTAGTGAGTAGTGATTTGCTTCTTGGGATGGGTAGCTTGAATCCGGTCAATTCTTTCTCTAATTTTGACAAAGGTAAAATCATGACTTTAGCAAAGTGTTATCCAAGTGAGTTTGATGATGGAAAAATTCGAGATTTGAGCTACCAACTCGATACTTTCATTATTCATATGCGAAGTGGTAATCCCAAGTTCTCCAACTTGCAAGGAATTCATGATTTGGCGAAGGCATTGGTTGAAGAAAATCTTGCGGAGACTTATTCACTTGTTTATTTACTTGTAAAGTTGACTTTTATTTTACCTGTTGCTACGGCTACTGTGGAGAGAGCATTTTCGTCAATGAAGCACATAAAAAATGAAGTGCGGAATAGTATTGGTAATCAATATTTAAATGATTGTCTAATGTGTTACATAGAGCGTGATGTATTTATAAATGTTAGTAATGATGTCATTATCGATCGTTTTCAGAATATGAAAACTTGTCAAGGACAATTGTAAATGAATGATGAATATTTATAATATTAGTAATATTATTGAAAGTTTTAAATTTGTTAACTTCATGCTTTTAGTGTGGAATGTGGATTTGTAATATCTTATTATTTATATTTTATTGATTGATTAATGATATATATCGAAAAGACGAATAATTTAATCAAATATAAAATTAATTTAATCGATAAGTCTATTTGGCACCCACGGACTCTAAATCCTGGATCCGCCACTGTGTAAGACACAAAATTGTCATGTAGGATGCCACATAGGACGAATGTGTATGTTTGTTCAATTTTATACAAGATTTAGTGCCTATTTGTGCACCTACAAAGTCATAGATTATTGATTTTCCCACGATAATGAAATATTTTGGACCACATTCATCTGTCCTACCTAAATAGTAGTAACACTTCTCTTGTTTGTTCTTCGAATGATGCTACTGGATACTAATGTACTTTGTGGATCTTGAACTTGCTTTGGCTTATGCATTATAGAGTTATTGGTTCCTGCATAGTGTTTGACTGCAATTGTCCTGCTGGCACACAACACCGTAGTTTTGAACACGACCAAAAATGGGTGGGCGGGTGGGGGTGGGGGGCTGGACCCTTTTAGCCATAAATATTAATCACTTTTATTAGGAATAATTTTTCACTTTATTTGAAAATGAGTGATTTGGCCATGAAAATTACAAACCCAACTGGAAGTTGTGTTTCAAATTTGGAATACCAACTCAATTTTCACTTTTGAAATTGTATTTAAGTACATTCAAGCATAAATATTATTCCAAATATTCTTTGTAAAAAGTATAACCAAACACAACTTTAAGTTTGTCTAAACACCAATACTAATTGTGCATGTAAAACATGCAAGAATCTTGTTTATGAGTTATCTAATTGGTGCACGACTTTCTGCTATTTGCTGCAGTATCAAGAAAATGATTCTGTCACTCTATGGGTAAACAAAGCTGGACCATATGTTAATCCACAAGAGACCTACAGTTATTACAGCCTTCCATATTGTAGTCCTGGTGATGGTTATCATAAGCGGGGTGGCCTCGGCGAGGTTCTTGGAGGAAATGCTCTTATTGATAGCCGAATTGATATAAAGTTTAAGAGTCTGTTCTTCAACTTTTCACAGTGTATTTTTTATGCTTTGAACCACTTCTTTTTACTATTATCCATTTTCTTTTAACAGGAGATGTGGAGAAAAGATCAATTTGTGAACTTGAATTGGATGCATCAAAAATAGCACAGTTTAAGTATGCAATTGACAACTCGTATTGGTTTGAATTTTTTATGGGTACGGTGTTTCATGACATCTCTATGATACTTGTCAATTCTTTTCAACAGTTACGCATAGCTCTGCTAAACGTGTACTAATTTCTACACTTTTCTCCTGTTTTGGGTCATGACTTGTGATTCCTTCCTTCCTGGCTTCAGATGATTTGCCAATATGGGGTATGTTCTTAACTAGTTTTTCTCTAAATGTTTCTAATTACCATATACAGTTATAACATAAGTGAAAACTCACTTGGTATAAGGGAAATTCAGGTTTTGTAGGCGAAGTGTATTCTCACAGAGTTGGAGATAACAAGCATGTATTGTACACACACAAGATGATTCAAATTGATTACAATAGAGACCAGGTAGGCATTTTGTTTTTAGTTCTTAATGCCTTGTGGTATGTCAATGATCTGCAACTGAGTGTTGATAATCTAACTATAGTCTCACTCCATCAGATCATTCATATCAACCTGACTCATGAGATGCCAAAGCCATTGGAGGAAGGAAGGACCTTGGATATGACATATTCTCTTAAGTGGTTCCTGACAAATATTAGTTATGAACAACGATTCAATGTTTACCTGAATAACTACTTTTTTGAGAAAAAGGTACATACCAATCTACTATCCTACTATATTAAATACTTCAATGGAAACTTTTAATGTGAGTATAATTATGCTTTATCAACATTTAGAATTCATTGACATTGTTTATTGATGATATGCTAGCATGTGGTAACGAAGATAATCTGTACCTTGTCCTCCTCCCCCACCCACACACATGCACGCAGTCCCACACAAAAAAAAGTTACTGCAGTTTTATGCTCTGTCAACTTGTGGATCTAATGGGGGTCTAAACCACAAGAGGTAGCTATTTTCTGAACTGAGATTGTGTCTAGTAGAGAAATCTTTGTTTCCTTCTATTCTAAACTTGTTAGGACTTGGTCGAGATTGAAGCATAGAAGTAGTTGCTGCTAAAAATATATTTTTGGCCCCAAAAAATGTTTCTACAAATAAAGGCCATGCGCAAGCTTTCTTTTGGATTTCTACTGGGAAAAATGTACATTTTTAAAACTCAGTTATCTTTCTGATTCTCATTGAAACAAAATATTAATGAGAAAGCAGATTACAAATTTAGGCAGCTAGTCTCCATAAAGTTCTTCATGTTCCCAGCTCCTAAAACATCTTACTCCTTTGGCAGATTCATTGGTTCTCTGTATTCAATTCTATCATGATGGTAATTTTCCTCACTGGTTTAGTGTCTATGATTTTGATGTGCACTATTCGCAATGACTACGCAAAATATGCTCGTGAAAATGACGATCTGGAGACTCTGGTAAAGCTTTTTCTTCCAGTTAGTCAAGTATTTGCATGAACCTATGTCCAATGGCATATCCTTATCGGAAAATTACTGATTGGGGGTGTTTGGTTGGTTGATTTCTTGTATAGGAAAGGGATGTTATTGAAGAGTCTGGTTGGAAACTTGTCCATGGTGACGTCTTCCGACCTCCACAAAATCTGGCTCTCCTTTCAGCTGTTGTTGGGACTGGTGCTCAGCTTGCAACACTTGTTCTCCTTGTCATTTTATCTGCCTACTTTGGAAAGATGTACATGAGGTATGTTTGCAACCTGTGCTACTAATTAATTATGTCGATCATTTTCTATTTGAATACTAACTACAACATGGCTTAGGAGAGGAGCAATTATTACAACCTTTATTGTATGTTATGCTCTTACATCATTCATCTCGGGATATGTGAGTGGTGGACTGTACTCTCGGAATGCTGGTATGTGCTCCTCTCCCTGATGTCTCATTAGTTGTTTCATGCAGCATAGTAGGTTATCATAATCAAATTTACCTGTGTAGCAGATGGATCATTTACCAATTGACGATTTTTTTTTCTTTGAATCCTTTCAGGTGAAAACTGGATGAAGTCGATGGTCCTTACAGCATCACTTTTCCCCTTTTTGTGCTTTGGGATAGGGTTCATTATAAACACTATTGCTATATATTATGGATCCATAGCTGCTATTCCCCTTGGCACAATTATAGTTGTTTTTGTTATTTGGGCTTTTATCTCTTTTCCCCTGTCCCTCCTTGGTACTGTTGTCGGAAGAAACTGGAGTGGTACGCCAGATAATCCATGCCGCGTTAAGAAAATCCCTCGTCCTATCCCTGAGAAGAAATGGTACCTTAGACCATCTGTTATTTCTCTGGTGGGAGGTCTTCTACCCTTTGCAAGCATTTTTATTGAGATGTATTACATCTTCGCTTCCTTCTGGACCTACATGGTAATTACTCTTTTTGGTATCTAGAAAACATACCTTGAAATACTTCTTACACACTGTTTGTTCCTAGCATCTTTTAGCAATATTTTCATCTACTTTTATTTCTCTAGTGTAGCTATATTTTGGCTGAAAAGTCTTTTCAATGTGTAATTTCACTAACCACATTTGAGAATATTCTTGACAGGTGCACTACTATGTGTATGGATTCTTGCTCCTTGTGTTCATTGTTCTGATCATTGTCACTGTTTGTGTGACAATCGTGGGAACATACTATTTGCTGAACGCGGAGAACTATCATTGGCAATGGACTTCATTCTTTTCGGCTGCCTCCACTGCTCTATATGTCTACCTATATGCTATATATTACTATCATGCAAAGACTTCAATGTCTGGTCTCCTCCAGACCAGCTTTTATTTTGGCTACACTCTTATGTTCTGCCTTGGTGTTGGTATCCTATGTGGTAAGCTCTCTTAGTAATCTCATTTGCACTGTGTAAATATTCTTTCCTTTAACTCTTTTCCCTGTCATTAACTCGATCCAATATCGTTTCTTGGAAACTCCAGGTGCTGTAGGGTATCTCGGCTCTAATTTGTTCATCAGGAGGATTTTCGGAAATATCAAATGTGATTAAGTGCATGACAATGCACTAGGCATGTCACTCTTTACAGAGTTCTACTCATCTGTTGAGCGCGAAGACGTATGTTCATGCTTGTCTTTATTGATCACAAACCGTGAATGAACATTAGATGGAGCTTCATTTTACATAGACAAGAACTAGCATTGTACAATCTTTGGATACATTGGCAATCAGATTTCATGAAGCTATATGTTACATGGATAACTTTAAAGACCCTTTGTAGATTCTTCTTACTTTTGTGTATTCTATATGATCTGTATAAATTTCCTTATTAAAAGAATATTACATCATACATTCCTTTGGAAAAGATTGTCTTTAAACTTTTTGACTTCATAATTATTTTTTACTTTCGTTGTATCACCTCTACGATTTATTTATTTATTTTGGTTAGAACATATCACCTCTACAACTACTATATCAAACATTATTATAATACGAAGAATCAATCCCCTTCTATTATAACATGAAAAATCAAATCCTTAGCAATCAGATATAAGTTCAGATAGTCAATCATGTATTAAAATTTATGTTAAATCTTATTATTAATCATTTGTGAATATATTTTTGAGTCTCCAACTAACGCCATAATGGAACGCAAGGAAACGGCCAAAAAAAATTAGTTAAATACTACTGTATTGACAAGAGCAATTTATAGATAAACCCAATCGACGGAACAACTAAATTTCAATTAAATCTGTGGTGTCAAACTTGGCTGTCCCCATGGCCAACGGAGTCACCATCTCCGACGCCGAGACCCCGTTTCTCGGTGACGTCGTTGAAGGCTCCGTTGACTATAAGGGTCGTCCGGTGACCCGATCCAAATCCGGTGGATGGAGATCTGCATCTTTCATCATTGGTAATACTTGTCTATGATTTTGGAATATTACTACAATTTAAGCATTTATGTTGTTTTCAAAATTGGTTATCTTTCTGCATTTTAGCTGCTGCGATGTTTAAAAAGCTGTTTTTTTTTTTCATATTAGATCTTTCTGCAAGCTGGGTTGTCTTGAGAATATGATTTTTGTTTCAATTATTCTAATGATATTCAAAATTTTCTGCAGTTTTAGCTACTGGGTTGTCTCAAATTTTGATTCTTTTTTCTCTGCTGTTGTTGATTTTTCAAATTTTTTGGCACTTCTAGCTACTTGTTGTTTTAACAACTGATTTTTGCCGGCTACATTATGGATTTTCAATCTTTCTGCAAAAAATTTGCATCTGGGTTGTCTTAAAAATTGCCCCTCAGCTAATTGGGGTATTGAGACGTTATTATTGTTGTGATAATAGTTGTCGCTGATTTGCAAATCTAGCTCCAATTTTAGCAGCTGGGTTGTCTTAAAAATTGTTCTTATCTGAAATTTGCTGATTTTGAAACTTGATTATCTTCTTCCGTCTTATAGGCGTGGAGGTTGCAGAGAGATTTGCATATTATGGGATAGCTTCAAACCTAATAAGCTACCTAACGGGGCCACTAGGTCAGTCAGTTGCATCGGCAGCGGAGAATGTAAATGTTTGGAGTGGAACGGCATCGCTTCTTCCACTTTTGGGTGCATTTATTGCTGACTCATATCTGGGTCGGTATCGGACCATTATCATCTCCTCTGTGCTCTACATCCTGGTTAGTACCCAGTTCAGGCTTTTGTTTTGACATGCTTATACTTTATTTATCCCCATTAATGGTACAATAGGTTGTGGAAGTGCTTTGATAATAGGCTTTGATCTTCTTTGCCAAGGCGGATCACAATTTTAAGTCAGTGGTTGTGGAGTACTGGACCCATTCCCCTCTTGTGACAAGTAGTGCACGCGAAGGACACACACATACATACATAGGTGAGACAGAAGTAGTGAGTTTGCCAACACAGGCTGTGCATGTAATAAATAAGCCTATGCCTCTTTGGACTTGGTTGAAATAAAAATTGAGTTAATGGTCAAAAACACACTTAAAGTATCCTGATTTTTTGAGTTCTATACCTAAATTGCCAGCTGTGTGAGTTTTCTTACCCTCTGTGAGAAATAAATGGGAAAAATATTATTGAATTGTGTATTGAAATTGTTACATTGAGACCCTATTTATAGATACTACATTGGAATCCTTTTCCAACTAGGATTCCTATTCTTATTCTTATTCCTATTCCTATTCCTATTCCTATTCCTATTCCTATTCAAAGTAGGAAATACTTATACTTATTTCTATTCTAACACTCCCCCCCAAGCTGGTGCATACAAATCATATGTACCTAGCTTGTTACAGATGTAATTAATACGAGGACATGTGAGGGACTTGGTGAAGATATCTGCAAGTTGATCATTTGACTTCACAAATTTCGTAACAATATCTCCCGAGAGTATCTTTTTTCTGACAAAGTGACAGTCAATCTCAATGTGCTTAGTCCTTTCATGAAACACTGGATTTGATGCGATATGAAGAGCCGCTTGATTATCACACACAAGTTCCATCTGATCAATTTTGCCAAATTTTAGTTCTCCCAGCAACTGTTTGATCCAAACTAATTCACAAGTTGCTGTCGCCATTGCTCGATATTCTGATTCTGCACTAGATCGAGCAACCACATTCTGTTTCTTACTCTTCCACGACACCAAATTACCTCCTACTAAAACACAATATCCAGATATCGAGCGTCTGTCAGAGGGTGATCCTGCCCAATCAGCGTCTGTATATCCAATGACATGCTCATGGCCTTGATCCTCAAAGAGTAGTCCTTTACCGGGAGCTGACTTTATATATCGCGAATCACGAACAATCGCTTCCCAATGACTATCACGAGGAAGTCATAAACTGACTTACAACACTCACAGGAAAAGATATGTCAGGTCTAGTCACTGTGAGATAATTCAACTTTCCAACAAGCCGTCTATACCTTTCAGGATTTCTAAGCGGCTCCCCCTGTCCTGGAAGGAGTTTAACATTCGGATCCATAGGAGTGTCAATTGGTCTACATCCCATCATTCCTGTCTCCTCAAGAATGTCTAAGGCATACTTGCGTTGAGAAATAACAATACCTGATCTAGACTGAGCAACCTCAATACCTAGAAAATACTTCAATCGCAAGGTCTTTAGTCCGAAGTGCTTAAAGAGATGTTGCTTCAAATCGGTGATGCCATCTTGATCATTACGGTGATAACAATATCATCAACGTAAACAACCAAATAGATACATTGACTTGGTGCGGAATGCGATAAAACCGCAGTGATCGGCTCACTACGAGTCATGCCAAACTCTTGAATAATCGTCTTTGAACTTCCCAAACCAAGCTCGAGGAGATCTGTTTGGACCATAGAGTGACCTACGATCGACATACAAGGCTACTAGACTCCGAGCAACAAAACCGGTGGTTGCTCCATATAGACTTCTTCCGCAAGATCACCATGCAAAAAGCATTCTTAATGTCCAATCATGAAGAGGCCAATGACGAAGCGGCGACCATAGATAGAAAAAGACGAGCAGATGCTATTTTAGCCACGGAGCGAAAGTGTCACTATAATCTAGCCCAAATATCCGAGTATACCCTTTGGCAACAAGGCGAGCCTTAAGTCGATCAACTGACCGCTTGGACCAATTTTGATCGCATAAACCAACGACAACCAACGAGATTTACTGCAGGAGACAAGCTCCCAGTACCACTCTTATGTAAGCGGACATCTCATCAACCATAGCCCGCCTCCATCCGAATGAGAAAGTGCTTCACCGTAGTCTTAGGAATGGAAATAGAGGACAAAGACGACAAAGGCATAATGGGGTGATGATAGACTTTGTTAACTTAAGATGGTTTAATTTTGGTTAGTATTTCGAGTGGTTCGTATACCTTTTTGAAGTGCAAGCGGTTGGCTAGGAGGAGAGGCAAGTCGCGATGAAGCGGTCCGCGCATGACATGAATCATCTGGAACTAGGGTTGGGCGTGGACGGCGATGATAAGTTAGTAGTGGTGGCACTACAACTGGAGATGATGAAGTAACCGTAGATTCCTCAAAGGTTGGCATAGGTAAAACCTGAGGTATGGGTAAGACCATAGATACATCAGGATGATCAGAAGATGTATAGTAAGGTTGAGACTCAAAAAATGTAACATCAGCAGACATAAGATATCGATGAAGATCATGTGAATAACAACGATACCCTTTTTGGACTCGAGAGTAACCAAGAAAGACACATTTGAGGGCACGAGGAGCTAATTTATCTTTTCCTGGGGCTAAGTTATGAACAAAGCATGTGCTCCCAAAGACACGAGGGGGGATAGGATAAAGATGTGACTGAGGAAACAGTATGGAATGTGGAACCTGATTCTGAATAGAAGAAGAAGGCATTCTATTTATCAAATAACAAGACGTCAGAATTGCATCTCCCCAAAAACGCAACGGAACATTGGATTCAAGGAGAAGAGTACGAGCGGTCTCAATAAGATGCCGATTTTTTCTTTCAGCTACACCATTTTGTTGAGGGGTGTATGGACAAGTAGTCTGGTGAATAATGCCTTGGTGAGTCATAAACTCCTGAAATTGGGAGGATAAGTATTCTAAGGCATTATCACTACGAAAAGTACGAATAGAAACACCAAATTGATTTTGTATTTCAGCAAAGAAACTTTTGAAAATAGAAAATAACTCAGAACGATCTTTCATTAAGAAAACCCAAGTACATCTTGAATAATCATCAATGAAACTAACAAAATAACGAAATCCTAAGATGGAACTGACTCTACTAGGACCCCAAATATCATAATGAACTAATGAAAAAATAGACTCTGAACGACCCTCAGTACTACGAGAAAACGTAGCACGAGTGTGTTTTTCAAGTTGACACGACTCACAATCTAATGTGGATAAACTAGACAAACTAGGCACCATCTTTTGCAGTTTGGATAGACTCGGATGTCCTAAACGTTTGTGAATTAGATCCGGGAATCAGAATCGAGCATCTTTGTTAAGGAATTTGAAGAGGTAAGATAGTAAAGGCCTTGTGATTCATGTCCTGTTCCAATTATCTGTCCCGTACTGCGGTCCTGCATGAGGAAAAAATCATTGAAAAAGGTTATGCTACAATGTAGGGCTTTCGTCAAACGACTAACAGATGCTAGATTAAAAGGAGAACCAGGGACATAAAGAACAGAGTCTAGGGTGACAGAAGATAGGGGTTTGGCTTTTCCAACCCCTTTTGGTTTTGTTTGGATCCCATTGGCTAAAGTAATAGCTGGAAGAGATTGTGAATAAACAATATCGGATAAAAGTGATTTATTACCAGAGATATGATCAGAAGCCCCAGAGTCTATGACCCATGTTCCAAGAGTACTAGATTGCGACACACAAGCAAAAGAATTACCCGCAACAGACACATCAGGTTGTGCAACCGAAACTACTTGTGGAGACGTTTGCTTATTTGCACGATACTGAAGGAACTCATTATATTCCTTTAGAACAATAGGATCATAACTAGGTGGTGGACCATGCAAATTATAACATATGTCACGAGTGTGTCCAGGCTTATGACAATGACTACACTTGGATCGAGGTTTTCCAAAACGTTCTCCCCTTCGTCGATTCTCCATAGACTGGTATGTATGCCGGAAACTGCCAGAAACTGCTACAGTGGTCTGAAAATATTGGAAGCTGCCGGAATCTGCCCACAGTGGCCTGAAAATTCTGATTATTTTTTTTTTTTGCCAGAAACTTGCCGGAAACTGCCCTACAGTGGTCTGATTTTGCCGGAAGCTACCTGAAAATCACCGGAACCCTAATTCCGGTGATCGGATCTGGAGAAAACTGAATGGGTTCTGGTCGGAAATACTGGACGACCCCAACAGAAGAAAACTGCTCGAAAATAGATGACACAAATCAGTCCCAACCGTCGTCGCCGGAATTTGACACGGTGACTTGAAGTTTCTCACCAATGCTCTGATACCATGTGAGAAATATATGGGAAAAATATTATTGAATTGTGTATTGAAATTGTTACATTGAGACCCTATTTATAGATACTACATTGGAATCCTTTTCCAACTAGGATTCCTATTCTTATTCTTATTCCTATTCCTATTCCTATTCCTATTCCTATTCAAAGTAGGAAATACTTATACTTATTTCTATTCTAACACCCTCAACTATTCGTTGTTCCCTTTTCCTACTCAAAATAATACCATCCTTTGGGCAAGAAAAGAGAGTAATTAGTTAGGGTGTGTTTCGATAAATAATTGGTAATTGGTGACAGTTCTGATAGGAAACTTGTACTAATGATAGTTCAGTTTAGGTATAAAACTTGAAAAATTGGGAATCGGGATACTTTAGGTGTCTTTTTGACCTTTCACTCATGTAAGATTGTTCTTTATATATGAGGATAAAGAAGGACTAGTTGAAAGATTTAGCTTTTATGGCCCAAGTCCTGTTTTGCATTTCTGGACATTTGGTAGTTCATTATTGTTGACATTTAACTGAATAGTTATGAATTTGTACTCGGTAGCAATTTCAGTGCAATTTGATTGTTTTGATTCATGGGTTAAGATGACCAGACTTTAGTGGCTTTAGTAAATTGTCCTGCTCTCTTTAGAGAAACATTATTAACAAGTTAAGTGATGGGCCAAACATCACTTACATATGCTTATTATTGAGGAGTATATGAATAAATGCAAGAATTATATGTGCTTGGTGTTGCAAAGTTATACGTGGAGTGGTTTCAATGCATCTTTGTTGATGTTGTATTATTCGGAAGGCAACCATATACTATCCTGCAGGTGTAATGTGGTCTCTACTTGAAAGAGTAAGGTCCTCAGTTTGGGTCTTCTACTGTTGCAGCCTGTAGCTTAAGCCTTACCTCCCATTGTTAGATATCTAGACATTACATGAAAGTAAGTATTAGCTACTGTGAAGATGAAGAAATTGGAAAAGTACATAGCATAATATAACACAAGTAGCATAAAGTGTGGACTTCAGGCATCCAAGGTTGGCCTAGTGATGAATGAGGTGGATGCCCGAATCACAGCTTAGACAAAAAAAACTAGGCTATTTTTTCCCATCTTCTTAAGCCTTTGTGGACAGAGTGCTCAGTACCGTGAAGCACAGGCTGTGATGGTGGGAGGTTGCAGTATCCGGTAGAATTGTTGAGGTGTGCACAAGCTAACTACAATTGTCAAATAAGAAAACAGTGCGTACATCATGCTATTATAGGGTTTATTTGCCCCTCTTGTCTTGATAGAAAAAGAATGGGGCATTATTATACCCGTTTTTTGATAAGGTATCATTACTGTAATACCTTATCAAAAGTTTGACCTACAAATGTGAAACGGACCTAACAAAGTTTGACTGGGACTATTAAAAGCTTCAGATGGCAGCATTTTTGAGTAGAAGACACTCTGAAATTTAAATTTGATATTCTAAAGTTGGCACTTTAGAACCAGCATATCTGTTAGCGTGAATAGACACTTAGACAGGGATTGCAATGTAAGAATTAATAATGTAGGGAATGCAATTAAGGATTAATAATGTAGACGGTTATAATTCTTAAAAAACATAAAAAATACTGTAGATTATAATGCAGTTATTACTATACTGGTATTATTTCTTATACAATGTATAGTTTAAAATGTATTTCTTTATATTTTTAAAAGGGATTGTTTAAAACATAAGGGTTATTTTGGTCATTTTAGTTACTAATCCTGGTATCACTAATCCCTGTATTTAATACATCCATTCATGCATAACTTTTGCATTATTACTAATGTTAGCAACAAAAATGACAAGCAAACAGAGTGTATAAGTAATGCTGAATATTATCCTAGTAGAAGAATTGTAACTAAATATTTTATTGCTTATGCTGAATTTTCTGCGGGTATTTTCACCCGTATACTTGAAACCAAATGAGCACTTAAAGTATGGCTCCATGTATACTTTCCTAGGACCAAGCAGCCTCTCTTCACCCTAGTGAGAATGATAAAAACCAAAGTCTCTCTTCTATTGCTTGATTTGTTTAGGAATAAGAAAATTGTCTAGGTGAAATTTTCTAAGGAGAAAGGCATAGCGATGGCATGATTTATAAACAAGTATGCCTCTCAAATAAGTACTGTCTTCTTTCTGCTTTAGCAAAAAAAAGAATTAGCAAGTAAAACATTCTTCGTTTGTTGAACTGCAGGGACTTGGCTTCTTGACGCTTTCAACTGTCCTCCCTTCCAGTCATTCTGACTGCCAAGATACTGCAACATGTTCTCCTCCCAAGTTCCAAATTATTTTCTTCTTCTTTTCTTTGTATCTAGTAGCTATTGGACAGGGAGGGCACAAGCCTTGTGTGCAAGCTTTTGGAGCGGACCAATTTGATGCTCAAGATCCAGAGGAAAGTAAAGCTAAAAGCTCATTCTTCAATTGGTGGTATTTTGGAATGTGTGGTGGGTTGTTCATGACTCTCTGTATATTGAACTACGTTCAAGATAATCTCAGCTGGGGTCTAGGATTTGGAATTCCCTGTATTGTCATGGGTGTCGCACTTGTTGTTTTCTTGCTTGGAAGCTTCACTTATCGGTTTCGCCAAAGCAGTGATGAAAAGAACCCATTTATTAGAATTGGTAATGTGTTCATTAGTGCAGCTAGGAATTGGCAAACAACCACTTCAGCTATATCAGTGGAACAAGAAGTTCAGGGTATTCTGCCTCATGAAGGTTCTGAACAATTCAAGTGAGTGTATTTTACTTTTTTTTTTTTTTTTTTCAAGTGAGTGAATTTTGTTTGATTTTTTCTGCCTCTTCTGATAATTTAAAGGAAAAATACTACAGTTCTGCAATAGGTTAAGATAGCAGAAGTGTTTCTCGAATGAGCTCTACTGGGTTTGATTTGTTAAGAGTTAAAAGGATATATGAACTAGCTTTAAAGAGTTAATGTCTGCATAACATTCAGCTTGTTATTGAATGTAGAAGCCCAAGCATGCACGGACACTCCGATTTATTATTTATGGGATAGTATTGGCCATTTAAATAAAATATCTGTATAAGGCATTCTCCTCTCTCTCTTCACGGAAGGGTTTACACCCCCCCCCCCCCCCCAATACCCCACTTGTTGTAGTTCACTGGGTATGTTGCTGTTGTTGTATAATAAGCTGTTCTTGAATCAAGTGTATTGCAAGACATCTCATTTTATTGGTATATATCATTATTGAACACAGGTTCCTCAACAAAGCGTTGCTCGCACCCAATGGTTCCAAGGAAAATGGGAAAATTTGCAGTATCGACGAGGTTGAGGAGGCTAAGGCTATTCTTAGGTTGATTCCAATATGGACAACATGTTTGGTATATGCTATTGTGTTCTCACAGTCAACTACTTTATTCACCAAGCAAGGTGCAACTATGGACAGATCTCTTGGTTCAAATTTTGAAGTACCAGCTGCCTCATTACAATCTTTCATTAGCCTCTCTGTTGTCATTTTTATTCCTATATATGACCGTATTTTGGTTCCCGTTGCAAGAGCTATAACTGGGAAACCATCAGGCATAACAATGCTCCAAAGAATTGGAACTGGGATTTTCTTGTCTATACTTTCAATGGTGGTTGCGGCTATAATAGAGAAGAAACGTCTCCAAACTGCTTTAGAGCACGGTCTGGTCGACATGCCAAAGGCAACAGTTCCCATGAGCATTTGCTGGTTAATACCTCAGTATATACTATTTGGTATTTCCGATGTATTCACCATGGTTGGTCTGCAGGAGTTCTTCTACGATCAAGTGCCAGTCGAGTTGAAAAGTATAGGTCTTTCTCTCTACCTCAGCATTTTTGGCATAGGCAGCTTCTTGAGCAGTTTCCTTATCTCTGTTACTGAGAACATCACTGGGAAAGATGGTCAGATCAGTTGGTTTTCGGACAACTTGAATCAGGCACATCTGGATTACTTCTATTGGGTTCTTGCTGTGCTAAGTACCATCGCATTCACAGCGTACTCGTATTTTTCAAGATCTTATATATACAATAAGTCAAGTTCTCTCTAAGATGTATGGTGTACTTGTGTAGGATACCTTTAGCATGGAGAAGTCGACGGTTGTATAGTGATATTCTTGTCAAAGAACTCCCTGTGCTGGTAGAAGGAATAGATATACATGCACTGCAGGCTGAGGTGCTTGTGACAATATTATGAGATAGAATTATGCAGTTGTTTGTTTATCATATAATTGTAAACTAAGTGTATGCAGATGTTTTATGTCATGTGATTGTAATTTCAGAATACTGTCATATTAAAATAGTTTGGCGCTTGAAACAACATTTGAACAATAGCAATGTCGACTTATTTCTCCTTTGAGAGCTTACAAGTTGTCATAACATGTATAATATCTTTGGTGATTGAATTAATTGAACACCCAAGTGTACCTTAAACCCAACTTTGAAACTACTGGTTCTAGTAAAATATACCAAAGGGAAACTCCAATTAAAACATCTGTTACCAAAGTTGGATCAAACATTACACTAAAAAACATGTCAAATTAATTGCAAGGCCAACATTAAGAGAGAAATCCAATTGGTATTAAAGCTAAGTACCCTCAAGCTACCCATAAGCTTAAGTGGTATCTTAGCTTTTCCTTACAAGAATTCCTCCTACACCTGTAAACTGTAGCATTCGCGATTGACTTCCTCAACTGTGTTTGATAGAAAGGCAGGCACAACACCTCTGACCAAGAGAGTGGTTGGTGCATATATATCCCCTACATGCTATGGTTTCTAGAGTGAGTCAAATCTGTATAGCCGTGGAGCAACATCCACGTCTGGATCTGATCTAATTGCTCAACAAGACTCTATGGTCGCACAAGAACCACATACATGATTCTCTCAGTGGTATCAGTGAACCAAACAATTTTTTTTTTTTCCTTTTACTTAAAATGAAAATGAAGGCAGAAAAGACTTGTTTTTGTTCATTTTCTTTTTCTTCAATTCTTTTGGATCTATGGTTTTAGGAGAGGACAATGTATGATGCCTGGCAGGATTTTCACCAGCCATGACTTCTCCTCTGGCACAAGGGGTGAGCCATTCCATCAAATCCTTGAGAAGGGGCCCATCTCGTATTTGATGGTCGGCATGGCAATAGGCTTTGTTTCTACGAGGCAAAAATTGGAACAGAAATATCATTCGATTCGTTGAAAATCCAAAAAAGATATAAGAAAGGTTCCTTCATTGAGTGACAGATGGGAAACTTATGGGAAGTTACAATCCCTTCCATGGAATAATGCACCTACACGTCTTCATCGAGAGCCAAAAGGACTGATTATGATTACCATCTCTAGTCACATTCTTCTTTTCAAGGTCCAAAGATGAAGGTGCAATGGCTGACTGCAGAGAAACAAATGTGACTATAGAAGAACAAAGATAGAGATCCAGACAAAGAGGGGAAGTTTTATTAATCTCAATATGGCATTCCTAATCAGAAGGACATTCTTTGTAGCATCAAATTTCACATTCTTTTCTTCTACTTTCCTTTAATATGGAATAACAGAACAGTTTCAGCAATGCCACCATCATGTTATGTTGAAAGTTCAAAAAAGGATTTAAGGTTGTAAGGTGCAACGACGTCTGGAGTTCCATTCCACAGTACTTCGGCATATTGTTTGGAGGCCAGCTCAGAGGGATGAAAAGAGTCGAAAAACAAGTAATCTTTCACGTTTTTACATAACTTGTACTTTTTTACTTGTCTCTTGCCTCCACAACTATAAATCCCTCGTAATGGACCAGCCCCACAACAAGCCGTCTTTGATGTCTTAAAACCTAAACAAAGCAAACTTGTAAGTAAATTAAGACTACAAAGAGACTATTCCATATTACTATAAAGAAACAACCTGTAGTACTCATTGCCATATTAGCTATGTTAACATAAATCAAGAGTGCTCGAACATAAAGAGACTAGACGTTGAGTTTGATGAGAAAAAAACATACCATATTTTGTTGGATTATCAACGCTATCTGAAAAAACTTTGAACAAGTTGAATAATGTGTACTTAAATCCAGGCAATTGCTTCTCCAGTTGTTTGAGTGTATTTGGAAGAGCCGAATTATGCATTTTCACCAAGTTTGTGATCTTCTCTATGGATTTGCCATTAAGAGCTATAGTATTAGGGAGACGACCTATTGGAACCATATTAAGCATGCCAAATTTTCTCCCTCCTTCCTTGTAAATTCCCTGTTCCATTAGTTTAAGAAAGTACAAACACTCAAATTCGACAAATAATTTATACACGGAAGTTTTAATTTGCCATTATTTACTTAACTGAAGAAGAGTACCAATATCTGATTTGTATTAATATATACTCTTTTCAAAATGGATGAGAAAATGAAAACGCTCATAACTCGACTCCATGTATTATACACAAAATGCATGAAACTCCAAACATCTGTTAGTAAAGCAAATACTCCAAGTCTTGGATAGATAAAACTAACTCCAAGGAAATACAAAAAGATTAGGTTGAATCGATAAGTTCATTACCTTCAGAACAGATGTCAAATTGCCCATAATCATCTTTAGATATTCTCTCTCAGGATATGAAGAATTTGTTGACAAAGGAGCCAAGTAATCGTTACCACCAGCGCTAAAAATATATACAGCATTCGAGAGGATCTGTTTGGACTCAGTTTTCCCCACCTTCTTCTTCAACAGTTTTACGACTTTTTTGAAATATTTCAACTGTGTTTGAAGATCTATAACCTGTCAAATGGAATCAATACTTCAGAGCTACATAAACAAGTCTTAGATATAAAATCTTGCTATCAAACTAGTTACTCCCCGTTTCAATTTTGTTTGTCCTACTTTTTCGGTCCGTTTAAAAAGAAATCTCTTTCATTTTTTGACAATTCTTTAAGATTACAAGATATAAAAGTATTCATTACTTTGGTAAATTTCGTGCAAGTTAAATTCAGACAAACTGATTGAAACCAATTATATCAAAGACAACCACCCTATATTGATTTAACAATCGAATTCAAACATGAATACATTAAACTAATTCAAAGGAATTGTCACTTACAAAACCACGATGAGTTTCAACCAAACAACCAGCACCGCCTGATGCAAAGTTTACCCCATGAACAAAATGTTGCTTGCCAATTTCAAAATACGAAGGAATCAACGGCAAATTAGCATATTCAGCTGCAAATACAACAAAATAATCAAAGTCCTACTCCTCCACAGAAAAACAATTCTTGAAGGCCCATTGCAATCGAAGTAGGGGAGACCTATTTTTTGTTTCTGACTTATTTTAAGTCATTTTTTAACTTGCCAAATACTTCATAACTTATTTTAAGTTATTTTTTATATTTACCAAACACTTTCAAAAGTCAAAAAATTGACTCAAAGTAGATTTGATCGACTTTTAAGCAAATCCAAACGGGTAAGTTGGTGTATTCTTTTGATAGAAATACTAAATATTGTCAAAAACTACTCTACTCTTTAGCTAAAACTCTAGCTCTGCCCTGTTTCAAACATTTTTCAGATAATTCACCACAAGGCCATAAAATTTACCGATAAAATCAGGTATGAGACGTCCATCGGAGAACCTGCCGGTAGGGTACTTGAAGAATGATTCTCCATATGGCCGCCAATTTGCTTGGTACTCAGTAGTGGTGTTGATGTAGTTATTATTTCCAGGATCGAACAATGAATCACCGAACACGAAAAGGCCAGCTTGAGGTCTTCGATGGCTGCTAATACACAAAATTGGGTGAACAAAACATACAACCAAAATAAAGATGTACAAGTGAAACAAGCTTGAGCTCAAAGCCATTGGAGTAGTTGAATTAACTTAAGAAAAAACAATTATATATAGTACTCCGTCTGTCTCGTGGCACACTTATCCATTTATTCCGTCCAAAAAGAATCTCAAATTTTTTTTTAATAATTGGAAATAATTTAACTATATAATTTATCAGGAACTATGTATTTTAAAAGAAATTTTAAATTTGTGAGACGTTAAATGATGTAACGTAAATTGAGACGGAAAAATTAATAAGATAAAACTGTCGGCTCCTTGACCGGGAGGATTGATTGGAACAATTAAATATCATTTTTTATTGTGAAAATAATTGAGTCGCGGGGAGTGTTCCATTTATAGTTGAAAAAATGTTTCTGGAAGATGTCATTTCTTTATATATATATATATATATATATATATATATCTTTTTAGATTTTTCAATTCAAAGATTCAATGGCGTTATTTCAGAAGCCAAATAAGAAAGAGAGAAGATAGAGACAAAATCCATCACATGGCGACAAAATGAATAATAATAATAAAAAGTCTCATTCACTCCACTATATTTCTCAATATATAGATGTTAATAAATACCCTTTTAATGCTTTTAATAAATGTGCATAATATTTGGAAAAATTACATATCACAATTTCTAATATCTTTTCGTTCCTTTTTAATTGTCGTGTTGTATTTTTTTCTTTATCTTTTACTCCCTTTTTATTTGTCATGTTGTATTTTTCGAAAATTCATTTGATTAATTTTCAAAGTTAAATTAAATTAAATTAATTCGATATTTTAAATTAAAAATCTAAATATTTAAAAACTATACAAAAACTACCATAAATTGCAATTTTCTACATATCAATATAATGAAAAAATATATCGTAAAATATTACTCAAAATTCTTATCGTTTGGCTCTAAAAAGGAAACTATGATAACTAAAAGAGGACGGAGGGAGTATCATATAAAAAAAGTATCCTCTCTCGGATACATCCCTCCCATTAAATAATGTATCATGCAGCCAAAGAATGTATTCAAGAGCAATAAGAAATTTGAAATTTTTGTAATTGAAAAAACTTTCAAAATAGAATATTGTTGACACTCAATTTTGACCCGCCACGATAGGAATTAATTTTTGAGCTTCATAATTTTCAAACAATTTGAAATAATTGGTTTCGTGAAAAACTCAAAATATTTCTCAAGTTTTTAAAATTATTTTACTTATTTATGTGATTAACGTGTTTTATATAGGTGCACATATTCAATTAGTTTATTACTTTTTTTTTAGTAGTAGTTGAGATGCGTCACTTTTTATGCTTATGAGTTAAATATATATATATATATATATATATATATATATATATATATATATATATAGATATATATATATATATATATATATATATATATATATATATATATATATATATATATATATTTAATGTAATCTAGTCTTAATTATGATTATAGGACAATTAGTTAATCATTTTATAATTAAGATCAATTATTTTATTTCGTTAAAATTAAAAAGCTTGTTAATTAATCCATATTAATTCGTCTTGTTTAAATTTTAGTCAAATTCCCTAAATCAAACTCAATTTGGCTAACTTTTTAATTCCCATTGGCCATAATTGTAATTCTTGTGGCCATTTTTTGTATTACAATTTTGCCCCACTTTAAAACCAAATTTTGGGCTTTAAATCTGCCAATTTCCAGCAAATTCCAGCAGCCCCAAAAACCTCAACTTCAGCCGACCCAATTCCCAGCCCATTCCCAGATTTTCCCCTTTAACCCGGCCCACTCCAACTCTAAAACAAGCCAGCACAATCCCAACGTTCCCAATTCTTCTTTCAACGCGTCTAAATTCCAGCAAACCTCATCAGAAACCCAGTACTGTTCCAGCAGTCCATTTTTCAGCCACCAGGCACGCGGTTTCGTCCTTGTTGGTGTGAGATCGCTCCACGTAGCATCTCAAGGACATTAAAGTCGATCTGAGACGATGATTCGCCCTTTCCTCTTCCGGAATGGGGCAAAAATTGGAAGAAAAGGTGTCTCTCCTAAATGGTGAAAGGTGGAGTTTGAAATTTGAATTGGTCCTTTCTATCTGGAATTGGTCCGTTTTCCCCCCTAGTTTTGAAACCCTAACTTCCTTGCTATATATTGGTTTCTTGTGGTTCACTGTGGGGGGAACTCAAGGAAGAAAGTTAAGAAAAAGTAGACATTGGAGAAATAGAAAAATACACAGAAAGATATAGGTTACAACGAAATTGTTTTAGATAATCAAAGCGTTAAGGTTCGAATTTTCATAAGGTTCTGTCCTTGAAGTATTCGTTCAAGCTTTCCGGCAAAGCTTGTGTAGTGGTGGTGAAGTGGTCTCCTGCTCGTCTAATCTCAGCTTGCTGCCCACGGAAAGGTAAAATTCTTTCTCCTTATGATGCTTTTGGTCTCTTTTTCGTCTCCGAGATAGAGATTCGTGTTTGCTGTATGCTTAATGTGGGCTGTAAGTTCTGTCTTTAGTGCATTCAGTTCTCCCCGTTAGTGTAATTTTCTTTAGTTTTGCTTTCCTTCAAATGATGACAGTGAATAGGGGTCGAATGTTAGTGAAGTTCTTATTCGATACGTTATGGTGTTGGTACTTCAGATTTTTGATTCGTTTTGATTCTCTAAAGTTGGTTGAGTTCTGTCTCATTTGTTCTAAATAGCTTGGATGTTCATGTGGTTTAGACGCGGAATGTGTCGATTATGATTTCACAGGCTTCTCACTGTTTCTTCTATTTTAGATCATGAATGTGTTGGTAATTTGCCTCTATAGTTTTCTCGACAGCGCTATAATGAAGCCTGGGATAGGTCCGGCAGTAAATCGGACTCTTTACGTCCATATTTTCTTATATACGTGTGTCTAGTTTAGTCTTAAACGTGTATATATATACATGTGTGTGTAAGAATCTTGTTCTTTGCGACTCTTATTGTCATCACATCCGTGGTATATTTCACATTATTATAGTAAGTTACGTTGAACATGAATTAGGAGGTTTATTTATGCTTGTCATTTATGGCATTAATTTGATAATAAACTCCCCTACCTTTGTCTAAATCCGAAGGTATCTGCACCAATTTTCGTTTATTATTTGTCATTAATCATGCACTAAATGTTGTTACTTGGTAATATTAGTCCTTGGTGAATATGGTGATATTTCATACTCCTTTGTGCCTACAAGTATATTGGGTTGATTAACGATAGGGCCTTGTTTGATAGATATCTAGACATAACCATATTCTTCCCATCTCTCCAAGGCTTGTATTTTCGGAACAAATATTCACTACTTCTTTGCTTAAATCCCTTGTTACGTCGAGCGTCAAGGGTTGTTTTCTTGTGTTAAATTTGTGACATTATTAATTTAGTTCACTTTGTCTTCTTTAAAAGTCACATATTATTTTGGCCTAATAATTGGATTTGTTTCACTCTTGGTTTGTGAATTATCTTAAATGACTCTTATTTCAATTAAACTATGTCTCATTTGTTTTTTCTTTAGTATTCCGAATTCTAATTTTGTCTCTTTCGTTTTGTTGTATGAACCCCTGCGAGTCCGTAATGGATTTCTTTCCCTTGCATCCTCGAATCGAGCCACAGAGGCTCGAATTTCTTTTTCGGCATTGAGTCAGCCCGTCTATCAGGCAGTACAGGGGCTGGAACTGGAATTTTCAAGCTCCGAAAAGGTCAAAACGAGCTGATATACTCGCTGTATACAGTGATATACAGTCAAAACGCAGTGATATACAGGTCCAAAAATTGAGATACAGGTTGCAAGAGTTGAAGAAGGCTGTATACACTTGGTATACAGTCCGATATACATGAAAACGGGTCCAGATATAGTTTATATACACCGATATACAATTTTTGTATACACAGGCTCTTGGACACGAAAATGGGCCAAAACCCATAAATTTGATATTGTAGTGTTAGGACAGGTTCATAAATTTGGGCCAAAGGCCCAAATCTGATATTTCTCTCCCTACTCTTTATTTATTATTCGTATCAACTAACATCTTATTTAATTTTGGTTTGACTTTAATTAATTTCCCCAAAGGTAGCCGTTTCTTTCTCATATTCAAAAAATATATAATAAAAGATAATATATATATATATATATATATATGTATATGTATATGTATATGTATATGTATATATATGTGTATATATATATAGATACTTTGTTATATTGCTATTAGTCTTGCAATTATACGAATTATTTTTCTTTAGAAAAACTCTCCCTTAGTCCATATCTCTTCAAGATTATAAAATTTTAAAATATATATATATATATATATATATATATATATATATATATATATGTAATAATAAGAATAAGATAATAGTAAATAAATAAAAAATGAATTTCTCTTTACTTAGTTATTATTTTCTCAAAAATAGTCAAAGTCGTTATGAGTTCTTTCACTTAGATAAAATTTCAAAAAATTAGTCAAAGTCGTTATGAGTTCTTTTCCTTAGTTAAAATCTCAAAATTAGTCAAAATCATTTTTAGTCAAATCGCCGGTCAACCGCAAGTTAGCGGACATTTCGAGGGCTTAACACCTTCTCGGGATGTACATTTGAACTCGAACCCTTTTGTTTTCAATTGATTTTATCTGTTTGAGTCTTTTGAAAACTTTAAGTCTTTTTTCTTGATTTTTACTAAAAAATCAAGTGGCGACTCTGTTCTTTTGGAAATTCGATTTCTCTTAAATCATAAGTTTAATCGATTTTTTCGAAACTTAGTCATTTTTTTCTTTAGTTACATTTTTTAAATAAAACAAATATAATTAACCCCATGTTAGAGATTTCTATACTTTTCCCAATCTTTTTTTTTTTTTTTTTTGACATGGCCCATTACTTCTTTATTTGTGCTATAGTGTAGTGATATTCTTGTCAAAGAATGCCCGGTTGATTTTTGGATGGTCATTCAACTATTAATTATTATTTAAAAAAATTATTTTTTCTATTGAAAAAAAAATCGAATAAAAAAAAGTTACTTTATGATATAATAACTATTAGTTGAGTGATCTTGCGTGAGAAATCAATCCTAAAAACCATTGTTTGTTGGATATGTAGGAGCTAGTTCTATATGGTGAGAGAATTCGAATTCGATCATAATTTCATTTGATATCTCTATAGTTAAGTTATGTAATTGTTTGTTGAATTTATATTACATATTATTGTTTGAGAATAATTACAAAAACATGAGTGATTTAATTTCGGAATATTTCTGATCTTAAAAATTAACTTGGCGCCTGAAACTCCATTTGAACAAAGAGTTAGCAATGTTAGGATACTTCCTCTTAGAATCTTCTTAATTACAACTTGTCATAACATGAACTATTTATGTTAATAACTTTTTTTTGTTTTTAGATGGATAATCAGACGAGGCGAGTATGAATTTTATTTGGATCCTCAATTATAAGTTGGTTATAATAAATATGAGGTTGATTTAAAATAGGTCAATAAGAAGATATCATGAAATTAATTAAACACAAAATGCATGAAACTCCAAACATCATTTATTGAAGCAAATACTCCAAGTCTTAAATATACAGAAGTGGTAAAACTAACTCCAAAGAAATACAACTTAGGTTGAATCAATAAGTTCATTATTTTCAGAACAGAAGTCAAATTGCCCATAATCATCTTTAGAAATAACCAATTAGGTAGTCTTGTTAGTGTCCACGAGGAACTAATATAGAATCATTATTCGAGGTTAATTAACATAAATTTAGTCTTATTTATAAAATTGTGAAATAAATTAGAGAGTGTTTTCCCTTGTATCCAATGCTTGTGGCCATTGATCATAGGAGGGACTATATGAACTTTTCTAACAAGTAATCAAGCTTATAATAATAACAGTTTCTTTGTCAAAATTAGAAATTGTACACTAAAGTTGGACAAATAGAATTTACATAAACTATAAGAAACATAAACGACTAAGAAGCAGAGCACAAGAACTCTTGATATTGTTTCAAAAACTGATCCTAGCTAGTTAGTGTTGTCCACAAAATTAGCTGAAATTGTCCGGGTAGTATACCAATTCTTCAGAGCAGCATATCTTGTAAATGCACGTTAGACTGCCAAGATTGTTGGTCCAACAATGATGTACTTGTACTCTCCCTATTTGCATCCAATCTATCCTTCAGAGGCACATTATCTAACAAGGCTTCTGTAAGGTCACGAACAAAGATGGATTTTTCTGTTTCACAAAGTGTCTCAGATTCTTATTGTGGTTTTGGTTGACGTTGTGTCTGACTCTTCTCCAACAATGTGTAACCCATGTCGAACATTTCAGGCACGTTATTTTCTGGCATCACAAATTCTTGAATTTGAAAAAAAGGCGCAGTTTACCCCAACAGACCATTCGCTTCACCAGCAGCCTCTTGAGTGATCTGCACCTGATGTTGATTAGATTCTACTATTGCTTGTTTAGAAAAATCAAAAGCATTGATCAGCTTATTGTCCGGATTCATCCATACATCGGCATCCATATATTCAGCCAAAGTACCATATATTTCAGGCATAGTTATATTTGACTTCACATACGCAAAGTCAGGAATCATAGGTTCTTGAGTCGGTGAAAAAGTATTTAGCTCCCAATTGTTCCTGATTGCAGAGTCCCCAGAACCAGTTAGTAGTCCAACAAAGCTTGTATTATAGTTGGCTTGAGGTTCCCAATATGCATTAAGGTCCTCATTTACACCAACAATAAAACCTTGCTGCAGGTGTGCTGGTTCATTAGGCAGATTATTTTCTGGTATTGTGTTCTCAAATTCCAAACCACCATTTCCTTCACGAGCAGCTTCTTGAATTTGCACCTCAACATCATCAACTTCCATTGCTGGATTTTCAACGACATTGATAGGATGATTGATCATCCCATAGTCCTCGTTCCACATTTGCGTTAGTTCAGGATCATTATTTTCTTATAGAGCATTGATCTTCTCTTCACTTGATGAAGCCTCTGGAATTTGCAACACTGGTTCAACAATATTGATAGGAGTGGTCGCCTTATATTCCTGATCCATCCGTGGCTCAACAGAATTTACCCCTGAAATCACCTCCGTATCCAACTTCTGTTCATCAGAAAAATCCACAACAGGTGTACTCACATTACTGCTTTGAGAAGGATTAGCAGAATTTTTCGTTTTTATAGCACAAATACAATAATCTCTAAAATTAGAGTTTTCAAACTTTCTAAGAATAGCTTCGCAAAAAACATATTCCTTCATGAGCCACTTTCCACCATCGGGACAACACATCTTAGTATCATAATTGAGACTCTTCTTGCGTCCCATATTCAAAGGCTTGCTCTGTTTACTCCTAACCCATTTCCCCTTATCTTGTTGTTTCCAAGTCCCAAGATTTTTACCCACAACTCTACAAAATCTCTTATCACTTTTCTTCTTCTTATGCCTCGGCGAAATAAAGTATCGAAAAATATTAGTATCGCCATCGTCTTGTCCCCCACAATGGCGCCCATAGCCATAAGTTACCCATGGTTCTTGTTTGTAAACATCACACTCCGTAATAAAATCATTGTCACACAAATCTTTTTCAGCGATAAACCTAAGAAGGTATGTGAATAACTCTGAATCTCTTGGATGAAATCGATACCCTTCTTCTTCAAACTCCATCACTCTTTCTTGTATATGATATATATTTTTCAAAGATGGAACAGAGTATAGGGGCTGAGAGACTTTTCAGAGTATATTTTATGCAACAAAAAGTAATAAGGTTGAAGGGAACGGGAACAATTGTACGAATCAAGTATATTTATAGGCATAGCTAGTCAATTCTTGGCTTGATGGGAAACCCGTTTGGTAACAAATTAGGAAAATAAATATTTTAGAAACTTACCGCTGTAATCTGTCAGGTGTGTAGTTAATATAATTATCAGTTTAAATAAATCATTAGCTAATTATCAAATACTTACTATAGTTTTTTGAGCTAATTTTATAAAAGTACAATTAGATAACAGAAAACCCAATTGGTATTAACTTCGGAATGCTAATATTTAGTAACTTACCATATCCAACAATATAACAATATTTAGAAACTTACAATTATTTTTTTTTTTAATTTTAAATTACAATTTTTAACAATAAAGCAATATTTTGAAACTAACGATTTTAGTTTTATTTTTTAAACATATTTTTTGTAAAAACTTATAAATTTTATTTTATATTTAGAAATAATTTTCAATATGATATATGACATGATTATCGAATAGTTACTAATGACAATCATTTATTTTATTAAGTTGACATATGTTTTCAGAAACAATTTGAATCTGTCATGTCTAACTGGTGCAAAAATCACCTTTTCTGCTTTGAAGAAACAAAAGTTACAAATTGAAGCTCATCTTAAATTAGGTTATGAGCGTACCCCTCTTGTTATCTCATTAACCACCAATATGAGACTTTTTTTCATTCTTCGAACACTCAGAAATCGTATTCCTTGTGCGAAAACACAGTAATCAGGTTATAAAGGATCAAACAATCAACAAACATGTTTTCTCTCTTCTTCAAATTTAAAGGAAGGCAGAAAAGGATTGTTCTTGATGTTCTTCTTCAACTTTTTTGGAACTTTGGTTTTAGCAGAGGACTGATTATGTCTGCTATATGATCAGGTCCATCTTTTCAAGTTCTAACGATGGTGCAACGCCAGACTACAAAGATGGGATGTTTTGTTAACCTCAATGACTTTCTTCCCAAATCAAACAATATTTATACATAGTTGAAAAACAAGTAATCTTTCACATTTTTATATAACTCGTACTCTTTTACCTGCCTCTTCCCTCCACAACTAAGAATCCCTCGAAGCGGACCAGTCCCACAACAAGCCACCTCTGATCGGAAACCATCATACGTAAGCTCCTTGTAGATTGGTGCGATTTAGGAGCTTACATTTCAATATGATATATGCCTATTGTGGTCTGTGGAAACACTTAATAGATGAATGACATGATTCTCGAAAAGTCACTATCTACTCTGTGTAAAGACAGTTTATTTTTGAATTTTATTTTATCTCACTATGATCATATCCCTAATCGAAGGGACATTCAATCACAAATCTTTCTCCTATTGCATATGCAACTGAAAATGTACATTACATATTGTTCCAACTAAAGATTGACTTTCTATAAATCAAACACATGATAAGAAATAATAGTAGATATATATCAAGCTCCTTAACATCAAGTTTTACATTTCTGTCAATCTTCTTTCCTTTAGCAGGCATTAAAAATACAATTCCACCATCAGGTTATGTTGAAAGTTTAAAAAAGGATTTTAGGTTGTAAGGTGCTACAACGTCTGGAGTTCCATTCCACAGTAATTCCGTGTATTTTTGGTAGGCCTGCTCACTGGGATGAGAAGAGTCGAAAAACAAGTAATCTTTCACATTCTTACATAACTCGTACTCTTTTACCTGCCTCTTCCCTCCACAACTAAAAATCCCTCGAAATGGACCCATTCCACAACAAGCCGTCTCTGATATCTTAAAACCTAAACAAAACAAAACAAAATCATCGGTGCATGATATATAATCAAACATAAAAATACTTGATTTTGAGTTCGAAGAGATAGAACATACCGTATTTTGTTGGATTATGAATGCTATCTGCAGCTACTTTGAAGAAGTTGAATATTGTATACTTAAATCCAGGCAATTGCTTCTCTAGTTGTTAGAGCATTTCTGGGAGAGCTGAATTGAACATTTTGGCCAAGTTTGAGGCCTCCTCCATGCAACTCCCATTTGTAACTCCTTTTTGAAGGTTGAGATTCCTAATAGAAGGGAGACAACCAAATGGAGCCAAATTAAGCATCGCAAACTTTCTCCCTCCTTCCTCGTAAACTCCCTGTTGCATTCATTCAAACAATGTACAAGGAAATAGTTTAGTTAGAGGTTGTAAATATGAAAACATGATCCGTCAACAAATTAATGATCTGCCCATTTATTAATTCAATTCAGTTTGACATGCCTAATTCAGCTGACCTAAACGTTAGGCTGATATATAATCTAAATTGACACATCAGAAACCTTATCAAAATATTTTCTTTTAATCCAGTCAGACTTCTTTATAACAACATCTTTACATGTACAATCATGTTGTTATATATAATCATATAATAAGATCAATAGTAAGTTAATTACCTTTAAAACAGCAGTCAAATTTCCCATAATCATCTGTAGATATTCTCTATCGGGATTTTGAAACGTCGAATTTGCTACTAAAGGTGTAAAATCATTAGTGCCAGTGCTAAAAATATATACAGCATTGGAGAGAATCTGTTTGGACTCTGTTTCACCCACTTTGTTCTTCAACAGTTGTGTCACGTTTTGGAAATTTTTCAACTGAGTTTGAAGATCTATAACCTGTCAAATGAAAAACCAAAGTTTGTTTTTTAGAAATAATTCCACCTAATAGTGATCTAAGTATCAAATTCAAACAAGAATTACATAAAAGTAAATATTGTTACTTACAAAGCCACGAGCGGTTTCAGGCAAATAACCAGAACCGGCTGAAGCAAAATTCACCCCATGAATGAATTGTTTCTTTCCAATTTCAAAATACGGCGGAATTAATGGCAAATTAGCATTTTCAGCTGCAAAATACAACCAATAACATCAAATAAGTTGATTATTTTACTGAAAATCACATTCTACTACCTCCGGTTGAATAAATTTACCGATAAAATCAGGAATGAGGCGTCCATTGGAGGTCCTTCCAGTAGGGTCCTTGAAGAATGATTCTCTATAAGGCAAATAATTTGCTTGGAAGCTAGCAATGGTGTTGATGTAATTATTATTTCCAGGATCAAATATTGAATCACCGTACACGAAAAGGGCAGGTGTTTGATTAATAGGGCTGCGAATACACACCATTGGTGTGGCAAAATGTGCTACCAAAACAAAGATGCACAAGCTTGAGATCAAAGCCATTACAGTATTATAAGTTTGGTTTATATTTGCATAGAATTGGAATTATATATAAATACTAGTGATGTGCAGAGTGATATTATAAAGGGAAAAAGGACAAATATGTCCCCGAACTATCGTAAATGGTATGTGTATACCCTTCGTTATACTTTTAGGATGTCAGTGCCCTTGCCGTCCAAATTTTGGTGCATATATACCCTTCATACTAACGGTGGTACACGTGTCTTAATCCTATCAGCCGACCCGATATTAAATAAATTTCTACCAAAAAAAAAACCCACCCGATTAATTGAAAATCCGCCCAAATAAAAAATACCCACACCCAAATTATAAGGGAAATTTCATAGTAACTTCCGATTGCCTTCTCGTACTTGAACATATCTATTCGCCGGAGAATAATACCAACATCACAACTCCAAATGCGTACACGCCGACTTCTATGTCGCTATTACTATTAGGTGGAAACTCCGGCGTTATGTAACCTCTCACGACTTCAAACTCGCGAGTTCTAATAGTAGTCACTGATCCCCTACTATCCTACTTTGAATATGAGGCATCTCGTAAATCTCACCGCCATTCATCACGATTTTGCTCTCGCTTCCGTATAACTATCAATCAGTGTCTGTTATTTTTGCCGCCATGGCCTTAAGGAAGTTTCCGGTCGAAACTCCATTAGTAAGAGATGAAACCCCCACCAAATCTATAATAGGAAGAGCAATATCAAAAAGTAGAAGAAGAAGATTCACTAAGAAACCTTGAAATCCAGTAATTCAGCCATTGAAGCCCCAAAAAAACCTCCCGTAAGAAAAATTGAAGTTAGGGAAGGACAATAGGATATCTTGTTGAGAATGAGGATGATTTGGGGATGATGATTGGGGAAAGGATGCTGCTATAGAAGTGTTTTAAGTCTCTTAATTTGAAATTAAGTGAATTGATTGGAGGTTTTGGGTTATATTAATTTGGGTGGATTTTTTAATTATTCATGTGGATATTTTAATAATTCGGGTGGGTTTTTTTTTAATTTTAGATAGAAATTTAACAAATAATGAATCGATGGTTAAGATTGAGACACGTGTATCACCGTTAGTATAAAGAGTATATACACACCAAAATTTGAACGGTATGGGCATTGACATCCTAAAAGTATAACGAAGGGTATACACATATCATTTACAATAGTTCGGGGGTATAATTGTCCTTTTTCCCTATTATAAAAAAAGGTGTGCATCCACTATCGAATCGACGTGAAGACTTAGTTGTTCATTTGTATTGAAAAAGTGTTGGCTGCTTGACAATTATTTTTGGCTAGTAAATGTTGGGATATGTGAACATATATTTTGTAAATAGTATATATTGATGTGGCTCAAAATAGTGTAATTTTTTTTATTGAAGAAGGTGTTTTTTTTTTTTTTGGAGTTTTGGACTCTTCAATAAATTTGGAGTTGTTTGAGTCATATGACGTTGTTAGAGGGGAGAGACCAAGATATATTGTTGGATCAGTGTAGAATATATCATAGTGGACTTGAATGTCCTTAAAAAGAGTGAGACTGGTAGAGCTCCTCTTTGTCAGCGGCATTCTCCCTTCTATCTACCAACCATTTCATTATGGAACTTTCTCCAACTCGAGGGGATTCACGATCTGCTGGACCTCAAGGTCATAGTCAAGGGCCAGCTTGAACCAAAGGAATTTGATCCTTCCGCTCTCGAGGAGGTCTTAAAAAGTCTCTTTACCGAGTGGCATAATTCTCCCTTCTATGAGGATGTTAAGACCGCTCAAGCAGACCATTTCCGGGTGGCGCATCGAAGTCTTGAACGAGTGAGAGCCTTATACGTATTTCAACCTGAATATTTATTTATTATTATTATTATTATTATTTTATTATTTTATTTTCAATTGTTATTTATTGTATTGTGGTATATACATCAATAACTTTAAGGAAGTTCAATTTTTATTATAATTTGAAAAAAGTGCGGATATCAAGATAGAAGATCACAATATTATTTCGGTTGGACGTTGCTAGATCTCTTCAAGAGATGGATGGATAAAATATTTTTCTCCTTGCTCAAGCGGAGAAAAGATAAAAACTTTTTACCTTATATTTTTGAGATCGTATGAGATTTGATTTTATTCTAATTGCTTCATTTCTATAGTATTTCTTGTGATTTGACTTGATTCTGATTCAATTCTTGATACTGTATTGTTGCATGTTTGCTTCTACAAGACATACTACTAAAAAAAGGCCTGTTTGGAGTTGGACAGAGCAAAATGTCACAGAGAAATAGTCTATGACTTTTTTACAAGTACAGTAACCTCTATAAACTAACATTTGATAAATTACTTAGATCTTTAAAGATAATATTTTTCTTCAATTGCAAATTGGATAAGTGGAAAAAAAATTATTTCGATAATTTAGAAGAAAAATAGTACATAAGGAATCTCAACCTATATATGTACTATTTTTCTTCTAAATTACTTAACTATGATTAAACTTTTTTTCTTCAATTAATTAAGAATTGCCGGTAACAGTTCAACAAAGAAAGACAATTTATTTCTATATTATAGCAACTAGAGAGTGATGCTATTTTGATTTCCCCATAAGGATGATCGAGTTGATTGAGTAAGAGATCTTCCAAATGTGAGGTCTCAACTTTGAAACTTCCTGAATATTTTTTCGATCGAGCTTGTTGTGCGGAAAAAAAAGGGAAGCTTTTTTAGTTTTTTAGTTTTTTTCACCTTACCTTCGATTTTTTTTTTATTGTTTCCTCTCCTCCCTCTATTTTATGCATCAGAAAGATATTCGTATCAAATTAAAATAAATGTTCATAAAAAAAAGATTCTTTAAAAAATGGAAGTCATATTCCCTAAAAAAAAATTCAATTGAACCAAACAGTTGACGCCACATTTCCTAAGATTATTTGATTTAATACAAAACTACTCCCACCTGTCCCAATTAGTTGTCCTATTTCTTTTTTTTAAGAGTTAAACTATGGGAAGTTGGTAACTGATCAATATTTAAAATGTTTCATCAAATTGACATGAGAAATGTCGCAACTTTTAGAAATTTTTCGTATAGTTTTTGAATATATAAATTTTAATTATAAAATATTAAGTAAAACTTATTCAATTTACCCTTAAAAATCAGTTAAATCACCTGCAACAAAGCGAAACATGACCACTAATTTGTGACGGAACGAGTATTTGTTTAATAGATTTTGATCTGGCAGGAGTTGGGAACAAGTAAACGAGTATCAAATAAATCACATTTTTTTTTGCTTAAAAAATAACATCGTTTAATTCGGAGTAGTTTTATGAATGTACTTTTGATTCTTCAATTTGTTAGTTCACGTGTATTCTTTATCAACTATTCTTTCTTAAAATAGGCGTTATTGGTTTCAAGAATAAATAATACTAGTTAGTATTATAAAATCAAGTACCAAACACATGGAGAAGTTTCTTTGTATCTTTTCATTATGCATAACATAAACTTGCGCAGACTCTTCACTTTCAATGTTGCACCAGTGTCGGACTTTCCTAGAATACACTACTTTTGGTGAATCCGACACGCACCCCTTTGACATCTTTGAAGAGTCCGAGCAACATAGACATCAACTACCAGTCTAGCATTTTCTCGCTTCTCTTTCAGGTGAGTAACTCAGACAAATATATTTACATTGATTTAGTATTTCAGAGTATACCTTGATCACCTCGAGGTTGAGGATATATGTTCATGTTAGTATCACTCATGGCCTAAAAAAGCGATTGTTTTTAAGGTCAGATAATTATGCTTTATAACTCTAATCTACATTCGCGTTCATCTTCTTAAGGTTTAATAATGGATGAAAAGAGAGAAAGAAAAGTCATTGTAGACGAAGAGGGAAATTTTTATTGATCTCAACCAAATGAACATTGCATTTATTCCAACTTATTTCTCAACTGAGATATGAAGTCATCACATCAAATCTAAAGATTGGCTATGTTGAAAGTTCAAAAAAGGATTTTAGGTTGTAAGGTACTACAACATCTGGAGTTCCATTCCATAGTAATTCCGAGTATTTTTGGTAGGCTTGCTCAGAGGGATGACTGGAGTCAAAAAACAAGTAATCTTTCACATTTTTACATAACTCGTACTCTTTTACCTGCCTATTCCCTCCACAGCTAGGAATCCCTCGAAATGGACCTGTTCCACAACAAGCCGTCTCTGATATCTTAACACCTAAACAAAACAGAAAAAAATCACAAGTAAATTAAGACCGAGGAAACATTTTTTATATAACAACAAACATTTGACTCTGTGTTTTCTCTACATATATAGATTGTGTAATTTCATTTTGTTTTGAACATTGCATCAACATTCTACTTTGTTAGCAGAGCCATGAAATTGCTGCTTCAGTGAAATCTATTGATCCATTCGCTTTTAAGGGCCACACGAGATTACAAGGTGGGAATCGAACCCTCACCAACAAGGTGAGAATTAGGTAGTCAATCTGTTGAGCTACTAAAATTCTCTTGTATGATCAATTCTGGTTCTTTCTTTTACTCTCTTTTTTTTAAGGTTTCTCAGCCCGTGTCTATACCAGCATAGGACTCCAACTAAATCTAGATTCTCACGGGGAGTGCTACATTGAGGGTAAAACTCTTTTTAACAAAGACAACTCTATACTCAAATGCTCGAACTCGATACCTCTGGTTGAGAATGAAAAAGTACTTACCATTTCACCAACTCCTATTGGAACTTCTTGGTATAATATCTATTCCTAACATAAAAATACTTGATTTTGACTTCAATGAGGTAGAATATACCATGTTTTGTTGGATTATTAATGCTATCTGCAACTACTTTGAAGAACTTGAATATTGTATACTTAAATCCAGGCAATTGCTTCTCTATTTGCCTGAGCATTTTTGGAAGAGCTGAATTAAACATTTTGGCAAAGTTTGTGGCCTTCTCCATGCAACTGCCATTTGTAACTCCTTTTTGAAGGTTGAGAGCCCTAACAGAAGGGAGACAACCTAATGAACCCAAATTAAGCATCACAAACTTTCTCCCTCCTTCCTTGTAAATCCCCTGTTGCATTGATAGATCGTGATAGTTCAGTTAAGAAAAGGTAATAACCAATAATTAAGGTGTAAGTTATGAAAATTTGATAGTTTACATATGTTTTTGATCATTATTTCTTTAAGCACAGTACAAAGAATTATTTATAGCTTATTTAGGCAACCTTCTAGAAAGTCAAAAATTATTTTTTAAAAGAAAATTGAGGTGTTTGACGTTTTTTTGAGAAAACAAATAAGTATTTATTAGTAGTCGCAGCAGAAGTTGTTTTTAACCCTCAACCAAGTTCAAGATTCTACTCTAACTAGTTATGGACATGAATTAAAATGACATGAATATTAGTAAAACATACATGTGTAAGTGTTTCCAATTTAAAAGTGAAAATACAATTTTCTATGTGAAAATATATGTTGCAACAATATAAAACAATTGCAAAAGACGCTATAATGTTACTTTTGAAAAATATACTTCAAGTAGAATATTAAATAATCTTGCTGATTTATATTACTAAAATCTAAACAAAGTAAAGCTTAATTACTCCATTCTTATAATATTACAACCAAAGCGTCCAAGAGCAAAATTGTCATCACACCAAGTATTTGAGTTTTAAAACACTACATAAAACTATCATCAATATAGATTGCTCATATTTAAGAAAATTATTACTCTTAGTGTCTCATTTTTATTTGAAAATTAAGTTTTATTCTCATTCATACAAATCGTAGAAAATTAAAAATGAAACAAAAAGGGTGAAAATGAACAATATATGTATGTGTTCGCAACAATATATTAGATAGACGATAAAGTAACATGATTAAAATCTTTCATTCAAAGTAACAGTTATTTAGCAATCTTTATTTAAATTAACTTGAATTTAGACAATTTACAATATGGATATCTGAGTATATTGTATAAATTATTCAAGTATTATCAAACTCATCATATATTAATAGAAGTTTTGTCGATTAATTAAGTAACACTTACAAGAAATATAACACAACAACAAATCAAAATAAATTTCCACAACAATATTGCAAGATGATACAAGAATTACATAAAAATGTGGATTGCATACCAAATTTAATTTGAACAACCATACCTTGACTCCAAAATGGAAAAGAAAACTTAAAATCATGAGGTAATAAGCAAAAGATCTCAAGGAATAGATCATCTCTTGTACTTCTAAGTTCAACTATTTTATGATAAGAAAGCCTTTTTTTTTCAACTTCAGAATGATGTCATCTATTCTTCTCCTCAGTTCTTGACGACATATTATATCATTATCTAGGAAGAAGATTAGAGAACCGTAGATAACAAAAAAGAAAAGAATATGATGATATAGGGACAAGCAATTTGTGGCTATAATTTACTGGTATTTACAGTGATATTTAACTGTCTTTTCACCTACCAAAACTCAATAATGGGGCACATTGAATCATGACACATAAATTTTATTTTTGGTTTCATAATTCAAAGAGTCATTGGTTGGAAGAGTTTCATGCATTGTTTTATCTTCTACTTTAATTAAATTAATTAATCTAATCAATTATAATTATAATGCCATAACGCAAGAAACAAAATGTAGTTGTTGGGCTTCATATATATTATTATGTAATTAAAATATTAAAATTTAACAAATGCAAATTATTATTCAACAAAATAATTTGAAAGATGAGGTTGAATGAATATTAAGTTGATTACCTTCAATACAGAAGTCAAATTCCCCATAATCATACGTACATATTCTCTATCGTAATTTGGGGAAGTCGAATTTGCTAATAAAGGGGCGACGAAATCATTATTGCCACTGCTAAAAATATATACACCATTGGAGAGTATCTGTTTCGACTCTGTTTTCCCCACTTTCATCTTCAACAGTTTCCCCACGTTTTTCAAATATTTCAACTGAGTACTAAGATCTATAACCTGTCAAATGGAAACAAACAGTATCAAATTCAAACAATAATTACATAAAAGGAAATATTGTTACTTACAGAGCCACTATTGGTTTCAGCCAAACAACCAGAACCGCCTGATGCAAAGTTTACTCCATCAACCAATGTTTCTTCCCAATTTCAAAATACGGCGGAATAAATGGCAAATTAGCATATTCAGCTGCAAAATACAACTAACTATAATTATGTTCAGGTCAGCTTGCGCATAAGTTGATTATCTACTACCTCCCACAATTAAATACTTTTCAAAGAATTGACAAAAATGCAAATAAATTCACCGATAAAATCAGGAATGAGACATCCATTGGTGGCCCTGCCAGTAGGGTATTTGAAGAATGATTCTCCATAAGGAAAATAATTTGCTTTGAAGCTAACAGGGGAGTTGATGTAATTATTATTTCCAGCATCAAAAACTGAATCACCGAACACGAAAAGGGCAGCTTGATGAGGTTTTTTATGGCAAACAATTGGGGTAGAAAAATGTGCAACCAAAACAAAGATGCACAAGCTTGAGATCAAAGCCATTATTGGTTTGGTTTATATTTGCACGGAGTTGGTAATATATATAGTACTAGTGAAGTGCAGAATGATTAATAAAAAAGAAATACTTGTTTGCAAAGGCGGAGTCAGGATTAAGAGTTCAAGATTTAGAACCGTCAATTAATTTTCTTAGGAGTTCACAAATTAATATAGATATATATTTAATTAGTTTTCTAATATAAATACAAGATCTACGAAAAAGCTACTGGGTTACGAAAAAACTACTGGGTCCGTCTGAACCCACAAACCCCCACATAGTTCCGTCTCTGCTTGTCTGCATCCACCATCCACTCTATGTAAAGAGTAAGTAAGTTTATCAATTGATTGAAAGAGTTTTTTTTTTAAAAAAAAAATCAAAGACCTCAGTCCCCAGGGTCACTTTATTAAAACAAAATAATATGTACACTCAGGTGGCCCAGTGTGTGCTGGCTGACAATCATTAACTTAGCAAACATGATGTAAAATCGTTAAAAAAATTCTATTGACCCAAACACTTGACACCACATTCCCGAAGATTATTTGATTTAATACAAATTACTACTTCCAGCCGTTCCAATTAGTTGTCCTGTTTCTTTAGAGTTAGTATTATAAAATGAAGTACCGAACACATGGAGAAGTTTCTTTGTATCTTTTCATGATGAACAACATCAACTCCCAGTCTAGCATTTTCTTGCTTTTCTTTCAGGTGAGTAACTCAGACACACATATATTTACATTGATTTAGTATTTCAGAGTAAACCTTGATCTCGATAACTCTAATCTACATTCGCGTTCATCTTCTTAAGGTCCAATAATGGATGAAAACAGAGAAAAAAAAGTCGTTGTAGATGAAGAGGGAAATATTTTATTGATTTCAACCAAATGAACATTGCATTTATTCCAAATTATTTCTCAACTGAGATATGAAGTCATCACATCAAATCTAAAGATTGGCTATGTTGAAAGTTCAAAAAAGGACTTTAGGTTGTAAGGTGCTACAACATCTGGAGTTCCATTCCATAGTAATTCCGAGTATTTTTGGTAGGCTTGCTCAGAGGGATGAGTGGAGTCAAAAAACAAGTAATCTTTCACATTGTTACATAACTCGTACTCTTTTACCTGCCTCTTCCCTCCACAACTAAGAATCCCTCGAAATGGACCCGTTCCACAACAAGATGTCTTTGATATCTTAAAACCTAAACAAAACAGAACAAAATCACAAGTAAATTAATTAAGACTGAGGAAACACTATTTACATAACAACTAAACATTCTACTGTGTTTTCTCTATATATGTAGTTTGTGTAATTTCATTTTGTTATGAACATTGCATCAGCATACTACTTTGTTAGCAGAGCGATGAAATTGCTGCTTCAGTGTTTAAACTGAATATTAAAGACAGACAAGAAAACAACTCATATACATGATTTTCTGTTATATCTTTCCATTTCCTTTTTGTTTGTTTCGAGAAATCTATTGATCAATTCTCTTTTAAAAGGCAGGCGAGATTACAATGTGGGGAACCGAACCCTCACCAACAAGGTGAAAATTTAGATAGTCAATCAGTTGAGCTACTAAGATTCTCCTCTATGATCTTTGGTTCTTTCTTCTACTTTTTTTTAAAAAAAAGTTTCTCAGTCCATATCTATTACCTGCAATGGAGTCCAACTAAATCTAGATTCTCACGGGGAGTCCTACATTGAGGGTTAAACTCTTTTTAACAAAGATAACTCCATATCTAAATGCTCAAACCCGAGACGTCAGGTTAAGAATGAAAAAGTACATATCACTCCACCAATTCATATTGGTATGTCTTTGTAAAACAGCTTTTCTGACATAAATCAACAGTGCACAATATATAATCGAACATTAAAATACTTGATTTTGACTTCAATGAGATAGAACATACCATATTTTGTTGGATTATGAATGCTATCTGCAAATACTTTGAAGAAGTTGAATATTGTATACTTAAATCCAGGCAATTGCTTCTCTAGTTTTTTGAGCATTTTTGGGAGAGCTGAATTAAACATTTTCGCCTTGTTTGTAGCCTTCTCCATGCAACTGCCATTTGTAACTCCTATTTGAAGGTTGAGAGCCCTAACAGAAGGGAGACAACCTAATGGACCCAAATTAAGCATCACAAATTTTCTTCCTCCTTCCTTGTAAATCCCCTGTTGCATTGATAGATAGTGATAATTCAATTAGAAAAAGGTAATAACCAATAATTAAGGTGTGAGTTATGAAAAAATGATAGTCCACGTGTTTTTTTGATTCTTATCTCTTTAAGCAAAGTACAAAGAATTATGTATAACTTATTTAGCCAAACTACTATTCAACAAAATAAATTGGAAAGATGAGTTAAGTTGATTACTTTCCATACAGAAGTCAAATTCCCCATAATCATATGTAGATATTCTCTATCGGAATATGGAAAAGTCGAATTTGCTGTTAAAGAGGCAAACATATCATTATTGGCAGTGCTAAAAATATATATAGCATTTGAGAGGATCTGTTTAGACTTTCTTCTCCCCACTTTCTTCTTCAACAGTTTTGCGACGTTTTTGAAATATTTCAACTGTGTTTGAAGATCTATAGCCTGTCAAATGGAAACCAACATTTAAAAATAAATTAAAAAATTCCACCTAATATTGATCTAACTTTCAATTTGAAACAAGACTTACAAAGCCACGAGAGGTTTCAGCCAAACAACCAGAACCGGCAGAAGCAAAATTCACTCCATGAATGAAATGTTTCTTCCCATTTTGAAAATACAGCGGAATTAATGGCAAATTAGCATATTCAGCTACAAAATACAACCAGAAATCAAATTCTTCACCCATGTGTTCGGGTTAGCTTGAGCTTAAGTTGATTATTTTACTGGACATATACTACCTCCCACAATTAAATACTTTTTTAAAGAATTGACCAAAACTCGAATAAATTTACCGATAAAATCAGGAATGAGGCGACCATTGGAGGTCCTGCCAGTTGGGTACTTGAAGAATGATTCTCCATAAGGGAAATAATTTGCTTGGAAGCTAGCAATGGTGTTGATGTAATTATTATTTCCAGGATCAAAAATTGAATCACCAAACACGAAAAGGGCAGCTTGATGGCACACAACTGGGGTGGCAAAATGTGCTACCAAAACAAAGATGTAGAAGCTTGAGATCAAAGCCATTATTGGTTTGGTTTATATTTGCATAGAGTTGGAAATATATATAGTACTAGTGATGTGCAGAATGATTAATAAAAAAATACTTGTATGCACCCACTATCCACTCTATGTAAAGAGTAAGTAAGTTTTTCAATTGATTGAAAGAGTGTGTGCTGGCTGACGGACAATCATTAACTTACCAAACATGTTAAAACTGTTAACAGAACTACTTTTCAATTAAAGAACAAGAAGCAAGAGTTGTATTACAATATAATAGAATTCATCTAATACAAAAAGAATAGGAAGGCTATATATAAACATCCATTAACTAAACCTAACCTAATAGGAATCCATTAACAAAAGCCCAAACATAGTAACATATGGACTAACATCCCCCCTCAAACTTACAATGCAATAGCAATAAGCATTGAGAGTTTGTCACACAAAAATCGAAACCGAGACGCCGACTGCGCCTTCGTAAAAAGATCAGCAATCTGCAAGGATGACAGAACAAAAGGAAGCGATATGGTCCCGAGCTGTAAATGATGACGGGTGAAGTGACAATCAATCTCAATGTGCTTCGTCCGCTCATGAAAAACAGAATTCTTTGCAATTTGTACCGCACTTTTGTTATCACAATGCAGGGGAGTAGGCAGAGAAATGTGAACCCCCATATCTGCAAGAAGCCAACGTAACCAAACAATCTCACATGTAGTCACAACCATAGCACGATGCTCAGCCTCCGTGAAAGATCTAGAGACAACATCTTGTTTATTGCTCTTCCATGAGATTAAAGAGTCTCCAAGAAACACACAAAAACCAGTGGTGGACTTACGATCATTGCGATCCCCATCCCAATCAGCATCACTATAGGCTCGCAACTCGAGAGATGACGTCGAGGGAAACAAGAGATTCTGAAACTGAGTGCCACGAAGATATCTTAAAATACGAAGTACAGCCCCCTAGTGAACAGAAGTAGGAGCAGTAACAAATTGGCTAACAACATGAACTGCATGAGCTATATCCGGGCGAGTAACAGTAAGATAAACCAAACTTCCTATAACAGTTCGATAAAGACTCGGATCTGATAACGGAAGACCATCACTAGGAGAGTACCGTGCATTGGTTTCAAGGGGAGTATCTACAGTCCTGTTGTCAGAAAGGCGCGCCCGTTTAAACAAGTCAGATATATAATTAGTCTGAGAAAGAAGATACCCTTTCTTAGATTGAGCCACCTCAATACCCAAAAAATAACATAGCAAGGCCAAGTCCTTCATGGCAAACCGATGAGCCAAATCACACTTCAATGACTCAATACCACCATAATCATTACCAGTAATAACCATATCATCTATATATAAGGACAGAAGAATTCTCTCTACACTCGTACATCTAACAAACAACGTCGAATCATGATTACTCGGGACAAATCCAAGAGAAGTAATCACAGTGGAAAATTTCTCAAACCAAGCACGAGGGGCTTGCTTGAGACCATATAAAGCTTTTCGAAGCCGACAAACTTCACCCGGCTGGTGGTCAATTCCTGGGGGAGGAGTCATATAAACTTCCTCATGGAGATCACCATTCAGAAATGCATTCTTGACGTCCATTTGAAATATCTTCCACTGTCGAACGGATACAACAACAATTATAGTGCGAACAATCATCATCTTTGCCACCGGGGCAAAAGTCTCCTCATAGTCCATACCATATTTTTGTGAGTACCCTTTTGCCACAAGTCTGGCCTTGTATCGCTCAACAGACCCATCAGACTTTGTTTTTATCTTATACACCTATCGACAGCCAATCGTATGTTTACCAAGTGGAAGGGTAACCAAATCCCATGTATGTGTCTGATAAAGAGTAGTGAGTTCCTCAGCCATAGCATTCTGCCAAAAAGGATCAGTCACAGCCTCTCGATACGACTCAGGTTCAGACAAATTATGTATGTTTGCAATAAATGAAGCAAATGAGGCTGAGTATGTAGAGTAAGCGAAATCTGGTAGTTTGGTGGACTTAGAAGGACTAGTAGACCTCTTCAGAGGTGAGTAACTGAGTGAAATCATTAGAGGTATATTCACCCACTAAGTCACACCTGAAGCATTTTATCACAGCCGAATGTTGCGTTTTAACAAGGGCTCTAAAGTTACTGTAAATGCCAAAGAAATCAGATCTGCGTTTCATAAGATAAACCCAGGTATAACGAGTAAAGTCATCTATAAACGAAACAGAATAGGTCGAGCCACCCTTAGTGGTTATTGGCTATGGGCCCCACATATCAGAATAAATAATATTAAAAGGAGCAACAAAATAAGAGACACTTTTATTAAACAGTAAAGCCGAGAATTTTGCTAGTTTACAACCACTACAATCAGAAGTATCACAAGTGTTCAAATGACCCAAAGCACCAGTAGATGCTAAGAAACGTAAACGTGACACTAACACATGTCCCAAACGGGAATGCCAAAGATAAAACTGAGAAGACAAGGGACTCAAACGAAAAGACGACAAATCAATATTAGAGGTAGCAACATCAACAGAAGACACTTTGAGAATCTCCAAGACATAGAGTTTCCCCAACCTACGGCCAATCCCAATCACCTTCTGAGTGTGTTGGTCCTGTACAACACAAATAAAATCAGAAAAGAACACCCAATTACCAATTTTACATAATTGACTGACCGAAGCAAGATTCAAAGCAAGTTTGGGAATGTAATAAACATCAGAGAGAGCAACGTCAACACCCTCGACTGTTATAGATGCAGCACTAGCGGACATAATAGAGATAGGCGAAATAGGGGACAAAAAATCAAACGATGACAAATAAGGTGACATATGATGAGACGCACCAGAATCCAAAATCCACAGGGAGGACGGAATACTTGAGGGACTAGAAAAAGTTGGACCTGAATGAGACATAGATGCTGATATGGTAGTAGGATTATAAGCCATAAACTGTCTGAACTGTTCGAAAACCTAGGGATCCAATGCAGAAGGTGGCATAGTGCTAACAGACTCAGTATCTACAGATGGTGCAGCGGCAGCAGCAGTAGCGAACTGTGGAGGACGAGCATCAAAGGAGCATGACCCAGACTTCTGCTGCCCATACTTTTGCTGCTGTCCAGATTGAGGTTGTTTTGCCTTGTTAAGTAACAATGGACACTGAGTCTTCCAATGATTTTTCTGTTTGCAAAATGCACACTCATCAAATGCAACTTTAGGAGATTGTCGAAAATGTCGTGGTCTGGAATGATCAGTTGAAACAGCAAGCACAACAGGAGTATTAGTTGCTTTAGACCCTTTATCCACTTGAGACTTGATACGGGTCTTTTCTGCAATCAGTTCATGAACAACGGAATCAACTGTGGGGAAAGGAGATCGATGAAGGATTGTTCCACGCAGTCCATCAAAATCAGAACGTAATGCCATCAAAAATTAAACCAAACGTTGTTCTTCCCTTCTAGCAATGTATGACCCAAAAGCTTTTAACTCTGCAGATTCAGTAAGAGCCAATTGATCCTACAAATCGAACATTGCATCATAGAAATCTTGAATGCTCATAGCATTCTGTTGAAGAGCACGAATATCATACTCCAATTGGTACTGCTTAGCAAAATTAGACTGAGTATACAATCTCTCTAAATGATCCCAAACTTCCTTTGTTGTGTCATACTTAGCCAATTACATACCAATTGACTGAGTTACAGAATTGTTGATCCAAGTGATAACCTTGGAGTTAGCAGTTTCCCATGAGTTTACCAACAATGCAAAATCCGCAACCTTATCATCTTTAGGTTTGACTTTAACCCCAGTGACATAACCCCACATATTCTTCCTACGAAGAAAATTCTTCATGACATAACTCCAATATGCATAATTTTTACCATCTAATTAAGCATTAATGGACTGGAGGGAATCATCTTTTCCAATCATATTGTCAAAAGAGAAGTAAACACAGCAAAACACGAACAATTTCAAAACAAAAATTAAATTACCTTAGGTCGAACCTATCTAAACAAACAGCAGCAACACCAATCGAGAACTCAGCGGAAGTAGCAAATCAACAGGTGACCGCTACCAGATCTTCAACCAACAAATCAAGGAGCATGGATCGATTTAGCTCTGATACCATGTTAACAGAACTACTTTTCAATTAAAGAACAAGAAGCAAGAGTTGTATTACAATATAATAGAATTCATCTAATACAAAAAGAATAGGAAGGCTATATATAAGCATCCATTAACTAAACCTAACCTAATAGGAATCCATTAACAAAAGCCCAAACATAGTAACATATGGACTAACAAAAACATGATGTAAAATCTTAATTATATTCAAAAGTCAACTGAGTTATATGAAGGAATTAGAATTTGTGTTTAGGTACATATTAACATTTCTTCTATGTCTATATATATATACCATGAAAATATGTCATTAAGGGTTAAATGAGAAATTTGTACTTAAAATCTATAAATACAGAATTTTGTCATTCTTGATTAAAAAATAAAATGAAAAGGGGTAAAAATGTGCTTAAACTATAAAAAAAAAATAAAATATCATGAGTTAATAGATTGATCTGAAAGAAAGTTCTTGCTGTCAATAGTTTGGTCCAAATGTTCTTATTGTTACTTAATAAGTCAAAAATGTAGTTTTTCCAAATAAGTATATATTTTTTTCTTTTAAAACACATGTTTTCTAATGATGATTGTTTTTTTATCAGAAAATGTTTATGATTTGGTGTTTTTTTTAAAAATAATTCAAATGGGTTTTAGAAATTAGGCTATTTTTTTTTTTAAAAAAAAAAAAAATTAATGGCAGAATCATCATTCGCCACTTGGAAAAAATGATTTTGCAAAACTAGATGGATTTTTAGTTAACCCATAATGGCATGAATTAGCCTTTTCTCAAACGAAAATGACATAGATGAGCCAAACTTTAACGGATAATATAAATGAGTTTTTTTTCAAAGTTCGATGACATATTTGAGTTTTTTCCCTTTATTATTTAGTAATTCTATCTTAGCCTTTACCTTACCTCTACTTAGTAGCTCTACCTCGTACCCTTCTATTCTTGTAGAATTATCATTCAAATTGTTGATGTATAACATTATGTAACAACGGAGAATGTAAAACATTGTATTCATTAAAACATTAACATGAATTATGACACATTATAACACAATACAATACATTATGAAACAACATCTAACAACCACTCAAACAAACAATTAATAGAATTGTCATCATGTTACGTTGAAAGTTCAAAAAAGGAGTTTAGGTTGTAAGGTGCCACAACGTCTGGAGTTCCATTCCACAATAATTCCGTGTATTTATGGAAGGCCTTCTCAGAGGGATGAGAAGAGTCGAAAAACAAGTAATCTTTCACATTTTTACATAACTCCTACTCTTTTACCTGCTTCTTCCCTCCACAACTAAGAATCCCTCGAAATGGAACTGTTCCACAACAAGCCGTCTCTGATATCTTAAAACCTAAACAAAACAGGACAAAATCATCGGTGCATAATATATAGTCAAACATAAAATACTATATTTTGAGTTTGAATCGATAACATACCGTATTTTGTTGGATTATGAATGCTATCTGCAAATACTTTGAAGAAGCTGAATATTTCTTGTGATTTGGCTTGATTCTGATTCTGATTCATTTCTTTATACCATATGGTAGCATGTTTGCTTCTTCTTTTAGTTGGGATAAAATGTCACAGAGAAATAGTCACTTCAATAATGACTAATGGGCATGATTCATTTCTTTATACCACAACATTGTTTAATATACCTTAATTGTTATTAAATTAAAGTGTACCTTACTAACTCTCCTTTCTTAAAATAGGTATTATTACTTTAATTATTTTTTTTCAAGAATAACTCTAGAGTTGTATATTAATAAAATAAAGTGCCAAGCACATGGAGAAATTTGTTTATATTTCCATGAAGCTTATGGATATTGTCAATATGCCTCAAAATTAGAGTGAGACGTGATTGGCATTCGACTTTAATGGACCGTCAAGTCTAAAATTGTATTGAAAACAAAAATTGAAATTCATAATTATCTACTGAGATATGAAGGTATCTCATCAAATCTAAAGATTTTCACAAACAAGAACATGAAAACTACTAGAGATCAAGCTCTTTAACATCATGTTTCACATTGTTTATTCTTCGTATAGTAGTGATTGTGAGGTGCTATGACATTTGGAGTTTGAATGTTCGAAAAGGTTTTTAGGTTGTGAGGTGCTACGACATCTGGAGTTCCATTCCACAGTAATTCGGCGTATTTCTGGTAGGCCACCTCAGTGGGATGAACAGAGTCGAAAAACAAGTAATCTTTCACATTGTTACATAACTCGTACTCTTTTACCTGCCTATTCCTTCCACAACTAGGATCCCTCGAAATGGACCCATCCCACAACAAGCTGCCTCTGATATCTTAAAACCTAAAGAAAACAAAATCATAAGTAAATTAAGACCTAGGAAACATTCTTAATAGAAAAATTGAACATTTTACTCTGTGTTTTCTCAACATATTTACTTTTGGTATTGATGGCCTCAACAATGACTACTTTTTAATAAAGTGACCGGTGAGATATTTTTTTCCGGCGAATTAGTTTCAAAGGACTAATTTTGGGGATGAAATTGAGATTTTTTTTTTAAATGCAATATAATATTTGTAATGATAAAAATGATTTGGCAATTTTAATCTATGTGGCAATTTTTATCTGATATGGATGGTGATGTGGTATCCACATCAGCGCTATTTAGAGACACTCAGAGCCAAAAGGGTTTAAAATAACACGTTTTAATAACTTTAAGTGTTCACTTGGCAAAGTCGTGAGTAGAAAGATCCATGTGATAAACAAAATCAAGTATAAGGGTCTCCCAGGTCATTCTGCAAAAAAAAAAAAGGAAGATAAACAACTAAAATATTTTCCCTACAATTTTGGGGCGAAGGGAAGCGCCTTGGGTGGAATCACGCAGCGCAAAAAATAATAATTGGGGTGATAATATATCTGGACAGTGGATTCAATAAGTGTAAATATGTTAGTTGGGTCCAATTTGAGTAAATAGTTTTTCTGAGTCTAGTTTGTATAATTTTCCCGAAAAAAATGAACACTAATATCATCTGTTAATAAATTGGTCAAAAAATGTTCTTGTCATCAATAGTTTGGTCCAAATATTGTTATTATTACTTAATAGACTAATAATGATATTTTTTTTCAAATAAATATATTATTTCTGTTCTTCTTTAAACATACATGTTTTCTGATGATTGTGTTTTAATAGAAAATGTTTATCCTATTTCAATTCATAAGAAATTATGAAACAAAAATATTTTCTATTTTACCATGATCTTTTTTATCATCTCTAAATAAAAAGTAATGATGAATTACTATGATCTTATATGTATAATCTATAGTATCAGTTAAAAAAGTACATGGAATTTTTCTATTTTTATTATTAAAATAAAATTAAGAAGAAAAAAAGATTATTTCCTACTTATTCAATAGTTAAAGTGATTTTAAAGGAGAAAAAAATCAAAACTTGGATTCTTTAAAAGCAATATTTTTATTTGAAATAAAATATGTTTAAAATGAATAAAATAATAATATATTTATTGGCATTTTTGACTAATTAAATAACAGTAGGTGAATTTTTAGACCAACCATAAGCCGTAAGGGCATTTTTTTTTAATCAAACTATTAACTAAGGACATTTTTATTCAATTTCATATAATTTGAGCATTTTTAACCATTTTTCAAAAATAAAATAGTTTTATTTAAGTTGAAACAGATGAAATATTTTTTCCACACTTGGCTCTACTCTCCCTTGTCATATATGTAAGCCCTTTGTAGATAGGAGCGAGTTAGGAGCTTACTTTTCAATATGATATATGGTTCTTGTGGAAACACTTAATAGCCAATTGACGAATGAAATGATTCTCGAAAAGTTACTGATAGACCAACATTTCTTCATTAGGTGCAGCTCAGGACATATGATTTCAGAAACTTTTTGAATCTCTCTGGTCTAACTGGTGCAACAATCATCTTTTTTGTTATGAATGGGCCTAGACCAGTATTGGCAAAGCAGCCCAACACCGGATTAAGTGGCTATGTGTGGGATCCGGGTTGATAAATAGAGACTTGTGAGAGCAAAATAGGTTTATGTGTAAAATGATCATGCTTAGGCAGAGTCTGTATCCCTCATCCTGCTTTCTCTAAGTCTAGTTCTTCGTCTCCTTCTTCAGTCGATCCTAGTTCTTACCTTCAATATTCCTTTATTTCTGTTTGGGCTTTTGCCTTTTGAGTTGTTGCATTTACTTGGTGGAATTGTAATTGATCTTTAGCCTAATTAATATAGTTGAGAAACGAGTTAGACTTATCGTTGGATTCGAGTTCATTACAGTTTTCTTTTTCTGCTTTAACAGAAGTATCGTATCGAGAGACAAGCAGATACTAATTCGAATGCCAATGTATCTTCATAGACAGTGGTATTACTCAGAAACTGCACTTCTTGTGCGGAAACAGAGTAATTGGGTTATAAAAGATCAAACAATCAATAAACATGTTTTCTCTCTTCTTCAAATGTAAATGAAGACAGAAAAGGATTGTTCTTTATGTTCTTCAACTTTTTTGAACTTTGGTTTTGGCAGAGGACATTTGATCATGTCTAATACAAATGGACTAACTATATCTGCTATCTAATAACGTGATGGTGCAATGCCAAACTACAGTAACAAAGTGGCTGTAGAAGGACAAGGTAAGAGATGCACACAACCATTGTATTGAAATATGTATTTTGTCTTAGTCCATAATATAGCTTAGTTGTTAGTTTGTTATATCAGTGTTAGTTTATTCGAGTCCACCACGTGCTATGGGACCGGGTCATTGTTACATTGAAGTGCAATAAAGGAAACTAAAATGCAAAGTAAAACAACAAGGAGTTTTACGTGGAAATCTCCTTGCTCAAGGGAGAAAAACCATGAACTGTCTTCATTATCTTCATGCAACAAGTGAACACAAACTCCAATCAAACATGTAAAGATTTTTACTCTTAATCCTACCACTTGTGACACCCCTATTACAGAGAGAGCCAAAGCAATATTTCTATTGCCCACTATATCAACTACCTCTAGTTGATGCAGACTTCAATCACACCCAACACAGTTAACTTTAACTATGCTCATTGTTTGATGGAATAATAAAACACGATCCGTTCCTTTATAAATTAGAAACGTATCTTACAAGTTGAATCACACAAGACACACGCTTTCAAGTTAATGATAGAAAACTTAGTTGATAATTCTATCAGGTCCCTTGAAGTTCTTGGGAGCTTGTGTTCTTGAGAGACAAAAGATCCTTTTTTGAATTTTGATTTTTGCAAAGGACATTTGATGATGCCTGACGCAAAAGGACTGATTATGCTTGCTATACTAATCTATAGTCAGATTCATCTTTTTAAGGTCGGGTAATGGTGCAATGGATTACAACAGAGAAAACAGGGTAGAGTGTACGCCGACCTTACCCCTACCTAGTAGATGTAAAGAGGTTGTTTCTGGAGGACCCTCAGCTCGAGTACAACAGAGTGGAAATTTTATTGATCTCACTATGAATATTCCCTAACAACACATACATTCAATCACAAATCCTTCTCTGATTGCATATACACCTGAAAATTTACATTGCATGATTCCAACTAATATCTCAACTTTGATCAATCATGAGGACTGAGACATGAAGTCATCTCATCAAATCTAAAGATTGACTCCTCAAAAGTTGAACACAACAAGAACAGAAAAATTACAAGAGATCAAGACATCATGTTTCACATTATTAATTCTTTCCTCTAGTAGGCTTTAACAAAAGAATTCCACCAATGCCACCATCAGGTTATGTTGAAAGATCAAAAAAGGATTTTAGGTTGTGAGGTGCTACAACTGCTGGAGTTCCATTCCACAGTAATTTGGCAAGTTGTTGATAGGCCAGCTCAGTGGGATGAACAGAGTCAAAAAACAAGTAATCTTTGACATTTTTACATAACTCGTACTCTTTTACCTGCCTCTTCCCTCCACAACTAAATATCCCTCGAAATGGACCAGTCCCACAACAAGCCGTCTCTGATATCTTAAAACCTAAACAAAACAAAATCACAAGTAAATTAAGACCAAGGGAACATTCTTTATATAAAAATCAAAACATTTTACTCTCTGTTTTCAGAATATATTTAGTTTGTATAATTGCATTTTCTCTACTATAATAGCTATTCTTTCATAAATCAACAGTGCACAAAATATAACCGAACTTAAAAATACTTGATTTTGAGTTCGATAAGATAGATTTTACCAAATTTTGTTGGATTATCAATGCTTTCTGCTAATACTTTGAAGGTGTTGAATATTGTGTACTTAAATTCAGGCAATTGCTTCTCTAGGTGTTTGAGCATTCTTGGGAGAGCTGAATTAAACATTTTCGCCATGTTTGTAACCTCGTCCATGCAACTGCCATTTGTAACTCCTTTTTGAAGGTTGAGAGCCATAACAGAAGGGACACAACCTAATGGACCCAAATTAAGCATCACAAACTTTCTCCCTCCTACCTTGTAGACTCCCTGTTGCATTAATTCAAAGAGTTATATTAATACATTTGACTTATCGACCACAAGATTCAAAAGTCTTCTTTATATCCTTAAACTTAGTGTCAAGTTAAAACGGAGGGAGTAGAAAAGATGAGGTTGAATCAATATTAAGTTGATTACCTTAAAAACAGTAGTCAAATTGCCCATAATCATCTGTAGATATTCTGTATCGGAATATGGAAAAGTCGAATTTGCTGATAAAGGGGCAAATACTTCATTACTGCCACTGCTAAAAATATATACAGCATTGGAGAGGATCTGTTTGGTTACTGTTTTCCCCACTTTCTTCTTCAACAGTTGCGCCACGTTTTGGAAATATTTCAACTGTGTTTGAAGATCTATAACCTGTCAAATGGAAACCAACATTTTTATAAAATAAAATCTATCTTGATCTAACCATCAAATTCAAAAGTAAATATTGTTACTTACAAAGCCACGAGCGGTTTCAGCCAAACAACCAGAACCGGCTGAAGCAAAATTCACCCCATGATCGAAATGTTTCTTCCCAATTTGAAAATATGGCGGAATCAATGGCAAATTTGCATATTCAGCTGCAAATACAATGAAAAATCAAATTCTTCACCTCATGTCTCAATATAGCAATTGAAATTAGAGGAGGTGTTCGAGTCAGCTTGTGTATAAGTTGATTATTTTACTGGTCATTTACTACCTCCCACAATTAAATACTTTTCAAAGAATTGACCAAAATGCAAATACATTTACCAATAAAATCAGGAATGAGGCGTCCATTGGAGGCCCTGCCGGTAGGGTACTTGAAGAATGATTCACCATACGGTAAATAATTTGCTTGGAAGCTAGAAGTGGTGTTGATGTAATTATTATTTCCAGGATCAAAAATTGAATCGCCAAACACGAAAAGGGCAGCTTGATGAGGTCTTTCATGGCACACAATTGGAGTGGCAAAATGTGCTACCAAAACAAAAATGCACAAGTGAAACAAGCTAGAGATCAAAGCCATTAATTGTTGGATATATTGGTTTGGTTTATAGTTGAATAGAATTGGAAATATATAGTACTAGTGAAGTGCAGGATGATTTTAAAAAAAAATAATTGTCTGCATCCACTATCTACTCTATGTAAAGACAATCATTTAGTCCGCAAACTTGTTAAAATGTGATGTAATTTCTTAATTATATTCAAAAGTCAACTGAGTTAGTAAGGAATTGTGGATTTTAAAAGATCTGAATAGGAAATGAATTGTTTTTTTTTTTTTTTCGAAAAGACACCAAGAGACTATATTGTGTTGGCTGGCTGTAGTCAATGTCATGAAGCTCCTTTTTTACTGACAATAATTGATTAGTTGCGGAAACTGTCTCATTTTTATTTAAATGTTTGTACAAGAGGGAATTTGCAAGTAGGGTGAGCGTTCAGGCAATTCAGATTGGATACGGAAACTTCTGTTTGGATTTTAGATCAGATTCAAGATTAAAATCTAAATAAGTTCGGATTGGATAGGTTTTCTCAAGTCCAGTTTCAGATTGATCAAGTTTAGCGATAATTAAGCAATTGTCGTCAATTAATTGCTGTTAAAAATTATTTTTTGTGTAGTGAGAGTAGGAATTTTGAGAAGATCAACATCAATGGTTTCAAAGCCATGATCATTCCTGATCGTTTTTGGTAACAATCAAAACCAATGTCTTCACAGATACTTGTATGTGTTACTTTGAAACTGCTTCGCCAAAACATAGCAACCATGTTTTAAAATTTAACTGCCAAACATGTTTTTCGTTTTGTTTAGATGCAAATGAAGGCAGAAGAGCTTTTGTTTTTAAGGTCTGATTATGCTAATTGATAACTCTAATCTACAGCCACGTTAGGTCCAATAATGCATGACATAACAATAGAGAAAGAAGGGTTGGTGTAGACGAACAAATTAAGTAACTTAAACAGACAAAGAGGGGATTTTTTTATTGATTCCCTAACCAAATGTACATTGCATCATTCCAACAACTGAGATATGAAGTCATCTCATCAAATCTAAAGATTGTCGCTTCATAAATCGAACACAAGATCAGAAATAATAGTAAAGATAAAGGTCCTTATCATCGACTTTTACATTTATTTTTCTCTTCCCTATAGTAAGCATTAACAGAAGAATTCCACCATCGCCACCATCAGGTTATGTTGAAAGTTTAAAAAAGGATTTTAGCTTGTAAGGTGCTACCATGTCTGGAGTTCCATTCCATAGTAATTTTGTGTATTGTTGGTAGGCCAGCTCAGTGGGATGAAAAGAGTCGAAAAACAAGTACTCTTTCACATTTTTACATTACTCGTACTCTTTTACCTGCATTGTCCCTCCACAACTAAGAATCCCTCGAAATGGACCCGTTCCATAACAATCTGTCTCTGATCTCTTAAAACCTAAATAAAACAGAACAAAACTTTAAGTAAATTAAGACTAAGGAACATTCTTTATATAATTTGACTTTATTTATCTCTAATATAGTTTGTGTGATTTCATTTTGTTACGATCATTGCATCAACATTCTACTTTGTTAGCAGAGCCCTGAAATTTCTGCTACAGAGTTTGAACTGTATAGAAAAAAACAGATAAAAAAACAACCTATATATGATTTGTGTTTCATCTTTCTATGATCAATTCCAATTCTTTCTTTTACTTTATTGAAGGTTTCTCATGGGGGACTAAATCCAGATTTGCACCAGGAAGTCCTACATTGGTGGTAATGTGCCCCTTAACAAAGGTGATTCCATACAATTTCTCGAACTGAGACATCTGGTTAAAGATAAAAGAGTACTTACCACCAATTTCTGTTAGTACTTATAGTACATTAGTACTCTTGCTAAAACAGCTATTCTTACATAAATCAACAGTGCACAATATATAATCGAACATAAAGATACTTGATTTTGACTTCAATGAGATGGAGCATACCATATTTTGTTGGATTATGAATGCTATCTGCAAATACTTTGGAGAAGTTGAATATTGTATATTTAAATCCAGGCAATTGCTTCTCTAGTTGTTTGAACATTCTTGGGAGAGCTGAACTAAACATTTTTGCCTTGTTTGTGGCCTCCTCCATGCAACTCCCATTTGTAACTCCTTTTTGAAGGTTGAGAGCCCTCATAGAAGGGAGACAACCTAATGGACCCAAATTAAACATCACAAACTTTCTCCCTCCTTCCTTGTAAATTCCCTGTAAACAAAGTACAAAGAATTAGTCCATTTGACACGCCTAGGTCTAACTTAACGTAGAAAATGGAAGTAAAAATATCTGATTTATTCTTCAATAGATAAAAACTACTACTGGTAAATTAAATCGAAAAGATCAATATTAATTACCTTTAAAATAGAAGTCAAATTTCCCATAACCATCTGTAGATATTATGTATCGAAATATGGAGAAGTCAAATTTGCTAATAAAGGGGCAAGGAAATCATTATTGGCAGTGCTAAAAATATATACAGCATTGGAGAGGATCTGTTTGGACTCTGTTTCACCCACTTTCTTCTTCAACAGTTGTGTCACGTTTTGGAATAATTTCAACTGAGTTTTAAGATCTATAACCTGTCAAATGAAAACAAACTTTTTGTAAAAAAGTCCACCTAATATTGATAGCTCTAACTATCAAATTCTTTACATAAAAGGAAATATTGTGACTTACAGTGCCACGATTGTTTTCAGCCAAACAACCAGAACCGCCAGATGCTAAATTCACCCCATGAATGAAATGTTCCATCCCAATTTCAAAATATGGCGGAATTAATGGAAAATTAGCATATTCAGCTGCAAAAAAAAATCAAAGTGATGTCTCCATATAGCAAAATAAATAAATGCTTTCCATAGAATTGACGAAAACGTGAATAAATTTACCAATAAAATCAGGAACGAGACGTCCATCGGAGGCCCTGCCAGTAGGGTACTTGAAGAATGATTCTCCATAAGGGAAATTATTATTTCCTTGGAAGCTAGTATTCGGGTTGATGTACTTATTATTTCCAGGATCAAAAACTGAATCACCGAACACGAAAAGGGCAGCTTGATGATGTCTTTCATGGCACACAATTGGGGTGGCAAAATGTGCAACCAAAACAAAGATGCACAAGCTTGAGATCAAAGCCATTACAGTATTTTCTTAATGTCAAGACATGTTTACTGCTCCAATTACAAATGATTGTGAACCGTACTTGACCCACAAATACAATTAAGAAAATGACCCCCAAAAGAGCCAATCTTTTATATTTATATATCTTGCCAGTGTCTCTTTCTTTAAGGTAGAATACAATTATATATTCTGTGCATTTTTACTTGTGCAATATTAGCTTGGTGTTTTCTTTTCTTAGGGAGAAATAAATAAAATAATTTAGTATTTATTTATGAGTTAAATTACAGAGCCATTTTACATTTTAATTTCAAAGAAAATAAGTTCATACATACACATATTTAGTGGTAATAGATTTTCCTTTTAGTATTGTTTGCATCTAAAGTCGATGAAGTTTCTAGTGGCATTATATAGAGTGTTGATTATAAATATTCATATTTATTTAATGTTAAATATAATATAGTGACAATTCTTTTATTATTGCTAAATCTTTTATTTATTTTATTGATATAAGATAAGGAAAGTGCAACTCTGAATATTAACGAAGTTAATTCTCTCACTCCCAGTACAAGGAAAAAAACAATTCTTTTAGTGATAAATTATCACTGATAATAAACTAATTTTTGACAATTCATTCCCTTAACTCAAATATTACGGGAAAATTACTATGATTAAACTTTTTCCGTTCAATTAAAGATTATCAGTAAGAGTTGAGGAAAGCCAATTTATTTATATACTATAGCAACTAGTGAGGGAAGCAAGTTTTTTTCCCATAAGAATATCGAGTTGATCGAGCACAGAATCTCTCAAATATGGGTCAGGTTCTAATGTTCAAAATTTTCTGCTTGTTTTTGCAGTCGAACTCATCACACGGGCTAATCGTTTTTAGTACTTACTTATTGCCAGGGAAGCCTTTTTAGGTTTTTTTCACCTTCCCTTCGAATTTTTATTTCCTCTCCATCCTTTATTTTATGCATCAGAGAGATATTCGTATCTCTTCAAAAATAAAATAAAAAAATCTTCACAAAAAAAAAAAATCAAAACGAAAGGCATATTCCCTAAACAGAAATCAATTGAACCAAACATATGAGGACGCTACATGTCCTAAGCTTATTTGATTTAATACAAATCACTACTTCCAAGTTCCACCGTCCCAAATTAATTGTTATATTTCTTTTAAGAGTTAAACTATGTTAATTTTGTTCAAAATTTTAAATGTTTCATCAAATTTGAATGAGGAAAATTTTAATTTGTAGTATTTTCTGTATAATTTTTGAATATATATTTAATTATATAATATTGAGTTATTCTAATTTAATTTAGCTTCAAAAATTAATCAATAGAAACGAAACATGATAAATAATTTTGATCTAGCAGCCGTTCGGAATAAGTAAACGAGTATTAATAAATAACATTGCTTAATATGGAGTAGTTTTATATAGTACTTATGTACTTTGAACTCTTCACTTACCAAGTTTGTTTGTTAGTTTAATACTCTTTACCAACTCTCCTTTTCTTAAAATAGGAATTATTGTTTTTCAATAATAAATTAAAGTTGTATATTATGAATTAAAGTACCAAATACATGGAGAATTTTTTTTATATCTTTCCATAAAGCATATGGATATTGTCACGCCTCAAAATTAAAGTAAAACGTAATTGGCATCTGATTCTAATTGAGTGTCGAGTGAATCCTTAAATCTTATTAACTGATAAAATAATTTAGCGGAGTTATATGATTTACCTAAATGACTCAGTAGAAGAAAACGAAAAATATGATCGATTATTGGTTTGTATTATTATTGAATACAAAATTTGGAGTGTGCATTTTTTTTTCTTCCCTTTGCACTGCTTCAATTTGATTTTATACAACATTAGTGATAAATAAATAATTAAATATGGAAATCATTAAATTTGTCTGTTGATTGATTTGACACGACATTAAGAAAATATATTGGTGGTAAACGCAAATAATATTTTTTTACTCTTATATGTATATTTATTTTTAAAAAATGAATAAAATAATCTAAAATACAAAAGTCAAATATTCTGATCGAAGAGCATTTCGATATCAAAATTTCAAGATCTATATGTTGGGATATATACTATTAATCATATGTTAAGATATAATATTTATATAGAATAAATATTTATTCAGTTTTAATAGATCATATATTCGTTTATGATGTTTGTTTACTTATATAGTAGATGATTTAGTGTGTCGAGTTTTAGCTTATACACAGAGGTTTACATCATCGGTTCTTATAAATATAAAGTTTTTTTGTTCACAATCTGGGATGGAAATTGGGCATGCCATCGGTATGATTGTAGCACAAGATTATATGTTTATCTTAATTATGGAAACGGTAGAGTTTCAACTTCTTGTGCTAGTGCATTTTGTATGTATTGAACGGGACCGAGTAGAGATAGTTGTTTTAGACTGACTGACAAAAGCATATTCTCTAAACTGTTAAATGTACTTATATTCTTAATCCTGATATAACTATTATGATTTGTATATATTAATTATAGTTTTGATTTATTAAAAGGTGAGATTCTGAGATGGGTCAATATTCCTGGTAGATTGGATGATAATAATATATATTGGTGAAATAATAAGTTAGTTGATGGAATTCATGTCTCGTTATAGAGACTGATTGATATGCCTTTTTGAGAAACTTATAGGTTTTCATCGTGTCAAACCTTGCAAGTGGATTTATGAATCTGACACATGAAATAAATTAAGTAGTACTCTAAAGGAAACTAATCATTGAATTAAATTTATCGGTAATTTAATTTATTGATTAGTATATGTAATCTTAACATGGAAATTATATAAGTGTTTAATGGGGAATTTCAAAATATAAATAGAGGAGTGCAATTACGAATTTCTAGTGGAATGATTTGTAATTTATAATGGTAAAGAATAAATTCAAATTAATTATTTGAAATTATTTCCATAATAGGAAGTCTCATTAATTAATTTTGTAGTCCCTACAGTGCTCATAATTAACTAGAACTCAAAATCCTATTTCTATGGGAAAAGGAAGAATAATGTGGGTTTTTCTAGTTTTCCAGAAAAATTAGGTTTTCTACTCCTTTTTGGATTGGGAAGAAATCTCTAGATTCTCCTAACCTAGAAAATAGATGAATAAGTTTTCTATACAATATTTGCCCATCCAAATATTGAGAGAGTTTGGATGTGAAGTTGGGATCATTGTAGAAGACCGCAAAGTTGCTGTCTAAATTGTGGATTCGCTTGAAGACCTGTTTAACTTGTGGATTTGCTTGAAAGTATCTGCTCACGCTTCAAGAGGTAATTCTTGAAATAAATTCCAACAAATTTATGTGTTCTAGCATAATTGTATATGTTCTAGCATAAACGATTTGGTTATCTATTATTCATGTAAGCACTAAGATTCTGGTATGCTTCCGAAGTGCATATAGTTTTCCAACACTATATAGTTATACAGAAAAGATATATATGTATATTATAACGGAGAGAAAATAGCCAAATGAACTCTCAATTTATTACAGGATTCTCAACTGTGTCATACTTCAAGGGTCATATTACTTCTGAATATTTTGAAAGGAATATATCAGTGTTATAAAAGGTGGGGACGTGAGGAGAGACGATTTATGCGGTGCGGGGCGAGGCATAAGTCTCGAGACACGAGACGTAAGTCTCATGTATATTCATATAATTATACTAAGAAAATAAGTAAAAGTAAAACTTTCAATAATTTTATAAATAAATTTTAATATATAACTTATATTCCCTCCGTTTCATAAAAAATTATCTAGTTTGACTTGGCACGGAGTTTAAGAAACTAAAGAAAACTTTTGAATCCTGTGATCCTAAATTAAAGTTATGTCAAATGTACAAAATTGCCCTTTCATCTTGTGGCTTTATAGACATGTCACGTGGAAAGCTAAAAATAAAATGTTACCAAAAAAGGAAAGAGGTCATTCTTTTTGAAATAAACTAAAATGGAAAGGAGATAATTCTTTTTTAAACTGATGGAGTAACATATAGAAAAATAACCAATAATAAAGAAAAAAAATATTATAATTACTATTTGAGAATATTGTTATACCACTAATAAAAAAATTATATGATTTAAAGATAAAAATGTTCAAAAACTAAAAATAAAATAAAATTAAACATCTGGGGTATACGTTTTTACACCCTGGGCTTACGTTTTTATGTTCGAAACTTAAGCCCCAAATTCTAAAGCATACGTCTTATAGATCTACGTCTTCAATTTGAGCCCCATAGCATTTTTGGTACGTCCCTCCTCGAGACTCATCCCAAAAATATTTTTGGAGATCGCGAAATATATAACTCCTTTTAAAACTCACACCCAGATTCGTAATAAGTCATCTGCACGCACCTGTCATGATATATTACATTTTTCTACATACTCCCTCTGTCCCAATTTATGTAGCACTTTTCATTTTTCGAGAGTCAAATAGTTTAAATTTGACCGTGAATTTACATATGTAATCTTCAAACTTTTTGAAATGAAATTTATATATTTATAAATTACGTAAAAAGTATTATAAGTCACAATAATTGATAATTGAAAATATTTAAAAGATATATACAAAATTTACAGTCAAAGATAAACTTGTTTAAATCTCGAAATCCAAAAAATATCACATAAAATGGGATGGAGGGTCAGGAGGGTGTATAAAATAAGATTTCGTTTTCTTTATTTTACATTCATGGCACTAGCCACCTGCCGGAGTTTTTCCCGCCAGAGTTGGCTTACTTTTTCACAAAATCTTTCAATATAGCTATACTTTCTCCCACCAGCCGAATTTTTCATCAATTCTCTTTTAGATTTCTCTCAATTCAATCTTGGAAAATCCTCACTTTTCTTTCAATAATCACCTAATTACCTTCAAGTTCTCCAGTTCTACACAATATCGTGTTTTTTCCCTCACAATTGATGAACTTTTCACCCAAAATTATTAACAATTCAATACAAAAAAAATCTTTATATCAATTTTAGGGGTTAAGTTTTTAGTTTAGTGTAGTTGAATAGGAATCTTAAAAATGAAGATCTTGTATGATTTTTGTACAATTCAATGTTGATGGTAGACGTAGATTTGGTAGTCACAAATTTTTCAGATCTGAAAAAGGAAGGTAAATGTCATATCTGAGTTTTTAATGTGTTTGTGCTTGAATCTACATCTCCTACATTGAAAATCGTGGAACTATGGAGGAAAACAAAAGAAGTGGCAATGGTGGCTTAAGTGGTGGTTCACAGCGGAATTGGTGGTTGATGAATCTATTCTCGCATGGTGGAGTAACAAAGGTTATTTTCTGTGAATTTTTTAGTTGAGCTACTGTGAGACGTGTGATTTGAAGATGAGAGGCGGCTTAGTGAAGATCGAGACCTGGTGGTAGAGGCGGAGCGAAGCTCACATGGTGGATCATAGACAGTGGGCGGATTCAGAATTTCCATTAAAGGGGCTATTAGTCCCTAAGATTTGAACTTGGAACCTCAACTAAGGTGAGTTTTGAAATTCCCGACGGTTCAAAATCAATATATAGACATAAAAAATCTTGAAAATACCTTAAATATAAAAACTTAATTTTTTGCTGAGTGAGTTCGAGTGAAGCCCTCACCGACCTTTATGTCCGCCCCTGATCATAGCTGCCGCCACCGCCGATGTTATTACTGGTTTTTATTTATTTTGTTAAAGAGAAAGAAGAAAAAGAATTTTAAGAAGTCTAAGTTCTTTTCTAATTTATCTAATATTTTAATTTGTTTATTTTTCACTTCCTCTATTTCTTCTAAGAGTTTTATTATAATGTTGTCTTGTTGTTGAATTTTTTCATTAAGATTTATTGTTAAGTCTATTAAAGTATTATATTGCTTATCTTCAGAGTGTAGTATATGTTCTCCTTCAAAAAAATTACACTTTAAAATATTATTTTTGTATAGCGATCGGTATTTCTTTTCGGGATGTATTTTTAAGTCTAAATATTCAAGATGCTTTAACGGATCTATTTTTCTATTTTCCTATCCTAGTAAACTTTTAACTTGACTAATTCTTTTATAGTATTCTATCCTATTCGTAGAATATTTAATGTCTAATTTAATGTTATTTATTTCTCTAGTAAGATTATCTTTATGCTCTACTAATGAGTCTATAATATAGGTATCTTCTATTAATGAATAAATTAGATATGGTCTAGATTTTTCTTTGGCTAATTGTTCTTCTGTCCAATCTAAATATTCTACTAATATTTTAAGAGTATTTTTAAGTTCAAATCTATATTGTATTTCTTTGTATAGCCAACTATAAACTAATCTTATTCGCTTAATATATTCTAAAGGTATGTATATTATCCAAATTGTATCTTTTCAAGTCTTTTTACGTATCTTCTTATTCTTAGTTTAGAGTTTTCAATCTGTCGCTCAATATGTTTTAATTCTCTATTAAGATAATTTATGTCGTAATATGATTCTTCTAAGGTTAATTGTCGTCTTATTTCTAATTTTCTATCTAAAAGGTATGTTTTATCTAATTTTTCTTGTATAAGCCACTGAGTTACTTGTTTATACCTTCTAGCTATGGTTTGCATTAATTATCCTAACAAAATTGCTTCCTTTTTTAAGTTTTTATATATTCAATTTATTCTTGTATTACACCAATCTATGTCACTATAGTAACCTTGTATTTCCCACCTTATATTATTTATGAATTTCGGATCTAATATGTTATCTAAATCTTTAGTAGTATTAATATTATATTTATTTTCTATTTGTTTCTTCCTTGCTACAACTACTCTTTTTAGATTATATTTTCTATATAAATTCCAGTATATAAATCTTATATTTCTAAATGAAGGATGTCTTTTCATCTACTAATATATTCCCAAAAACTTCTCGCTCTGATACCAAATATATACGCTTAGATATAATATAAAAAATATATACTAAAAAATATATACGCACTTAGATATAATATAATAGTATATAGCAGATGTATAGATAATAATGATTTAAGCAAATAAAGATAAATAAAGACTTAAGCAAATATGTAGTAAATCCTACTCAGTACTCCCTCTCTCATTTAGTTAAATCAAGGTTATTTATGAATTAAATTTCCTTATTTCCCCAATATTTTCATTTTTAATTTTTTTTTTATTAACTTACCCTGTTCATCTCTTCTTCTTAACTTGTGTTCTTAACAACTTTATCTTTAACCACACTCCGGATATAAAAACTGGCAACAACTTCGTCCTTTCATCAAGCGGACTATAAAGGCCAAGAATCGTAGGAATTTACAGGCTAATCCATAGTCGTTATTAAGAAGTTAAGGAACTAACCATATACTTAGGGTAATTTTTTAACACATATACAAAAATTTACATAAATTTAACAACTTAACATAAAAAGATAACATATTTTTGGGGGAAATTTCAGGAAATAAGCATCATAAAAACTTACATGATTAACGGAGAGAGGTTTCCCTTTCGGGAACCCCGAAGGACTTTGAAAAAACTTCAAAAAACTTTAAAACTCAAACACACTTATTATTATTTCATAAACTTTATTATACAAAAGAGGATTGTTGGTACATAGGGGAATATGTAGGGAGGAACGGAAATTGGAAATTTTCTTACTTATTTCTTTTTTCACTCTTTTTCATTCTATTTTTTCCTCTCAGTCTCACACTTCTTATATAGACGTAAGAGAACCAAAAGAACGGTCCTCAATTTACTACGTGGCCTCAATTATTTTTTGGCCGACAACTAGATAAGATTCTTTTAATAATGCAAGTCGGGTGCTCATTGGGCCCCATCGTCACATGCATTATTAATTTCATCTTTTGACTTATATTACAGACTCAATTATTCGACCGATGCGTGCTATGTCAACAGTTTTTCCCTCTTTTGGAGGGTAGTGATAAAGTGACAACACACTCATTTTTACAAAACACTTAGTGGGTATTCCCACCTAATAGTCTTACATACTAATTAATATTACAAGACACGTAGTGAGTATTCCCACCTAATACTTTGAAATTGTTATACTACTTAATATTTCTTCTTCCATATTTATCTCATTCTTGAATATTTGCCACCTTCTTACCCATGCTTTGCCCATATCTTTGTGCATGCCATTCTTAACATTTTGTATCTTTTTCCCATCTTATCTTTTTAGTAACTAATTATATCCGTAGTATGGAATGAAGTATTATAAAATAGTTAAGTGTCTAAGGACTATAAAAATGATTAAGTGTCTAAATTGTGTAATGCAATAGTATCAAAACTCATGCCTGAATCATTATCATCATAAGGGTCTTGCGAGTCTTGAATATTATTTATCTGTTCTTCGTCTGATAATGAAGGACTGTGAATATTGTCTTCTGAACCATTACTTGGACTAGGAATGTCTTTAATAATATGTTTGTCTTGACTTTTTTCTTGAAATTTTTTTTCTAAAGTTTGTTTGATTATTTTTTCTAATTTTTCATTTTTTTTCTTTTTTAATGCTTCATTTTTTCTTAAAGAGTCTTTCTGAAAATATTTAGGTAATCTCCTTCATGAGGAAGAAGACTCCTCTTCTTCACTTTTTGGCAAAGTGACAGCCATCAATGGATTTGATAAGTCTTTACCGGTCACCGTTTGAACCGAACTAGTTGTATCATGCTCCGATACAGTAGAGTTCTTAGCATTCAGAGGGGAATGCACACCCGTCTCATCCATTTTTAAAAGAGATGGAGAACTCATGTCTTCTTTCTCCGTAGTACTGTCTATTCTTGGCGAGTATTTGCTCTAAAATGTCTCGAGTTGTCTCACTAGACTCATATTTTCTTGAATAAGGATTTCATTTTTTGTATGGAGTCTCTTGAAACCCTCAGTCATGGATGTACAATGATCACAAAATATTATTTTTTTTTGAATCTTTTTGGATATTGTATTGAGGTATTTGGTTTGGGCTTTGTCTAAGGGCTGGTGAAATATAATAATTTGGCCCAAGTATTTCTCTTGCATAGTCTAAAGCTTCAGTGAAATTATTAAAACCTTTAAAAAGCGGATTTTTATCCCATTTATAGAATCTATTACTTCTATCCAAGTTTGGAAAATACCTTTGGTTTTATCATGTATAACTACATAATATTTAAATTTATTATCTTTATTTTTGTCTGAAAAGTATTGACATAAAGCATTAGAAGCTGCTATAAAATATTTAGTATCTTTTTTATTGTATGCAATCCATAAGTTATCTATTAAACATTGTTGAGCCTTATCTAAATTACAGTCTTGAACTACTCTAAATGATAAATTACACTTAGGATATGAAATTAAATTATACTTACCAAAATAAATTCTCTCCATTAAGTTGTCTGTTGTGCTTAATGGTCTGAAATTTGGTCTTCCTAATAATGTCTGAGCATAGGTATCTGGCTGGGCGATGCCCTTGCCTTTGTCTTCTGGCGTTTGGCCAGTTGGTCTCATACTGAAATAGAACTTAGTTTTTAATTGTAGTCTACTAAGTTCATCTGCTAAATCATTGTCTTTTCCTTTAACGTATTCAAAAACAATATTATTATATATAGATATTATATCTATAAAGTTTAACCATCGTCTTTTACTACAAGCTTTACTATTTATTTTTTCATGGAACTTAACTATCGTTTCACAGTCTGTTCTTACTAATACTTCATTTTTGTTTAAAATGTATAATTTAAAACTATTTAATCCATATATTACGGCTAACACTTCTGCGTCTATACTACTCATATTTCCTTTTTCTTTGTATTGTCCACTTTGGTAGGCACATATTTTTTCTTCATTTTTTGGACTATATTTATTTGGTCTTGATTTTAAAATGGCTCCCCATTCTAATTTACTACCATCTATTTGGACTATTAAATAATCTGACTCTAGGGGTATTTGTAAGTCTGGTATATTTTTAACTTATCCTTAATTTGTTGAACTAATTTAATGTCTTCTATATTAAAGTGTTTTTGTCCTTTACTACCTGTCTTTGCATATAATTGACCTGCTATTTTTCCTAAGTCTTGAATAAAATTTCTCGCATAATTTATTAATCGTAAAAAATTTTGTAATTCTTTTGTATTATCTAACTTATCTGGCATTTCTAATACTTTTTTAGCTATATGTGGTTGTAATTTTACTTTTCCTTCTCCTAAAGTTACTCCTAAGAAATTTATATGTGTCTTACATAATTCCATTTTCTTTTTACTAATTATTATTCCGTATTCTACAAATAATCTAAATATTGTCTGTAGGTGTCCTAAATGTTTTTGTATATTTTTACTAAATACTAAAATATCGTCTACATATACTGATACAAAATTCTTATAATCTCCAAACATATCATCCATCTTTCTTTGGAAGATAGAAGGAGCTATTTTTAAACCAAAAGGCATGGCTAGCCACTTAAAATGTCCTTCAGGACAAGTGAAGGCTGTCCATTCTATGCTTTTCGAGTGCATTTTTACCTGCCAGTATTATGATTTACAGTCAAATTTACTAAATACCTTTTTACCTTGTATTCTATTAATTAATTCATTTTTATCTGGTAATTTATATGCATATGTTCTAGTATTGTCATTTAACCTTTTGTAATTTATGACCATGCGAGCTTTTCCTCGCACTTGTTCACTATGGTTTCTAACCATAAACGCTGCTGATCTATGTCTAGATGTGAATCTTCTTATTACTTCTAATTTAAGTAATTCTTTAATCTGTTTAGTAAATTATTCAGTGTCTTCATTATTTGCTTCTATTGTTGCTGTCTCTATTGTGTATTCTGGGTTTATTATATCTAATTTACACATAATTTTATTACTTCCCCTATGTATTAATGGCTTTTCTCCTATTATTTCCATTTCATCTAATATTGCTATTATATTTTCTATGTCTTTAGGATTTTTTATTTTTCCCATAGTATTTATTCCTTTTTGAAAATTATAAAATTCTGTTTCTACATTTATTAAGGTATAGTCTTTTTCTATGTCTTCTATGTATGTATCTGCTATATAATTTTCTTCTTGTTTTTCTTCATATAGGTTTTTTGAACAACTGCCATTATTGCCACAGTCGTCACAATATGGAGTTGCTATTTTATTGTCTTTATTATTAGGCAATTCTTTGGTAGGAATTTATTAATTTGTACCGGAGTGTATGTTGTATTTCTAAACAGCATATTCCATCTCTAGAGAATAAACAACTTCCGTTATTTTGTATAAGAAACTATAAACCTAATACTAAGTTAGTTTTAATATTAAGATCTCTTACTAATATTTTATACATATTGTATGTTGGTTTATAGAATTCATTGCAAGTATTTATAAAACTTATTTGTGCTTTTTCTATATACTGGTCATAAAGATTATATGTTCCATCCATTTGTATTGCTTGTATAGGTTCTTTAAAAAATTTTAGAATGTATAATAAATTATGTGGTAGTATCTTTTTATTAAGGAGGCAGCTAGTGCATCCTGTGTCTACTAAGGCTAAAGTTTTTATCTCTACATCTTTTATTTTTATTCTTACTAGTATTTTTATTGTTCCAAACTTTTTATCTTCATTACATAAAAAGCTAGTATTATTTTCTTCTACATTCATTAATTCATTTTCTATTTGATCTAAATGTATTATACCTTGTGAGTGTGTAGTATCCTGGTCTATTTTTTCTTTTCCCTTTTCTAATGTAATTAGTCTTTGTTCTAAGTTATTTACTCTTGTTTCTAGAGTTATTAGTCTTAGATTAGTAGCCTGATCTTTTGTATGGATTTGTTCTTCAGTTTTATTTACTCTTTGTTTTAACTTATTTTCTATGCAACTAATACAAGCTTCCATATAACAATTTTTGCATTTTGCTCTATTTATTTTACTAGGATACCATTTACATATATTACATTGGTTACTATCTATTCCTTTTAGTCTTTCAAACTCATGGTTATAATCTTGAGAAGTATTCATCATAGTATCTATTATTATATTGTCTAAGAAATATTCATTTCTTTCTATGCCTATTTCATTAATTAAATTATTATCTTCTGAATCAGATGAGTCTGATTGAGTATTTATTTCTTCTATATCTATACTTACTACTGAGTATATACTTTCTGTGTCTGACATGTATTCATCTACATTTAATAATGTTTCTTGAAAATCTTCTATTAATTGAGAATTTCTAGTCTTCATGTTATTCTTTTTGGGGCAGGTATTTGCTAAGTGTTCTATACTTCCACAAGTATAACATTCTAATTTATTTTTATAATTCCTATCATTTCTGTATTTTCTAACATGTCTATCTCTATTTAAATATGGTTTTCTAGCTGAAGATTTTCTTAAGAAATATTTTTTATGTCTAGAGGGTCTTTGGTTATATCTTGTTCTTCTTTTATATTTTCTTGTTTTACTAGGTTCTTTATCATAACTTTGGGTAGTGTATATCATTGCCTTGCAAAAGCCCATTTCATTTTGTTTTAATTGCTTTTGTATTTGTATATTTGTACATTTTTATGTTAGTATTTCCATTAAATGATTTATTTTTTGTCCTATAGGCCATAAAAGTGTAGGGTTTTGCACCACTCCTTCTCTTTTGTACCATCTTTCTTCTATTTCTCTTCCTAAGGCTCCTAGTAATTTATTAAATAATTTTTTACCTAATTCTTCATTAAAGGTATTCCCACTAATAGTACAATAATAAAAATAATCATTTAGAAACTTCTTTATGTGTATCCAATTAGATATACTTAATTGTTCTAATTTTATTACAGCATTTCTTTGTAATGTTACTAAGCCACTATTAGGGTCTTCTCCTGTTAATAACACATGTATTTTATTTGTAAAATTGTATGGGTTTGGTCCTAATTCTATTAAATTTTGAAATTCTTGAGGGTAAGTCTGTTTGTATGATTCCTATACTGCTTTACAAGATTCTCCTAAAAATGTATCTAAGTATCTATACATAGTCTCAGCGTCAATTTCTTGATAATTTTTTATAAAATCTGCTACTACTATTCCTTTCCATAAGTCTATTACTGTATTCCACATTTGTGGATCATGTGCACCTATATTTAATATTTTTCCTTTATTTCCTCCTTGTAGTCTAATATGTTCTTCTATAGGCATTATTTTTCCTGCTGGTCTAATATTATGTTTTATTTCTTGGTCAGGTCTAATTCATGGCTGTCTAGGCAAATTACATGTATTATAACTAATACTTGGGGCTGCAGTAGTTCTTTGGAACGGACTAGCACTATGTGAACTAGTTGCTTCATCCATTAATTCCGTATAACTAGTTATGGAGAGATTGTCTATTTTATCTTCATTCATGTCTTCTAATATTTCAGGATATACCTCAAAGTCAAGGATATATGTTCATATTAGTATCACTCATGACTTAGCCTAGTAAATAAATGATTATGGATTTTAATTTTCATTTTCAATATTCAGCTATAGACTTCAATAGTTCTATTAATATGTTGGCTTGTTTAGTTAAATCGTAAAATTTAGCTTAGATTGTTTCATTGGTTAGTAAGAATTAAAAGTCGCTTGATATTCCATCTAATTTTGATGCGTGATAAAAGTTTTTTTTTTTTTCTCTCACAAACATAAAGCATATATTTGGAGATGATTAGTCCTCTCACAACATATTTTCGCTGTCATTTTCAAAGAATGGTTCCTTTGTTTGAGTATTTGTACATTCATAAGAGAAAAATAGTGATGTGTAGAGAAGGTTATGATATAGATTTTGTAGTCTTATCCATGACAAAATTATTTTATTACTACATAGAAGTGGTTAAGAAAGCAGATTGACGATCAACAAATTATCTCTTATGATTTTTGGGTTAATGGGCCTTGTGAAATGATAGCAATTGAACTGATCAGATATGGCCTAAGATTAGGCCCAACTATAGGTAAAATCAGGTATGTGTTACTATGAAACTGCATCGCCAAAACATAGCAACCATGTTTTCAAAATTTAATTGCCAAACATGTTTTTCGTTTTGTTTAGATGCAAATGAAGGCAGAAGAGCATTTGTTTTTAAGGTCTGATTATGCTAATTGATAACTCTAATCTACAGGCACATTAGGTCCAATAATGCATGACAATAGAGAAATAAGGGTTGGTGTAGACGAACAAATTAACTCACTCAAACAGACATTGAGGGGATTTTTTGATTGATTCCCTAACCAAATGTACATTGCATCATTCCAACTTATTTCTCAACTTTGTTCAATCATGAACTGAGATATGAAGTCGTCTCACTAAATCTAAAGATTGTCTCTTCATAAATCGAACACAAGATCAGAAATAATAGTAAAGATCAAGCTCCTTATCATCAACTATTACATTTATTTATTTTCTTTCGTATCATATCGTAAGCATTAACAGAAGTATTCCACCTATGCCACCATCAGGTTATGTTGAAAGTTCAAAAAAGGATTTTAGGTTGTAAGGTGCTACAACGTCTGGAGTTCCATTCCATAATAATTCCGTGTATTTTTGGTAGGCCAGCTCAGTGGGATGAGAAGAGTCGAAAAACAAGTAATCTTTGACATTTTTACATAACTCGTACTCTTTTACCTGCCTCTTCCCTCCACAACTAAGAATCCCTCGAAATGGACCCGTTCCACAACAAGCCGTCTCTGATATCTTCAAACCTAAACAGAACAGAACAAAATCACAAGTAAATTGAGACAAAGGAAACATTCTTTATATAACAACCAAACATTTGACTCTATTATTCTCTAAGTAGTTTGTGTGATTTCATTTTGTTATGATTATTGCATCTACATTCTACTCTGTTAGCAGAGCCATGAAATTCAAGTAATAACGAAAATTATAGAACAAGTAGAAAAAATAACTACTGAAATTAGTCATTTAAAAGAAATAATTACAAGACTTGAAATGATCTCACTCTCATGAGTGAAGAAGACATAAATTATAAAAAAGCATTAGAATATACAACCAACTTCCATCAGGAGCCAATAGGATATTCTAGTCACATTCCTTCAAGCCAAACAGACAAAGTAATCCTAAAACAAAACAATACAATAATAGCATTACTAATAGAATTAAACATAAAAATAGATAAAATATTAAAAGAAAAACAACCTGAACAAATTCATAAAAATACAGACATAGATGAATTAATTACTCAACTTAAGAAAGTAGAAATAAACCTAAACAAGAAAAACACAAGTTAACTAGAAAACGTCAACAATGGACTTTCTTTCAAATAGACGAACGACCCAAGAAAGCAGACCAAGTTTCTCAGAAAATCAAACAGGGAACGGCTTGATTTCACGAATATTATCTAGAAGACCATCAACTATAGAAGAAAATCAAGAATTGAATGAAATTATAGACGTAGATAGAGATTTACAAATTTTTCAACAAAATCAACTAAAATTATTAAATCCAAAAACATTATACAATGTAAAATATTTCTCTAGAGTATACTATAAAAACAACAACAATAGAAGCAAACAATGAAGACACTGAAGAATTTACTAAACAAATTAAAGAACTACTCAAACTAGAAGTAATAAGAAGATCAACATCAAGACATAGATCAGCAACATTTATGGTTAGAAATCATAGTGAACAAATGCGAGGAAAAGCTTGCATGGTCATAAATTACAAAAGATTAAATGATAATACTAGAACATATGCATACAAATTACCCGATAAAAATGAGTTAATTAATAGAATACAAGGAAAAAAAATTTTTAGTAAATTTGATTGTAAGTCAGGATACTGGCAAGTTAAAATGCATTCAGAAAGCATAGAATGGACAGCTTTTACTTGTCCAGAAGGCCATTTTGAATGGCTTGCTATGCCTTTTGGCTTAAAAACAGTGCCGCCTATAGTCCAAAGAAAGATGGATGATATATTCGGAGACTATAAGAATTTTGTATTAGTATATGTAGATGATATTTTAGCATTTAGCAAAGACATACAAGAACACTTAGGACACCTACAGACAGTCTTTAGATTATTTGTAAAATATGGAATAATAATAAGTAAAAAGAAAATAGTATTTGTAAAACATAGTTCCATTTTCTTTTTACTTATTATTATTCTATATTTTACAAATAATCTAAAGACTGTCTGTAGGTGTCCTAAGTGTTCTTGTATGTCTTTGCTAAATGCTAAAATATCATCTACATATACTAATACAAAATTTTTATAGTCTCCGAACATATCATCCATCTTTCTTTGGAATATAGGCGGCGCTGTTTTTAAGTCAAAAGGCATAGCAAGCCATTCAAAATGGCCTTCTGGACAAGTAAAAGCTGTTCATTCTATGCTTTCTGGATGCATTTTAACCTGCCAGTATCCTGACTTACAATCAAATTTACTAAAAATCTTGTTTCCTTGTATTCTATTAATTAACTCATTTTATTGGGTAATTTGTATGCATATGTTCTAGTATTATCATTTAATCTTTTGAAATTTATGACCATGCGAGCTTTTCCTCGTACTTGTTCACCATGGTTTCTAGCCATAAATGCTGTTGATCTATGTCTTAATGTTGATCTTCTTATTACTTCTAGTTTGAGTAGTTCTTTAATCTGTTTAGTAAATTCTTTAGTGTCTTCATTGTTTGCTTCTATTGTTGTTGTTTTTATAGTATACTCGGGATTTATTATGTCTAATTTACACATAACTTTGTTACTTCCCCAGTGTATTAATGGTTTTTCTCCTATTATTTCCATTTCGTCTAATATTGCTACTATATTTTCTAGGTCTTTAGGATTTTTTTATTTTTCCTATAGTATTTATTCCTTTTTGAAAATTATAAAATTCTGTTTCTACATTTATTAAGTTATAATCTTTTTCTATGTCTTCTATGTATGTATCTTATATATAATTTTCTTCTTGTTCTTCTTCATATAGGTTTTTTGAAGAAACTACCATTATTGCCACAGTCTTCACAACATTGAGTTGCAGTCTTAGTATTTATTTTATTTTCTTTATTTTTAGGTAATTCTTTGGTAGGAATTCTACTAATCTGTACCGGAGTGTATGTTGTATTTCTAAATAACATTTTCCCATTTCTAGAGAATAAACAACTTCTGTTATTTTGTATAAGAAATTGTAAACTTAATACTAAGTTAGTTTTGATATTAAGACCTCTCACTAATATCTTATACATATTATATGTTGGTTTATAGAATTCGTTGCAAGTGTTTATAAAACTTATTTGTGCTTTTTCTATATATTGGTCGTAAAGATTATAAGTTCTATCCATTTGTATTGCTTGTATTGGTTCCTTAAATGTTTTTGGAGTTGGTAAAAGATTGTGGGGTATTATCTTTTTATTAAGGAGGCAGCCAGTACATCATGTATCTACTAATGTTAAAGTCTCTATTTCTATATCTTTTATTTTTATCTATACTAGTATTTTGATTGTTCCAAACTTTTTATCTTCATTGCATATAAAACTAGTATTATCCTCTTTTGTATTCATTAATTCGCTTTCTATTTGATCTAGATGTAGGGTACCTTGTGACTGAGTATTTTCCGTATCTATTTTTTCTTTTCCTTTTTCTAATTTAATTATTCTTTGTTCTAAGTCATTTACTCTTGTTTCTAGAGTTATTAGTCTTAGATTAGTAGTTTGGTCTTTTGTTTGAGCTTGTTCTTGATTTTTAGCTACTGTTTGTTTTAGTTTATTTTCTATACAACTTATACAGGCTTCTATATAACAGTGTTTACATTTGGCTCTATTTATTTTGCTAGGGTACCATTTACATATACTACATTGGTTACTATCTATTCCTTTTAGTCTTTCTGTAACATCCGACAATTTTAAATAGCTATGAAGAAGCTTGAAATTTGAAAGTAGCTATTTTTGGAAATTCAGAATCTGGAAAATTAGAATCTGGAAAAATTTGGCTAAGTGTGGAAATCAGTGATTTTTGGCCAACTTTGAGCAGTCGTAACTCCTAGATCACGATGAGTTAGGAGTAGTTCCAGTTATGGTTGCGAAGCTTGTGGAATGATCTTTCCAACGCCACTGAGATTGCTCGATTTCGAGTTCGTATGAGTGAGTTATGGCCATTGAAAGTTGGGCAGTTGGCAGGGAATCCGTCCCGGAAATTTTAAGGGCATTTTGGTCTTTTCCCTAGCCATTTCTTTTGAGGTTATATTGTGTGTTAGGCTGTTTTTGGATCATTTTTATCCTATTCTAAAAGAGAAAGAGTTAGGGTTCTTGAGAAGAGAAGAAGAGGAGAAGAAGAGAAGAAGAGGAGAAGAAGAGGAGAAAGGAGATCAACTAGTTTCCTTTGTGGATTTTCGTCTGGGGTGATCCCTATCAAGGTATGTGAGTTTTTTTGTGTGGTCTGATCCTTTCCCCCCACACACCAAGCTCTTTTTTTTATGATTTGAGAAAAGATTGGTTTGGTGTTGAAGTTGTTGAAGTTGTTAGTTGTTGTTGATGTTGTTAGTTGTTGTTGATGTTGTTAGTTGTGTTGTTGAAGTTATTGTTGGTTGTGGGACATGATTGGATTGTGTATTTGAGTTGTAAATTATTGTATGTTGGGAGATTGATGATCCCTAGTGGTTGGGGTTAAATCCATTGAAGTAAGGGTGGTTTAAAGTTGAAGAAAAGAGGGAGGAAAGTTGTGTTTTTTTTCTGGGAACAGGGGCTGGTGCCTGGCAGTGTGGCCAGCAGCCCCGTTTGAAGTTGAGGGCTGGCGCCCCGTGCCTCGTAGAGCGCCAAGGACGCAATCCTTCCCGTTACCTTAATTCCCCATTTGTATTTTATTTTGTTCCTAGGTATTATACCTATGTTTCCTAGTTGTTTCCAACACTCCAAGGTACTTCTAAAAGTCAAGAACTTATCCGTAACATGTGAGCAAACACCTTGAATCAAAATTCCAATTCAAGGAGAGTTAGTTAGAAGTCAAGTGAAGTTAGAAATTAAGAGTTAAGCTTAGAAGTTAAGCAAGTCAAGCTAGTTGTAAAGTTGTTCAAGAGTCTTTATTAAACGTTTTAACTTTATTTTTAGACTCAAATGTCAAGTTAAGAAAAGAGTTTAGAGTTTCAAGCTAAGAGTCTCAAGTTTCAAGTTGAGTTCATTTTCTCAAAGTTATTAGGGAACTATGTATTCCCAAAGAAGTTTTAAAGAAATGTCTTTACATTTAAACAAGGTTGGAAATTGAAATTTCCAAAGAGCCTTCAGGATAGTTTTTTTGAGTAATTATCTCATGTCAGCAGGAAGAAATGTGTTTTAAAAACATAAGAGCCAGTACATTTTTGGGAGTAGTATCGAGCACCGAATTGGGGGAGCGTTCAAAGAACCCATAGAACCATGTTAGCCACCATGGGTAGAAAAGGATCATACTCTTTAGATGAATCCTTTTCATATTAGACTAGTGGATCCATTAGGCAGTTCAGGTCTTATACCTTTGGCCGGGTATAGGATGCTCGCAGCGTGAGGTTGATCGTATCATCACTTTAGCTCTTATGTGATGGTTGTCGGTTAGAGAAACTCCACAAACAGCTTATTGTATTTTTATACACGAAAATTATTGTATTTTATATACATCAGTTTAATTGTATTTCTATATACATCTCAAAGTTTATTGTATCCTTGTATACACACGAGTTTTATAGCATGTTTTAAATAGCTTTCTTTATATCACATTTGTTTTAAATTGCCTTATATTGAAAGAAGTCGATCGAGTTGAGTTGAGTTGAACAAGGTAAACGTTTGATTTCTTCCAAATTTCCTTCTAGCCTATGTTGCTTAGTTCACCACCGCATACTACTTTCCATGTATCGATGCGGTTGGCCTGCATCGTCTTATGATGCAGATACAGGTACCCCGGATCAGCATCCTGCTCGTCGTTGATCCAGCTGTGCACTCCAGAGTCAGTGGTGAGCCTCCTTGCATTCCGGAGGACTCAAGTATTTTTGTGTTCTTAGTTTTGTATTATTAGGATGTTGCGGGTCCATCCCAACATCCATCTCAAGATTTAGAGGCTTCATGACGATCGATCGATTAGTTTGGAGTCTCTCATGCATGTATATATTTAAATATCCTATTTTGAGACTCGAGATGCCTTGTTGGCAAATTACTTTCGATTGAGTTGTTTTATAACCTTTCATTGCATTGAGTTATCCTGTTGAGTTAAGTTTCATTGAGTTAAGAAAGCCGGGCCAAGGGTTCGCTTGGGGCCGATGGTCTTCAAGTTGGCCGTCACGTCCGGGTGTAGGCTCGGGCGTGACAAACTTGGTATCGAGCCCAGAGTTCAAGAGTCCTGGGAGTCTATGGCCGTGTCCAGAGAGTCCTAGTTATCGGTGTGAAGCGCGCCACATCTATAATTGGGAGGCTGCAACATTTAGGAAGATTTCTCATTTCTTTCACACTCATTTCATGCGTTAGAGTTGACCTCTAAAAGTTTCTTTCTAATCTGCGCTATGCGTGTTTTGATAATCATGCCTCCACGAAGAGTTGGTAGAGGCGTCTTCCTAGACGTTATGTTGATGAGCAAGAGTTACCTTATGCCCCGGAGTGCAAGATCAAGGGAAGTTTCTAATGCCGAGTTTAGAGAGGCAATTAGAATTCTCGAGTCAAGCCGTGACTAATCAAATTGGTCGAAAGAGGAGCTCGACATGAAGGAGCGACACTTCAAGGATTCGTGAGTTCTTGGGGATGAATCCTCCGAGTTTCATGGGTTCAAGTACTACCGAGGATCCGAGAACTTCATTGAGGAGTTGAAGAAGATTTTTGATGTGATGCATGTAGCGGATATCGAGCGGGTTGAACTAGCTACATATCAATTGAAGGATGTTGCTAGAACTTGGTTTGACCAAATGGAAAAGAAGTAGAGTGAGAATGCACTACCGCGAGTTGGGTTTTGAGGAAGCTTTCTTGGGGCATTTCTTTCCTCGAGAGTTGAGAGAGGCCAAGGTACGCGTGAGTTCCTCACACTTAGCCAGGATTCTTCGAGTGTTCATGAGTACACCAAGTTCACACAATTATCCCGCTATGCTCCGGAGATGGTTGCGGATATGAGGAATAGAATGAGCTTGTTTGTTCTTTGGGTTGTCTCGGTTGTCGAGCAAGGAAGGTAGGTCGCAATGCTTATCGGGGACATGGACATATCAAGGTTGATGGTTTATGCGGCAGTTGAGGAAGAGAAGGCGAGGGACAGAGAAGAGTTTAGAAATAAGAGAGCAAAGACCGAACGAGTCCGACAAAGAGAGGTAATTCAAATCGTTCCTTCTTTCAAGAAAGGCAAAAGGGACTCGCTCCATCATCTGTTAGAGCACTGCACTTTGATACAGAGGTGAATTTAATGTTCGACCAAGGACTTCGTGGCTGTATCAAAGACAATCTTCGGGTAGTGTGGCGCAAGGGAGTAGTAAGCCTCCTGCCTGCGCCAAGTGTGGTAGGAACCACTCAGGTATTTGTCGAGAGGGCTCCGTTGGTTGTTTCAAGTGTGGTCAGAATGGACATTTCATGCGAGTGTCCAAAGAATATGCAGGTAATGGGGAAATAAAGCACGCTTTCTTGATTGTTCCCTGCATGGGACGACACCTAGAGGAGCTACTCGTACCGGTGGAGGAGCAAACCGCCTTTATGCAATCACCGACGCCATGAGCAAGAAAATTCTCCAAATGTTGTCACCGTATGATCAAAGTCTTTGCTTTTGATTTGTATGCTTTGCTAGACCCAGGAGCAAGTTTATCTTTTGTAACTCCTTATGTTGCAAATAAGTTTGAGGTTCTTCCTGAAAGACTTTGTGAACCCTTTTGTGTTTCTACACCTGTTGGGGAATCTATTCTAGCAGAAAGAGTCTATCGTGATTGTCCTGTTTCCATCAGTCACAAGAGCACCAGGGCTGATTTGGTTGAGTTAGACATGATAGATTTCGATGTCATTCTAGGTATGAATTGGCTACATGCTTGTTATCCATCGATAGACTGTAGAACTCGAGTGGTCAAGTTTGATTCGAACGAGCGGTCTTAGAGTGGAGTAGTAGCTCAGTAGTGCCTAAGGGTCATTTCATTTCGTACCTTAAGGCGAAAAAGTTAGTTTCGAAGGGTTGTATCTATCACTTAGTCCGAGTTCATGACTCTAGTGTTGAGATACCTCATTTCCAGTCAGTTCCTATAGTAAGAGAGTTTCCAGAAGTTTTTCCTGATGATCTACCCGGAATTCCTCCTGAGAGAGAAATAGATTTCGGCATAGATCTCATTACAGATACTCGTCCTATCTCTATTCCGCCATATAGAATGGCACCAGCAGAGTTGAAAGAGTTGAAAGAGCAGTTGAAAGATCTCCTAGATAAGGGTTTCATTCGACCTAGTGTCTCGCCTTGGGGAGCTCCGGTATTGTTTGTGAGAATGAAAGATGGTTCCCTTAGAATGTGTATAGACTATGAATAAGGTTACCTTCAAGAAAAAGTACCCTCTTCCAAGGATTGATGATCTTTTTGATCAGCTTCAGGGTGCCACTTGTTTTTCAAAGATTGACCTCCGATCAGGCTATCATCAGTTAAGGGTAAGGGAATGTGATATCCCGAGGCGACTTTCGAACTGTGTATGGTCATTATGAGTTTTTAGTCATGTCCTTTGGTTTGACCAATGCACCTGACTTTCATGGACTTGATGAATAGAGTCTTCAAACCTTATTTAGATATGTTTGTTATTGTCTTTATTGATGACATACTAATCTATTCAAGAAATGAAGAAGATCATGCTAGCCATCTCAGAATAGTTCTTCAAACTTTGAAAGATAAAGAGTTGTATGCCAAGTTCTCTAAATGTGAGTTTTGGCTTAAGTCCGCATGGCGTTCTAGGCCACATTGGTCCGTGATGGAATTAAAGTTGATACTCGAAAAATTGATGCGAGCAGACTGGCCTAGACCCACATCTCCAATCAAATTAGGAGTTTCTTGGGTTTGGCCATTATAGAAGGTTTGTTGAAGGGTTCTCGACTATTGCATCTCCTTTGACAAAGTTGACTCGTAAGACGGTGAAATTTCAATGGTCCAAGCTTGTGAGAAAAGCTTCAGAATTGAAAAGAGATTGATTACACTCAGCTTTGACGCTACGGAAGGTACTCAAGGTTTTGTGGTGTATTGTGATGCATCTAGAGTTGGTTTGGGTTGTGTCTTAATGCAGAATGGCAAAGTTATAGCTTATGCCTCCGCATACCAAGGTTCATGAGAAGAACTACCCAACTCATGATTTAGAGCTAGTCTTGTAGTATTTGCTTTGAAGATATGGCGTCATTACTTGTATGGTGTGCATGTCGACATATTCATCGATCACAAGAGCCTTCAATATGTGCTTACTCGGAGGAGCTTAATCTCGCATGCAGGAGGTGGTTAGAGTTACTCAAGGATTATGACCGAGTATTCTTTACCACCCGTAAGGCTAATGTTGTTGCCGATTCTTTCGAGCAGTTGTCTATGGGTAGCACCGCCATATCAAGAAGGAAGGAAAGAGTTAGCAAAAGATGTACAGATCGGCATGCCCGGAGTCGAATTACAGATTCCGCAGAAGGAGAAATAGCGATGTGACGCGGCCGAGTCATCATTAATGTCGAGTGAAAGAGAAGCAAGATCAAGATCCCATTTTGCTTGAGTTGAAGGCAAATGTTCAAAAGCAAAGAGTATTAGCTTTTGAACAAGGGGGAGATGGTGTTTTGAGATTTCAAGGTAGATTGTGCGTACCTATGGTAGATGGACTCAAGAGAGGATTATGGCGGAAGCTCACACTCAGATATTCTATTCATCCGGTTCCACCAAGATGTATCGTGATTTGCGTGAAGTTTATTGGTGGAATGGCATGAAGAAGGGCATTGCTGAGTTTGTTGCTAAGTGTCCAAATTGCCAACAAGTGAAAGTTGAACACCAAAGGCGGTGGTTTGGCTCAGAGGATAGAACTTCCAGAGTGGAAGTGGGAGATGATCAATATGGATTTCATCACGGGGTTGCCAAGGTCTCGCAGACAAAGATGATTCTATTTGGGTGATTGTCGATGAATGACAAAGTCACCATTTTCTACCAGAAAGACTACCCTTTCAAAGTAAGATTATGCCAAGTTGTATATTCGAGAGATAGTGAGACTTCATGGAGTCCCAATCTCCATTATTTCAGATAGAGGTGCACGCTTTGCATCGCATAGCCTGAAATCTTTTCGAAAGGCTTGGGTTCAAATGTGAACTTGGCACGCTTTCATCCTCGTGATGGGCAAGCAGAGCGCACTATTCGGACTTTAGAAGATATCTTTGAGAGCTTGTGTGATCGATTTCAAAGGTAATTGGGATGATCACCTACCTCTCATTGAGTTTGCCTATAACAACAGTTATCACTCTAGCATCCAGATGGCTCCATATGAAGCTCTTTATGGGAGAAGATGTAGATCTCCTATTGGATGGTTTGAAGTGGGTGAAGCACAGTTGATAGGACCAGATTTAGTTCACCAAGCTATGGAGAAGGTGAAAGTGATTCAAGAGAGGTTAAAAACGGCACAGAGTCGTCAGAAATCCTACACTGATGTTAGGAGAAAGGGCGTTAGAGTTTGAAGTAGATGATTGGGTATATTTGAAGGTTTCACCCATGAAGGGGGTTATGAGGTTTGGTAAGAAAGGGAAACTTAATCCCCGATATATTGGACCTTATCGCATAGTCAAGAGAGTTGGCAATGTAGCTTATGAGTTGGAGCTACCACAGGAGCTAGCAGCAGTCCATCCGGTATTTCATATCTCCATGTCAAGAAGTGCATAGGCGATCCTTCATTGATCCTACCGATCGAAAGTATCAAGATCAAGGATAACTTATCTTATGAGGAGATTCTGTTCAAATTTTAGATCGGCAAGTTCAAGGTTGAGAACAAAGGATGTAGCCTCGACCAAGGTCCTTTGGAGGAACCAATTTGTTGAGGAAGCTACTTGGGAAGCCGAAGAAGACATGAAGAAGAGATATCCATATCTCTTTGAATCCGCACATCAAGGTATTAATTTCCTTCTTAGTGCTCTTTAAATTATAGTGGGCATATTGTTGTTGTTGTTGTTGCATAGTTGCTTGTTGGGTGTTTGAGTTGTTGTTGCACCCTTAGCTTAGTAAGAATCACTTCATTCGAGGACGAATGTTCCCAAGGGAGAGATATTGTAACATCCGACAATTTTAAATAGCTATGAAGAAGCTTGAAATTTGAAAGTAGCTATTTTTGGAAATTCAGAATCTGGAAAATTAGAATCTGGAAAAATTTGGCTAAGTGTGGAAATCAGTGATTTTTGGCCAACTTTGAGCAGTCGTAACTCCTAGATCACGATGAGTTAGGAGTAGTTCCAGTTATGGTTGCGAAGCTTGTGGAATGATCTTTCCAACGCCACTGAGATTGCTCGATTTCGAGTTTGTATGAGTGAGTTATGGCCATTGAAAGTTGGGCAGTTGGCAGGGAATCCGTCCCGGAAATTTTAAGGGCATTTTGGTCTTTTCCCTAGCCATTTCTTTTGAGGTTATATTGTGTGTTAGGCTGTTTTTGGATCATTTTTATCCTATTCTAAAAGAGAAAGAGTTAGGGTTCTTGAGAAGAGAAGAAGAGGAGAAGAAGAGAAGAAGAGGAGAAGAAGAGGAGAAAGGAGATCAACTAGTTTCCTTTGTGGATTTTCGTCGGGGGTGATCCCTATCAAGGTATGTGAGTTTTTTGTATGGTCTGATCCTTTCCCCCACACACCAAGCTCTTTTTTTTATGATTTGAGAAAAGATTGGTTTGGTGTTGAAGTTGTTGAAGTTGTTAGTTGTTGTTGATGTTGTTAGTTGTTGTTGATGTTGTTAGTTGTGTTGTTGAAGTTATTGTTGGTTGTGGGACATGATTGGATTGTGTATTTGAGTTGTAAATTATTGTATGTTGGGAGATTGATGATCCCTAGTGGTTGGGGTTAAATCCATTGAAGTAAGGGTGGTTTAAAGTTGAAGAAAAGAGGGAGGAAAGTTGTGTTTTTTTTTCTGGGAACAGGGGCTGGTGCCTGGCAGTGTGGCCAGCAGCCCCATTTGAAGTTGAGGGCTGGCGCCCCGTGCCTCGTAGAGCGCCAAGGACGCAATCCTTCCCGTTACCTTAATTCCCCATTTGTATTTTATTTTGTTCCTAGGTATTATACCTATGTTTCCTAGTTGTTTCCAACACTCCAAGGTACTTCTAAAAGTCAAGAACTTATCCGTAACATGTGAGCAAACACCTTGAATCAAAATTCCAATTCAAGGAGAGTTAGTTAGAAGTCAAGTGAAGTTAGAAATTAAGAGTTAAGCTTAGAAGTTAAGCAAGTCAAGCTAGTTGTAAAGTTGTTCAAGAGTCTTTATTAAACGTTTTAACTTTATTTTTAGACTCAAATGTCAAGTTAAGAAAAGAGTTTAGAGTTTCAAGCTAAGAGTCTCAAGTTTCAAGTTGAGTTCATTTTCTCAAAGTTATTAGGGAACTATGTATTCCCAAAGAAGTTTTAAAGAAATGTCTTTACATTTAAACAAGGTTGGAAATTGAAATTTCCAAAGAGCCTTCGGGATAGTTTTTTTTTGAGTAATTATCTCATGTCAGCAGGAAGAAATGTGTTTTAAAAACATAAGAGCCAGTACATTTTGGGAGTAGTATCGAGCACCGAATTGGGGAGCGTTCAAAGAACCCACACCCATAGAACCATGTTAGCCACCATGGGTAGAAATGGATCATACTCTTTAGATGAATACTTTTCATAGTAGACTAGTGGATCCATTAGGCAGTTCAGGTCTTATACCTTTGGTCGGGTATAGGATGCTCTGGCAGCGTGAGGTTGATCGCTGTATCATCACTTTAGCTCTTATGTGATGGTTGTCGGTTAGAGAAACTCCCACAGCAGTTATTGTATTTTTATACACGAAAATTATTGTATTTTATATACATCAGTTTAATTGTATTTCTATATACATCTCAGTTTATTGTATCCTTGTATACACACGAGTTTTATAGCATGTTTTAAACAGTCTTTCTTTATATCACATTTGTTTTAAATTGCCTTATATTGAAAGAAGTCAGTCAGGTTGAGTTGAGTTGAACAAGGTAAACGTTTCAGTTTCTTCCAAATTTCCTTCTAGCCTATGTTGCTTAGTTCACTACCGCATACTCGTACTTTCCATGTCGATGCGGTTGGCTGCATCGCCTTATGATGCAGATACAGTGTACCGGATCAAAGATCCCGCTCGTCGTTGATCCAAATTGAGCACTCCAGAGTCGGTGAGCCTCCTGCATTCCGAGGACTCAATTATTTTTGTGTTCTTAGTTTTTGTATTATTAGGATGTCATGGTCCGTCCCAACATCCATCTCGATTTAGAGGCTTCATAGATCGATCGATTAGTTTGGAGTCTCTCATGCATGTATATATTTAAATATCCTATTTTGAGACTCGAGATGCCTTGTTGGCAAATTACTTTCAGTTGAGTTATTTTATAACCTTTCATTGCATTGAGTTATCCTGTTGAGTTAAGTTTCCGCTGAGTTAAGAAAGCCAGGCCAAGGGTTCGCTTGGGGGCCAGCGATGGTCTTCAAGTGCCGGTCACGTCCGGGGTGTAGGCTCGGGGCGTGACACTTTCAAACTCATGGTTACAGTCTTGTAAAATATTCATCATAGTTAGTATGTTGTCAAAGGAATCTTCATTCCTTTCTACTCCTATTTCATTAATTAAATTATCATTCTCTGAATCTGATGTGTCTGATTGACTGTTTCTTTCTTCTGTTGTATCTACGCTTACTACTGAATATATACTTTTGTGTCTGACATATATTCATCTACATTTAATAGGGTTTCTTGAAAGTCTTCTATTAACTGAGAATTTCTAGTTTTCAAATTATTTCTCTTAGGGCATGTATTTGCTAAGTATTCTATACTTCCACAAGTATAGCATTCTAATTTATTTTTATAATTCCTCTCATTTCTATATTTCCTAACATGTCTATCTCTATTTAAATATGGCTTTCTAGCTGAAGATTTTCTTAAAAAATATTTTTTATGTCTGTAAGGTTTTTGGTTATAGGTTATTCTTCTTTTATATTTTCTTATTTTACTAGGTTCTTTATCATAACTTTGGGTGGTATATATCATTGTCTTGCAAAAGTTCATTTCATTTTGTTTTAATTGCTTTTGTATTTGTATATTTGTACACTTTTCTGTTAGTATTTCCATTATGTGATTTATTCTTTGTCCTATAGGCCATAGGAGTGCAGGGTTTTGTACCACTCCTTCTCTTTTATACCATCTTTCTTCTATTTCTCTTCCCAAAGCTCCTGGTAATTTATTAAATAATCTTTTTCCTAGTTTTTCATTAAATGTATTCCCACTAATAGTACAATAGTAAAAATAATCTTTAAGAAAACTCTTTATGTGTATCCAATTGGATATACTTAATTGTTCTAATTTTATTACAGCATTTCTTTGTAATGTTACTAAGCCACTATTTGGGTCTTCTCCCGTTAATAACACATGTATTTTATTTGTGAAATTATATGGATTTGGTCCCAATTCGATTAATCCTTGAAATTCTTGTGGATAGGTTTGTTTATAAGATTCCCATACTACTTTACAGGATTCTCCTAAAAAGGTTTCTAAGTATCTATACATAGTCTCAGCGTCTGTTTCTTGATAATTTTTAATAAAATCTGCTACTACTATTCCTTTTCATATGTCTATTACTGTATTCCACATTTGTGGATCATGTGCAGCTATATTTAATATTTTTCCTTTCTTTCCTCCTTCTTGTAATCTAATAGGTTCTTCTATAGGCATTCTTTTTCCTGCTGGTCTAATATTTTTTTTTATTTCTTGGTCAGGTCTAATCCATGGTCATCTAGGCAAATTACATGTACTATAACTAACACTTGGGGCTACAGTAGTTCTTTGGAAAGGGCTAGCACTGTGTGAACTAGTCGCTTCATCCATTAGTTCTGTATAACTAGTTATGGATAAAGTATCTATTTTCTCTTCATTTATGCATTCTGGTTCGTCTCTTCTATATGCTAAATTATCATCTCTTTCTAGACATATTCTAAAATGTTCTATTGTTTCCATTATAGCCATTTTACCTTTCTTACATCATCTACACTTAAAAACTGTAATATTATTTTCTTGATATTGTCTTTTTGCTTCTTCAATGGCTTTTTCTACCTCGTACCCTTCTTGTATTAGTTCTATATTCATGAATTCTTCTTGTTTTGTTTCTATGGTACTTTCAGTTTCATTGTCATCTAAATCTCTTTGACTAGTATAATTATAGTCTGTAAACCTAATTGATGTTTCTCCTTTCGAGCTAGTATACATTAAATGTTGTTCGGGAGCAAATACCTTTGGCTTGCTTAATTTATCTAAGTTCCATTCTAGTCCCGCGTATTCTTCTGGGTTTATTTTTATTGGTTTGACTAGTTTTATTCCTTTATTACCCATTACTTCTACCACATCATTTACTTGAAGCTTGAATTTTGTATTACTACTTAAGGTCATATTTCCTATGAAACCTACACACATTAATAAATTATTTCCACTATTCATTTCTTCGTATCTTTTTGTCTGGATTCCTATTTTAATATGTTTTCCAAATTCTTTTAGATTAATTAAAAAATCTGGGCTAATATAAAATATTCCGTCATTACTAGTCATATCTACTTCTGTTAATCCTATGATAGATTTTTTAAGATCTGACCAACGATCATCATAAAGAACAATTAGAACTTTAGATCCTAAATTTTTTCTAGTTAGTCCTTTTATTCCTATGACTATTAGTCCCATATGCATTAGCATTTGTTTGGGGTTTTTTATCGTCTTTATGGAAGCTAGATTTACCAAGTTTAAAGTTGCAAAGTTGTCTCCTATTGCTGATATTTGTTCTTCTCTATAGTGTCTGTATAATTGATTATCTCTAGAGAAATATTTTATATTGTATAATGTTTTTGGATTTAATAATTTTAGTTGATTTTGTTGAAAAAATTGTAAATCTCTATCTACGTCTATAATTTCATTCAATTCTTGATTTTCTTCTATAGTTGATGCTCTTCTAGATAATATTCGTGAAATCAAGTCGTTCCCTATTTGATTTTCTGAGAAACTTGGTCTGCTTTCTTGGGTCGTTCTTCTATTTGAAAGAAAGTCCATTGTTGACGTTTTCTAGTTAACTTGTGTTTTTCTTGTTTAGGTGTTATTTCTACTTTCTTAAGTTGAGTAATTAATTCATCTATGTCTGTATTTTTATGAATTTGTTCAGGTTGTTTTTCTTTTAATATTTTATCTATGTTTATGTTTAATTTTATTAGTAATGCTATTATTGTATTGTTTTGTTTTAGGATTACTTTGTCTGTTTGGCTTGAAGGAATGTGACTAGAATATCCTATTGGCTCCTGATGGAAGTTGGTTGTATATTCTAATGTTTTTTTATAATTTATGTCTTCTTCACTCATGAGAGTGAGATCATTTCAAGTCTTGTAATTATTTCTTTTAAATGACTAATTTCAGTAGTTATTTTTTCTACTTGTTCTATAATTTTCGTTATTACTTGAGTATTTTTAATTTCTAATTCTTTAGGCTTTTCTATTATAGTTTTTACCAGTTTTTCTATTTCTATTTTAGTAGGTATTTTTTCTAGATTAAATTTTGTATTTAAATATTGAATTTTTTTATCTATTTCTAGTTCTTGTGCTTTTAAGAAGTCGAAATTCTTTTCTAATTTGTCTAATATTTTAAATTGTTTATTTTGTACTACTTCGATTGCTTGTAATAGTTTTATTATAATTTTATCTTGTTGTTGAATTTTTTCACTAAGATTTATTGTTAAGTCTATTAAAGTATTATATTGCTTATCTTCAGAGTGTAGTATATGTTCTCTTTCAGAAAAATTACACTTTAAAATATTATTTTTGTATAGCGATCTGTATTTCTTTTCTGGATGTATTCTCAAGTCTAAGTATTCCAGATGCCTTAATGAATCTATTTTTCTATCCTAGTGAACTTTTAACTTGACTAATTTTTTTATAGTATTCTATTCTGTTAGTAGTATGTTTTATATCTAATTTAATATTATTTATTTCTTTAATTAGATTATATCTATGTTCTACTAATGAATCTATAAGATAGGTCCATTTAAAATAATTAAATAATCATTTTAATTACGTGACGTTCAATCATTGGTTGCAATTTAATTATTTAATATAATTTTAAACTCACCCATTTTTAACTAAACCCCCCCCCCCCCAATACTTACTAAATCTGTCCGCCCCAATACAAATTAAATTCAGTTACCCAAGGTCCTGAAAATAAAATAGAAAATATGTTTATAATAATTGAAATGGCATAAAAGGCAAGTACTAGTTGATATAAAAAAAACATTGTATATTTGATATGACAGATGGTGAACTCATTATAGCAGAGAATTTATACTAATCTTGCCCACCAAATAAGTGCTAGTGGGAACATTCATAGGCCGTCTCATGAACTCATTCCTAACACTCAAATCATTACAAATTGTTCTAATTTTTTTAAAAAATAATAGAAATTAATTAATTGATATGTGTGTGTTTATTTACAACTTTCTCATACATAATTGCAAATTAAAAAGAAAGAAAGATATAATTTTCATCAATATATTATTTGTGTCTTAAATTATTTATCGTGTTTCTCTTTTATACGTCACTTAAAAAACATTAATTAGAACAAATTTTTTATGTTTTCCTCCTCATTTATGTCTTAACATATAATCTTTCTTCATTAAATATTTATTTTATATATTGAGTTGTTTGTAGTTTTCAAGAACAATTACTACTCCCTCTATCCCTAATTACTTGTCCACTTTTGAATTGACACACCTATTAAGAAAATAATTAATGAATAGTGAGTTTACCATTTTACCCCTATTAATTATGAAGTGGATGAAAAGTTCTACATTTTTCAAAATAATTAGTCATTTAATTGAGGGTATATTAGGTAAAAAGAATTTGTACTTTCTTGATTTGTCAAAATGGACAAGTAATTAGAGACAACTATAAAAGGAAAAGTGGACAAGTAATTAGGGACATAGGGAGTATTAAGGATAAAATAGAGTATAATTTTATCTTGAACTTCTAAAATAGCGTAACAAATAATTTGAGATACTTATTTTAAACAATTACGATAGATAATTTGATACGGAAGGAGTAATTTCTCTAATAAAAAGATGAACTCATTTTTTTCTACTTTTGCCAGCAAGAATGTGGCCTATATATAGTTTTTTGTGAGATTGTTATTTTCATTTTGGACATAACACATGGCCAAATATTGAGCACTGTTTTAATGATTTGATTAGCTGGTCCTTGGAACAAAAAGTTCTCAACCACTTAATTCTATAAACTAAATTTATTATTTTATTTGTTGATTTAAAAAAATCGTTTTTGCTTCAAACTTTTCCTATTTCTTTCCTTTGTCACATGCTTCCTCAGATATATTTTACTTGCAATGGTATTAAAAATATATTAATTAAAATAATAATTTGATTAACATATCTTTTTACTCTTTGATTTCAATATTTAATACTTCCCTTCCCTCTTTGCTTGTCTATTTTTTTCTTTTTATTTGTTCAGTTTTCTTTTTACTTGTCCCTTTTTAATTGTCATTTTTGACAAATCAATAAATGACAATTTTTTTACCTATTATAGCCTTAATTTATTAACATTAACTTAGTATTAGTGAGTAAAGATATTTGGGATCCTATCAATTTAATAGGGATAAAATGATAAACTTACTATAGTAATTAATATTTTCTTAATAAATGTGTCAAGTCAAAATTTGACAAGTAAAAAACAACATAGGGGAGTACTATTTTTTTTCACCACATTAATTAATCTCTTTTCACAATTATGGAGGGTAAATGACAATTATTTGAACCGGCAAATTTTAGCAAGTTTTTCTAACCGGATTGAAATCGTGAGACAGTTTGGTTCTCTAGACCCATCTGTCACCCTGAAGAAGGGGCGTGGTGTTGAAATTGTTGAACCGGAGAAATGAGTTGGAAAGGAGTGGAACATAACAACTAAAATGAATAGGAGTTGAAAAAAGATGCCCAACTATATGAGAGCTTTCCTCTTTTGAAAAAAATAATAATCAAAGGGCTAGAATTTAGATGGAACGTCTCAGACCTAAAAAAAATGATAGAATTTGCCTTTATATGTAAAAAATAGTAACCTAAATTGTTATTGAAAAAAAAACATATACGTTGTGATGGAACAATTCGAATAAACCCTCCATTCAAATATTAGTCACTTTTGAAATTGAATTATTTTGCATGATTCAAAAATAACGTTACAAAAATAAAAGGAATAATATTTTGCCAGACAATTTAAAGGAAGTTTCTATCCAAAGACGTTATCATAGTGAGTTTGAAAATTTCTTTTTGGGACTTGTTAGTAGTTCACTAATTCTTTGTGCTCTCCGTTACCCATACAAGTGGGGCTATTGTACCAAAAATTATAAGTGGACCTAATCCCAAATGCCTAGAAGTTTATTGTTATGATTGATGTAGACAATTATTTGTATGTCAAGTTAATTCAAAGTACAATGACAAATATTCGATCTAGGGTGTTAAACATAGGAAATATTCTCGAGTTTTTACCTGTGTACTTTTAATCCCTGTACTTGTGGTTTTTTACAAATTCAATGGGACCTTATATCTATATGCACTAGCGATGGACTCATAGCAAATACTTGATCGTGTCTAGGCCTGGTATCCTACACTTTGCATTCATGATATCACATGATTCGAGACATGATAAGACATAACACCCAACTCCAAACTTGAACCGTATTTGACTAGAGACTCGACTCTTGACTCAAACCTTGGACTCGACCCAAACTCGAGCCTGATCTGAGACTCGACTCTCAATTTCGATCGAGGATCCAAACCTAACCCTAACCCTAACGTGAAACTTGAACTTGAGACACAACCCCAACCCTCACTCTTGACCACCTCGATTCAGGATCAATAAAACCTGAACCTTGAGCACGACATAAAACCTCACTCCAACCTCTGAACCCAAATTCTAAACCCAACCATAACCCTCTGGCCCATGGCTCGACTCCATATGAGGCCCAACTCTCAATATTAACTTGAGACCTAACTCTCGACCCTTATAATTCGACTTTCATCCCTTATAACCCCAACGCCCCGACCCATGACCCGACTCTCCTCCCCAAACCTAGCATTCGATCGGGACCTGACCAAAGTCAAGTCCAGAGTCGGGATCAGAGTCAATACCTCGTGTTAGGGTTGGTTAGACTCTTGGGTCGAGGCTCAAGTTAGGATAAAATTTTGGGTTCGTGTTAAAGGGTATTGGGGGTCCAGGTCTAGTGTCGTATAATATTTGCTCAGATTAGCCTAAATATTCTTGGAACAATATTTTCTTCTTACCAACTAGACACTAAAAATAAGTAAATCATTTACATTTTCAAAAAATATTTTTCTTGAAAAACACTTTCCTTCATACCATACACCCCCACCCGGCCAATATGCCATTATAGCGATCCTATATGGTGTGATATAGAGAAATACAAAGAACTACTTCCTCCAATTGATATTATATGTTATTTTCACTTAGGTATACCCATTAAGAAATTCACTCACCCCTAAAACATAAAATATGTTTTGACTAAATTATCCTTAATTAAATAGTGTACCTATATCTAATATGATTTTTTGGTTATGTAAAACCCAACCTTTTCTTAAATAATGGTACATTTACAAAAGAAAAATCAATACATTCTTAATTACGTAATAAATTACTATTTATTTTTAAGTTAAGTATAAAAACTAAAACATCATATAATGTGGACCAGAAGAGTAAACAATTACTAGATAGGAAGACGATAGGTGTAAAGTTCACACCCTTAGGCCTTAACTACTAAATTAATATTCTTTACTCCTTTTTATTTCTTTGTTGTCAATTTTAATTTCCTCTTAAAGTAATATAGAAAGCTACTCTCACTACAACTAGAAGAAATCCTAGAAAATTGAATATGTTCAAAGTGGTCCTCAGTTGCAATGCAAAAAGAAAAACATTGCTTTCATAGTAGATGGAAAATTATAAGCGCGCACATTTTAGTGTAGGAATTAAAAATAAGTTATATAGCATGCTCATACTAACTTATTGGTGACTTTGTAGGTGCAGACAATTGCTATCTTATTTGCACAAGATAGAAATAAAATTACGTACGCATCATACACACCTAGATGGTATGTTGTTATTGTTTGTTTAGTTGCTAGAGTAATTTATATTATTAATGAATAATCAGAAGTCTATTGCTAGTTAATAATGTTCTTATTATTAAATTCAGAATGATTAAAAATCTAAACGAAGCTAATTTTCTGTGGAAAATGTTGATTCGTAACTGGGGTAAAACAAATAGGAGTTATAACATATTTAACATGTCAAATAATAATTATAGGTCTAATAACATAACTTTCTTTTACACTATCAAATATATAAAACTTAAATTCATATATAAAATTTAATTAAGCAAAATAAATTCATATACACAAGTGTTTACATTCAAATAGGTAAGAGTTGATTAAGGAAACAAGAATATTGAATTTGTCAAATATCTTATACTAGTAAACACACAAACACTATATCCAGAAAAACAAAAAATCACAATCGACATATCCAATAAAAACAATACATTAGGTGCACATTCTTAGCAAAAGTGGGAAACAATTAATTACGCTAAGGACAATTTTAATTGTGTCATTAGGCTTAGTTCCAAAATCGTCACTCAATCAACAATAAATATTGTTGGTTTATAGATCTTGTTTTTTTGTACTGTTATAGTAAGACAAAAGTTTATACATTTTAATGACAGTTTTTTTGTTGTTGCTTTGTTTTACAACAACAAAGACACGTAAGATACTAATACAAGAATGTACTATTTTTTTCTTACAGTATTATTTATATCTTTTGTTTCAGTTTTATTATCTTGTAAAAGAAGCTTTGAATTAGTTCTTAATTAATAGATTTTAGGGACCACATGTGATGCAAAACTTTCTAATTTGACAGGCGAATATAATTAAATTAACGATAACTATAAATGTTACTAAGCTCCTCGACATTAACTTTTACTATAAGATATTGTCAGAGGCAGCGGAGCCAGTACTAGCAATTAATTAGGGGTTCTAAATTTTCTTCCCCTTTCATAGCATTGAGTTGTCAACAGTTTTATTGGGGGTTCACAAGTTAATACTTATATATTTACTTAATTTTCTAGTACAGATATGAAGTCTACGAAAAAGCTACTGGGTTCGTCCGAACCCACTAAACCCCCACCTAGCTCCGCCCCTAGATATTACACTTATATATACGGTCAACTATTTGGAAATAATATTTCATTCATTTTATTTTATAATATACAATTTGTTTAATCCGTCCGGAACACAATTAAACAGTCACTTATTTCTAATCACACCTTCCATTTAGAAAAGATAACTTTTAAAGTCTAATTATTTACTTTTCTACTTGTTCACGCCCTCACTCGATTTGTATATATATATATTTGACCGTGTCAAAAGTATTTTTTTTCTTGAAATATAGTATGATCACATAGACGGAGCATCAATTAAACTTATAATTGATGAGTTATTATTGAATTTGAAATGGTCAAATGTGCAGTAAGAGAATCAAAATAGATCGAAGTTGAATCAATCAAATCTATCGAAGCTTTTAAAAAGTTACGACATTTGTTTCAGAACAATGTTTGGTACAAACACTAACCGTTACAACGGTATAAAAGCTGCTTTCCCAACGGATGTCGACAAAAATGGGACCCTCTTATCATGCCAAAATTTCTTCATCAAACAAAAAAACAAATTAACAATAATCAACAAAAAAAATAAAAATACAATGGTATGGGTAAAAATTTATTCGCATCTAGTATTTATATCGATTATAGACTTATAGTAATAGTGAAATATCAATTATTTGTTGAACCGCGAAGATTGTGTGAACGTAGGAACCTTGAATTCGGAAGCAAAAGAATTATAGAAGACGTCTTTGCTAAAATTGAAATGATTTTAACAACATTTGTACTTACTAGTAGTTATCCGAGTTGAAATGTTTTGTTATTATTTGAACTTAAATTTGTAACAATTCCAATATTATTGTTGAAAACCTTGTGTTTTATTAGATTGTTGTACTTTAGTTTTCTATAATATAATTCGTTTTAATAATTTGGCGAGCAAACTCTCACGATTAGAAAAAATAATTTGTTTTGCAAATGCTTTAATTTAGTGAGAAGGTGCAAGAGGTTGACAATGATAAATCTAATAAGAGGTAGCTAGAAATGAATTAAGGAAGATTTGAGTAGATGTAATTAAATAGGACATGACATATTTTTAGCTCACCGAAAATATGACTCTAAATAGGAGAGCATAGAGGTTGAGGATCAGAATAGAAAGTTAATTAGTAGGTAGTATAGGGAATCTCTTTCTTTATCGGTGGGAGACCATTTTATTATTGGCATAATACATAAACATGACCCTTAAACTACGACCTGTAACTTTGGATGTGCACAAGTAAGCACTTAAACTTGTATAAAATTGAAATAAATAGACACATCCGTCCTACATGACACCCTACATGGAAATTTTGTGTCATACGTGGCGTCCTACATGTGTCTACTTATTCAATTTTGTACAAGTTTAACTGTCTACTTGTGCATACTCAACATTGGAGGACATAGTTGTCCTCTGAAGCCAAGTTAAGGGTCATGTTTATGTATTATGCCTTTATTATTTGTTGTCGATATATTTATTTTCTTCAATTATTCTTCATAATTGTTTTTTATTCTTGTATTTTAAGGGCAAATTATAGAAATCACATACTTTTAAGACAAAATTACAATATATCCCTTAAACGTTTATAATTACAGAAATCCCTCAAACGGATACAATAATATAAGCGCTGATACATTAATCTGATGCGCGAGATACATTAATCGTTAAGTAAGATACATTACATTTTATACATGATACACTAATCTGATGTGCGCGATACACTAATCTGATGCGCGAAAATGAGGAATTTTGGAGATTTATAAAACTTATAGGGGATAATGGTAATAAGTAAACTAAAAAGTGAGATTTCTGTAATTTTTCCTTTTAATTTTCATACCTTTTTTGAAAAGTATCTTTTTGAGTCGAGCATCTATCGAAAATAGTCTCTCTAAAAAAAAGGGAAATTGCTCATATGTATTATCTTCTTTCGACTCTACTTGTGGAACTGAATTTATTACTATTACCATTTATAATTTGAATTAAAAATATTAAATCAAACCAAATCTCATGTGTTATTTTATTTATTTAGTGCATTGAGCGTATACCCGATCTCCTTCGATAATAATTGACATGATATAGTTGTAATGTTTTGCCTTTAATTTCATTTTTTTTTTAAATTGTACTTTGCCTTTTTAAATTTATTTCTCGAGTACTATACTTTATATTAACACAACAACTCTAGTATGATAAACAAAAATACAACATTCTGTTAGCATGAAAAGGAGTAATTGTATTAGGCCAGAGAGTAATTATAATTGTTTTAAAATGATTATAAAATGGCTAAATAAGCCAGCTTAAAATGACGAAAAAGAAGCTTAGTGGAAATTTTCCAGAACAAATTAACGTTTGTGTCACAGGCTGTTATTTAGAACTGATGACAAGGATGGCCAGCAGCTTACACGTGTCAAATAACTTTATTTATTCATGACAGACATGTCACAAGGAATGGATTAAGGAATAAAATCTTCTGATTTGAATATGACTGGAGGGATCAATTTTTTTTTTTTCATTCTCATATTTTGTTGTCATTTAATTTCTATTAATATAAAAAATAAAAATATTTTGATTGTCATATGATTTTTTTGTTAATATTATTTCTTATTTGAATGTTACTGATGTAACGATTTGTCAATTTTGATGACTGTTTTACTACATTAAACGAATCTTATTGATTTCCTTCTAATAACTTGAAAGATTTTATTATTGAAATTCAAATTGAGGCTTTACACTGGTAGGATAGTGACTTTAATGTAATAAAATAAAAAAAATGTGTTCGTTTTTACATATTCAATGTTGATTAAAAATCATAAAATCTCTTTTTGATGTTTTTGGGACACTATATTTCTTTTTTACTTTCATATCAACAGATTGGTACCGGCTTTAAATCTAAAATAATTTAGAGTCTGTTTGATATTGTTGTTATGAGTTCAGAAGTATTTATTTCGATAAAAAAATATTTTTTTGAAATATTCGGTGTTTGACAAACGAGTAAAATTGTTTTTAAATGGAAGCAATTATTCTGTCATTGAGAAGAAGCTAAAATTTTCTACTTCTTAAAAAAAAAAAGAATTTTTTTATCAAGACTAAAATATTCATTCTATATATACATTTTTACCAATATATCACTTATTAATTAATTAGTATATCTCATAAGTTTGGTTAAGTTTCATTTAAGAATTTTATATTTTATTTTAATATAATAATTTTTTTATATTTTATTTTACCTTTATGTATTATTATTTTATTTATTATATTACGTATTGTTTTACATAATTAGAAAAAAGATAACAACAATATTGTTGCAAGATTAGAAAAATAAAAAAATAATTAAAGATTTTAACCCTCCAAAAAAGGTATAATATTGATTAAAAATTTGAATATTTACATTTAATTAAATAAAAATAAAAATTAAATTAATTTTTTTGTAATGGATATTAAAAATAGCTTCTCTCTATAAAAATAATATTAATACTAAAAGTACATTGATACTTGCCATTTTTCATAATTTGACTCTCAAAAATATTTTTAACAAATATTTGACAAACACAAATTGCTCATGAAAAACATTATTCAAATGAATTAGCCAAATATAAATTTTTTTTTCCAAAGCATCTTTTTGAAAAAGCGATTTTAAAAGAGTATTTCTGAAAATAAGCTGTTTTTAGTAATAATACGAAATAGGCTCTTAATAGGCAAACATTAAAGGGAAATTGTTAAATTAGCTTGACCATAATTCATAAATGAATATGGAAATTTGTATGTTCTTCGTCCTAAATTAATAGTACTAGTTATTTATTTACAAAATTAATAATTGACATTTTAAACTTTTAAGGTCAATATTTTGTTTTACTTAAATATCATGCACTGATTAATTTTAGAAATGTCAATACAGTTAAAAAGAATAGTTGTTACTAGTAGTAATTTTAAAGTAAATACTTAATTATTTTGAGTTAAAACTATAATTAAAATTGTACAAAAGAAAATTCATGGCACAATGATTACATTTCAAACAGCTCTGAAAAAATAAAGTTAGAATTATAGGCTAAATTAGCGGTGTTCGAGGTTGTCGTGGACCCCATTCTTAGTGTGTGGGTAACGAGCTGTCATCTCCAACTCCTCGACAGACTGTTTCCTACCCCCCACGAAATTCACTTCTTATACAAATAAACCCTCACTTCTACCACCATTTTCACCATTACCAAGCATTTCTTCTAAACCCCCCATCACTTAAAAATCCATTCTTTAAGCCTTTTTCATTTCTGGGTATCTCAAATTTGATTGGAAAATCAAGAAATGGCTGAGGAAACAAAGAAAATAGCTGAAGAAACAACCCCTGAAGTGGTGGTTTCTGATGTTACAGTGAGGGAGACACCTCAACCTGAGCCGGAAAATTTGCCGGAAACGCCGGAGAAAGATGCTGCTCCGGTGACCGGAGAATCGAAGGTTGAGGATGAAAAGGAGAAGGAACTTGTTGCCGAATCCAATTCGTTTAAGGAAGAAAGTAACAAGGTTGAAGAACTTCCTAATCCTGAACAAAAAGCATTGGCTGAATTGAAACAGATGGTTCAAGAAGCTCTTAACAAGCATGAATTCACTGCCCCTCCTCCTCCGCAGCCGGCAAAGGAAGAGGATGAGAAGAAAGCAGCCGTTTCCGCCGATGCCCCTGCTGAGGCACCGGAGGCAGAGCCAGTTACAGATGCGGCAGCGGCGACGACACCTGAGCCAGTGATAGAGGCAGAATCGGAACCGGTGGCCGAGAAGAAAGTTGAAACAGAGGAATTGGAGAAAACAGAGGAGAAAGTAACTCCACCGGAAACTGAAGCAACTCCGGCACCGGAAGCAGAGACACCATCTGAGCCATCGGCGACAGAGAAGGTGGAGGCAGTCGAAGAAATCAAGGAAACAATTGTTGAAGTACCGGCTGCGGTTGCTGTGGTGGCCTCCACGGAGGAGCCACCGGCTGCAGAAGCAGATGAAACAAAAACAGAGCAAACTCTTCCACCACCACCACCAGAAGAAGTATCCATATGGGGAATACCCCTTTTAGCAGATGAGAGAAGTGATGTAATCCTTCTCAAGTTTCTTCGAGCAAGAGATTTCAAGGTGAAAGAAGCTTTCACCATGTTGAAAAGTGTTGTTGCATGGAGAAAAGAATTCAAGATTGATGAACTCTTGGATGAGAAAGAATTAGGACAAGGACTTGAAAAAGTTGTTTACAATCATGGAGTAGACAAAGAAGGCCACCCTGTATGTTACAATGCATTTGGTGAGTTCCAAGACAAAGAATTGTACCAAAACACTTTTGCGGATGACAAGGAGAAGCTCACCAAGTTCCTCAGATGGAGAATTCAGTTCATGGAGAAGTCCATCAGGAATCTTGATTTTAGCCCTGATGGTATCAACACTTTTGTTCAGGTTCTTGATCTGAAGAATTCACCCGGACTCTTCTTTTACAAGAAAGAACTTCGCCAGGCCACCAATCGTGCCCTTCTATTACTCCAGGATAACTACCCTGAATTTGTTGCCAAGCAGGTACCTTTTTGTTTATACTAACAATATATATAACTTAAAACTGTTTTTATATTGTTATATGGTTTGGTATTTGGATATTAACTGGATTTTGATGTTATGGTGTGAAGGTGTTCATCAATGTTCCATGGTGGTACCCAGCTTACTACAGGATGATTAATGCATCTTTCACTACAAGGACCAAGAGCAAGTTTGTTTTTGCTGGTCCTTCAAGATCTGCTGAGACCCTTTTCAAGTAATTACTCCTAGTTCAGCCCTATTTTCATGTTATATTTGTTTGGATTGAGCAAATTCTGATAATGTTTATGAAAATTTAGATACATAGCACCAGAACAAGTACCAGCACAATATGGTGGACTTAGCAAGGAGGGTGAACAGGAATTCACCACTGCTGAACCAGCCACTGAGGAAATCATTAAGCCAGCTTCTAAACAAACCATTGAATTCCCAGTTACTGAGGTATGTGTTCAGTATTTGTTCACACTTGGTTACATAATTGTATTGGTGTCAGATTTATAAAGTGTGTGACTGTCTCATCTAGCTTAAACTATTAGTCAAAACACACTTTTATTATAACTTGAGAATCGAGCCGGGGAACACTTCTTAGTCTGCTCTGTTTGATATCTCATACAAAAGCTTAAGCTATTAGATCTGAACTCCAAAAATGTACTACTTTTTGATGGATCTGACATGCACCCGGCGTCACTTTCGAAGAAGTCTTGCAACATAATTAAAAAGAACATATTTTTATTTACTTAATTATATCTATGAGTGAATTGCATTTCATTTGTTGAATTTTTCAACTGTGTGTTGATTGTGTGAAAATGTTGGATTTTACAGAAGTGCACATTGGTTTGGGAAGCTAGAGTGACAGGTTGGGATGTATCATATGGAGCTGAATTTGTGCCTAGTGCTGAAGGTGGATACACCATTCTCATAGAGAAATCAAGAAAAGTTGGGGCAAATGAATCAGTAATCAGCACTAGCTACAAGGCAAGTGAAGCAGGCAAAGTGGTGATCACAATTGACAACCAAACTTCTAAAAAGAAGAAACTTGTTTACAGGTCCAAGAACAAGCTCTCAGATTGCTGAGCTTTCTTTTGTTGTTTCATAGATTTTTCTTTTGGGGGTTCTTGGTTGATATCAACTAGTATTATTATTTTGAGTTTTTTTGGGGGTATTTATTTATATTTTATTGGGGTTATTTTTGAAACTATTTTGCTGTTGGATTGTTTTTTAATTATATGGGGAACATTACAAAGGTGTTGAGATGTGGACAGAACCTTTGTTGGAGTACAAGTTATTGATACATTTTCTTCTGAAATATTTTGTGTAAATCTAATGCTGCCTGTCATTTTCCTTTCTTTTTTTGGTGATGTGAAGCTTAACGTTAGTTAATATATGCTTTTGTTTCCTATATTTTGGTCCATTGACTCCATTCTCATGAGTTGTTCATTTTTCTGTCTTTATGTGAAAAATCCCAAATTGTGATATTTTTGTATTACGGACAAAAGAAGTTCTAGTGAAATATTCCATGAGGATTTTACTTTTTAGTGTTGAGGGGTTGTTCAGATGATAACACATAAGTGAGCAAACTCATGATCTTTAGATTGAAAGCGAAAAATATTTATCATTTGAGCAATTCTCTCTCGTCAAAATAAATTATTATCTCATTTTCTGATTTGTCACGAATTTAGAATTTGCTTATGTGGGTCCAAAAGATAAGGTAGTACAAAAATTTAGCCTCCAACATTGTTCCGTAACTTTGGACGGAGATTCAAAATCGTCTTTTATCTGTAAAATAAAATTAAATATGGTCCTTCACCTTTTATCCAAACTGCTTTATTTTTATCCTCAAAATATGTGATGTTTCCACTTAGCACTCCAACAGACTCAAATTTAAGGTAATGCTACACTGACAACAACAACGTATATTCTCGAGAAGTGCTCGCGAGTTTGACTTTCAATGAATTCTGTTACATAAAACATTTCACTCCCTAATTAACTATTTGAAAAAAGAGAAACTAGACCATGATTTGATGGATATATATTATATATATGATGTATCACTCTCTAATTTAGCAATGACTCTGAAAAATAACACAAAAAAAGTAGTAGTATCTGTCAAGCATTTAGAAATCTAAATTTTTTAAAAGCATTCTCTTTTCGAAAAGAGGAAAAGATTACACCAAAAAAAAAGTCTGGAAAAATATTGTTACAGCACGTAAAGCAAGTATTTGTATGAATATATTTTTCTTTTGCAACAAAGTACTAGTAGTTGTTTAATTGCTTTTGTTTATTGTTGAACCTGCAAAAAGGGTTGGTATTAAAGTGAGGTTCTAATCATTTTACCCACCAACTTTACATTAACGTAATAATAAGAATTAAAGAGTTTTAGGTTCTTCCATCATTATCAATGAGCAGGTTTTAGATGTTTCTCAATTATTTTTCTTTAAAATAAGGTAGTATCAATGGCCCCAACCATAATGTTATTAGAACATTTCATAATCCAAATTGTTATCTAATCCAAAGACTTTTGGTCGATGCTGGAAATTGAAATCTATTGCCTTTAATTGTGCCTAAATATATGCTGATGATACATATTGAAAAAGGATCGGATACAAACTCACAATATATAATATGATTATCGTGTCATTGCGAAATTCATTTTTCTGACTTTTAAGGAATTTATTTTCTTATAGCAATGCCAAATATGAAATATTGGCATTCTTCTACATAACAATCACACCCGTCAATATCGTCCAATGATGATTATCGGAGTAGGAATGATTATTAATTAGCCATTACATATGGGATAATTGTGGTTTGTGTACACTATACCTTTCCTATACCTTACTCGTGAGATATCATCAAATATGTTGTTCTTGTATAGGTGATAACATTTTATACAAAAATACGAAAAGAAATATTCATTGGCGTTAATGAAAATATTACGTTAATGAAAATATCAAGTGTGAATATTTTCTTTTTTTTTTTTTACATAAAAAAAAAAAAGAAATATTATTGGTTTGAATACTAGTGATAAATTGGTGTAAACGTGCAATACCATTGTAGATGGGGGTCGATTTAATTGCATCAAAAAAAGAAGAAAAAGAAAAGCAAGAGAAGAAATGATGGAAGAATAAGAGGGAGAACATGCTAAGGAAAAAATCTCCAATTAATAAAACGAATTGCTCCTACCTTTAGTAGACAATTTTGATAAGGTGGCTCCCAGATTAATTAATTATATTAATAAACAATTATAATGTAGACAAAAAAAAAAGAGTCGAGATTAGAGGCCCAAAACCTACTTAGTTTACCAGCAATAGTTACGTAGGAATAATATACATAAAATTTGATCTTATCCAAACATTTTATTGATTATTTTGTTCAGTGTCTACAACTTAATTGACCAATCTTTCAAACTTATCTAGTTCAAACTTTTTTCTATTTTCACTTTTATTTATTTATTATTCTAAAAAAACATTTTTTTAAACTTTTATTTGTTATTTTTAATATCATTAAAATATTTTTTTTCATAATTTTATTTTAATTAACACTATTTACTTTTTTTTAAAATTATTTTGTAAATCATGAATATTGCACTAGAATCTATGAATTTCCAATTCCAAGGTTCCACCAGAATTCAGAACCTTTTGACTTCTTAGGTTTCATTGAAACAAAGAACATTGGTTTTCTAACGACGTTTTGTTTGTAAATAATTAGTACTGTGATTTTAAGATAATCGTTTCCTTAATATTTCTGTCCGTTATATATTTCGCTTGCATTTATCAATAGAGTAAGTACATACAAATTTTGTATTTATACATTTAGAGAGAAATGTGAGATGAGAGAGATGTAAGATATGAGATATGAGAGGTGAGAGAGAAAGGAGAGATGAGAGATGAGATATGAGATATGATTTAAGATATGAAAGGTGTGAGAGGAGAGATCGATGAGAGATGAGATATGAAATGAGATGAGATGAGATGAGAGAGATGAAAGATATGAGATATGATTTAAGATATGAAAGGTGTGAGAGGAGAGATGAGATAAGATGAAATATAATATGAGATGAGATATACGATGAGATATGAGATAAGATGATGTGGAGATGTGAGATATGAGATGAGATATGAAAGATGAGAGAGATAAGAGATGGGAGAGATGAGAGATAAGAGATAAGAGAGATGAGATACGATGAGAGATATGCTATGAGATATGAGATGAGATGATATATGAAAGATGAGATGAGAGAGATGAAAGAGATGAGATGAGTGAAATACGAGAGATAAGAGATGTATGTGATATAAGATATAGATATAAGAGATAAGATATGAGATATGAGATGAGATGATATATGAAAGATGAGAGATGAGATGAGAGAGATATGAGATGAGGTATGAAAGATGAGAGAGATAAGAGATGAGAGAGATAAGATGAGTGAGATGAGAGTGATGTGAGATGAGATGAGATAAGAAAGATGAGATGAGAAAGATGAGAGAAGAGAGAGATTAGATATTAGATATGAGATGAGATGATATATGAAAGACAAGATGAGAGAGAAGATGAGATGAGTGAGATGAAAAGAGAGAGATTAGAGATATGACATGAGATATGAGATATGAGATGAGATGAGAGATATGATATGAGATATAAGATGAGATATGAGAAGTTATGAGAGATATAAGATGAGATATGAGATGTGATATGAGATGAGATGAGAGAGATGAGAGAGATTAGATATGAGATATGATATGATATATGAAAGATATGAGATGAGTGAGATGAAATGAGAGAGATTAGAGATATGATATGAGATATGAAATGAGATGAGAGAGATAAGAAATGAGAGATATGAGAGATAAGAGATAAGAGAGATGAGATGAGTGAGATGAGAGATATTAGAGATGAGAGAGATATGAGATGAGATAAAAAATGAGATGAGCTATGATGAGAGAGATGATAGATATGAGAAGATATATGAAAGATGAGATAAGAGATATGAAAAAGATTAGATGAGTGAAATTCGAGAGATGAGAGATATGATATGAGATATAAGATATAAGATATAAGATATAAGAGATGAGATATGAGATAAAATGATATATGAAAGATAAGAAATGAGATGAGAGAGATATAAAATGAGATATGAAAGATGAGATGAGATATGAAAGATGAGCTAGATGAGATGAGTGAGATGAGAGATGAAAGATGAAATAGATGTGAGATGAGATGAAATAAAAAAGATGAGATGAGAGAGATGAGAGATGAGATATGAGATGAGATGAGAGAGATGAGATGAGTGAGATGAAATGAGAGAGATGAGAAATATGATATGAGAAATGAAAGATGAGAGATATGAGAGAGATAAGAGATAAGAGATGAGAGAAATGAGACGAGTGAGATGAGAGAGATGTGAGATAAGATAAAAAAGAGATGAGATACTATAAAAGAGATGAAAGAGAGGAGATGAGAGAGATGAGATATATGATATGAAATATGAGATGAGATGATATATGAAAGATGAGATGAGAGAGATGAAAAAATGAGATGAGTGAAATACGAAATATGAGAGATATGATATGAGATATAAGATATAAGAGATGAGAAGAGATATGAAAGATGAAAGATGAAAGATGAGATGAGAGAGATATGAGATGAGATGGGGGGATAAGAAAGATGAGATGAGAGATGAGATATGCGATGATATATGAAAGATGAGATAAGTGAGATGAAATGAGATAGATGAGAGATATGCCATGAGATATGAGAGATGAGATGACATATGAGATATGAGATATGAGATATGAGATATGAAATATGAGAGAGATAAGAGATGAGATATGAATGATGCGAGAGATAATATGAGATGAGATGGGATAAGAAAGATGAGATGAGATGAGGGATGAGAAATGAGATGAGATGGGATAAGAAAGATGAGATGAGATAGAAAGATGAGATGAGTGAGATAAGAGAGGTGAGGGATGAGATGATATATGAAAGATGAGATGAGAGAGACGAAAGAGATGAGACAAGTAAGATGAGATATGAAATTTAATATGAGATGAGATGTGAGAATCTACTGTGAGAAGAGATGAGATAATTATGAGAGATAAGAGCTAATATATGAGATGAGATATAAGATGAGAGATGAGACGAGATATAAGTTATGAGATATGAGAGATGCCAAATGAGATATGATATGTGAAATATGAAATGAGATGATGTGAGATGAGATATGAGATGAGATATGAAATATGAGATGTGAGATGAGATATGAGATATGAGATGTGAGATGAGATATGATATGAGAGATGTGACATGAGAAATGAGATATGAGATATATGTGAGATGAGATATAAGATGAGAAATGAGATATGATACGAGACATGAGATATGAGATGATATATGAGAGATATTATGAGATGAGTTATATGTGAGATGAGACATGAGACATGAGATGAGATAATATGTGAGATGAGACATGAGACATGAGATGAGATATGAGACATGAGACATGAGATATGAGATATGAGATGAGATATATGTGAGATGAGATATAAGATATGAGACATGAGATGAGATATGAGATGAGATGAGAAATATGAGAGAGATATGAGATGAGTTATGAGATATAAGATGTGAGATGTTATGAGATATGAGATATGAGATATTATGCGATGAGATATGAGATGAGATATGTGAGATGAGATGAGATATGAGATAAGATATGAGATGAGATGTGAGATGTGAGATGTGAGATGTGAGATGTGAGATGAGAGATGAGATATGTTATGAGATATGAGATAAGATATGAGATATTATGCGATGAGATATGAGATGAGATATGAAATGAGTTATGAGATATGAGATATGAGATATTATGCGATGTGAGATATGATACGAGATGAGATATGAGATGAGATATGTGAGATGAGATATGAGATGAGATATGAGATATAAGTTATGAGATGAGATATTATGAGATATGAGATATGAGATATGAAATGAGTTATGAGATATGAGATGAGATATGAGATGAGATATGTGAGATGAGATATGAGATATAAGTTATGAGATGAGATATTATGAGATATGAGATGAGTTATGAGATATAAGATGAGATATGAGATATGAGATATTATGCGATGTGAGATATGATATGAGATGAGATATGAGACATGAGACATGAGATGAGATATGAGATGAGATGAGATATATGAGACATGAGATATGAGATATGAGATGAGATATATGAGACATGAGATATGAGATATGAGACATGAGACATGAGATATGAGATATGAGATATGAGATGAGATATGAGATATGAGACATGAGATGAGATATATGTGAGATGAGATATGAGATGAGATGAGAAATAATATATGTGAGATGAGATATGTGAGATGAGATGAGATATGAGATAAGATATGAGATGAGATGTGAGATATGAGATGAGATATGAAATGAGTTATGAGATATGAGATGAGATATGAGATATGAGATATTATGCGATGTGAGATATGATACGAGATGAGATATGAGATATGAGATATGAGATGAGATATGAGATATGAGATATAAGTTATGAGATGAGATATTATGAGATATGAAATATGAGATATGAGATGAGATACGATATGAGTTATGAGATATGAGATATTATGCGATGTGAGATATGATATGAGATATGAGATGAGATATGTGAGATGAGATATGAGATGAGATATGAGATATGAGATGAGATGAGATGAGCTATGAGATATGATATGAGAGATGTGTGATATGAGATATGAAATATGAGATATGAGATGAGATATGAGATATGAGATATGAGATGAGATATGAGATATTATGCGATGTGAGATATGATATGAGATATTATGCGATGTGAGATGAGATATGTGAGATGAGATATGAGATGAGATGAGATGAGCTATGAGATATGATATAAGAGATGTGTGATATGAGATGAGATATGAGATATGAGATATGAGATGAGATATGTGAGATGAGATATGAGATATGAGATATAATATGAGATATGAGATGAGATGAGATATATGAGACATGAGATATGAGATGAGATAAGATATGATATGAGATATATGAGATGAGATATGAGATATGAGATGAGATATATGTGAGATGAGATATGAGACATGAAACATGAGATATGAGATATGAGATATGAGATGAGATATATGTGAGATGAGACATGAGATGATGAGAGATGAGAGATGAGAGATGAGATATGAGATATGTTATGAGATATGAGATAAGATATGAGATATTATGAGATGAGATATGAAATGAGTTATGAGATGTGAGATGAGATATGAGATATTATGCGGTGTGAGATATGAGATGAGATATAAGATATGAGATGAGATATGAGATATGAGATGAGATATTATGAGATATGAGATATGAGATAAGATATGAGATGAGATATGAGATATGAGATATGAGATGAGATATTATGAGATATGAGATATGAGATGAGATATGAGATATGAGATGAGATATGATATGAGATGAGATATGAGATGAGATATAAGATATGAGATATGAGATGAGATATGAGATGAGATATGAGATATTATGAGATGTGAGATATGATATGAGATGAGATATGTGAGATGAGATATGAGATGAGATATGTGAGATGAGATATGAGATGAGATATGAGATATGAGATGAGATGAGCTATGAGATATGAGATGAGATATGAAAGATTAGATATGAGATGAAAGATGAGATATGAGATGAGATATGAGATATGAGATGAAATATGAGAGATGAGATATGTGAGATGAGATATAAGATATGATGAGATGAGATGAGATATGAGAGATGAGATGAGATATGAATGAGATATGATATGATATGAGATATGAGATGAGATATGAGATGAAATATGAGATTAGAGATGAGATATGAATGAGATATGATATGATATGAGATATGAGATGAGAAATGAGATTAGAGATGAGATATGAATGAGATATGATATGAGAAATGAGATTAGAGATGAGATATGAGATATGAGATATGAGATGAGAGATATTAGATATAAGATATGAGTTATAAATATGAAATATGAGATATGAGAAGAAGATTCATTTTTAGAGAGTAAAATAGATAATTGGGCTAAGGCATCTTCAAGCTTATACTCTATTTTTACTCTTTAAATATAGAGTTTTTTATTTTTTGAGACAATCAACTCCAACTTAATTTCTATTTTACTCTTTAGAAAAGATAAGATGTTCTTCTCTCTTCTCAATATTATATTATTATTATTTATATTACATCCTTATTTAAGTAATATAAATCATTCTTCTTCTTTTTTCAAATAATCATTTTATATAATTTTCATGAGATATAAGATTTTATTTTTTCAAATTGTTTATTTAATATAAAGTTATATTTTATTTCAAATTTTTAAGTAACATAAATTGCAAGCAAATATTCTATAATATACAAATTAATGAACAATTCAAATAAAAGTGAAATCATTAATGAAATACAATTACATAAACATTACATAAATACTCAACTTTCAAGATTATTACGTTACTCCCTTAAATGTTTTATCAATGCATTACAGAGTTAAAAATTATCACGGTTGTCCTTAATTTTTTTTATGTCTAGCTAAAAATTGTTCAAACAGGAAATTTTCAAATTATATTAGTGACAATTTTTTAAAAAAAAAAATTAACATATCATTAATTCGGGGCAAAAATAGTTTATATTAAATAATATATTTTTAAAAATATTATATTACATTTAAAAAGAATTACCAATATTAAATATTTAATTAATGGGATTATATGTAAAATAATATGTTCATTGCAATTAATACCAAAAAATTAAAATATTTAATTGCATATATAAATAATCAAAATCTAAATAGCAATAACATATTAGCAAATATTTCAATTCAAAAACTAAAAATAGATAGTACATACTTAGAACTTGAATGAGAAAAAAACAGAACAAAAGTCAAAACAGTGAGAAAAAAGACAGAGGTAGAAGTGACTCTGAAGATTGAAGTAGAAGAAGGAAAAGGAAACAGAGAGGAAGAAGATAGAAGAAATACGTATTGGTTGGACTTTGGAGTCGCCGGAAAAGTCTAGCTAGTGGCCTTAGGAGTCTAGTCGAAGATCCTAAAATTACCTTTTAGCTTTTAAAACCCTAAATTGGTCGCATTTTTTAAGAAAATACAAAAGGCGACATCTTTCTCATCTCTCACCTTTGTTAGCCATGGCGTCGTCTTTTGAAGATTGCCTCGCCACAAAGCTAAAAGGCGATGAAGGGTGGCCTCGTTGAGGTGATTGCCATTGATGATGAGGCGAGATCGCCTTTCACAACACCAGAAGAATCTAATTTAACTAGTCTTTGAACAAGCACTGTCCCTACATATAGAAAGATTTCAACAGCAGTAATTATATTTCGCAACCAATTTAAGTTTCCTTTTCCAACAAGTAACAATTCTTTACCCTTGTAAATGCGTTTTTGATTGAAGATGTCATGTAGAACTCTATTTGCTCTTTATCTGATGTTGTTGCAGACTCAATTGCCTGCATAAACATCAAAGTCGTATAATACAATATTTTAATATTTATAAGTGTCCATGTATGTGAATCTTATGGTTTATAGTGAAAGCATAGACAGCACTTATAGCATATGATTTTTTTTCCCAGAACAAACTTAAAATAGTTCACCATGAAAAGGTAGGTAGTCAGACATACTATTTCAGGCCTAAACAAGCACAACAACGGCCAGTGTTTTCCATCATCACCAACAGCTAATCCAAAAACATCAACTAGTTTTTAGACAACTTTTCTGTACTGTTAACTTAAACTAAATAATATCCTATATGAAATTAATGTCACCAGAAAAGGCAGAAAATTTGAAATATATTTTTGAAACAGAGAAAATTAGAAAATTTGAAATACTGGAAACCATTATTCATGGGAAAGAGTAAACTTGGAAGTTAGTTTCTTATTTTTAAATTGCTAAACACAGTTTATAGTACAAATGACTTATCATGCGCACAAGATTTGCAATCGCCTAATCAAAGTAAAATAGAATTGTGCACAAACCTCAACATAATTGAGATGGTAGTATCCCAACTGCTTATTAGCCCATTTTGAAATTGGCAACAAGAAAGACTGCAAGAAATCATCCCTTTTTCATTTCAACTTTAGAACGCAAACTCTTCAAGTCCATTCTCTCTTGCGGTCCCCTTTGTTCTTTTAATGGTATTTTTATTTAACTGTTCAATGACATATTGCAAGATCCTTTGCTCTCCCGTGATGACAAACTGCAACAACACAAGGGATATATATCGAAATAGGACAATCACGCACCAACAATAAGCAAAGAGGGAATTGATGGAGGGATCAGCTTCAACCAAGTAACCGAATTTGAAAAAGGGTGGGTGGATAACCAAGTAAGAAGAAATTGATGCAACATGCCAGGAATTTATTTACAAACAGCTAACTAAAGAAGATAGAAGCAATTTCCTAACAGCAGATTGCTTATTGGGACAAAAAAAATTACTTAAATTTGCAGAAGTTAAATAATGTGGATCGAGGAGAGGATGAGGGTTTAGTATTTCAGAAAATCAATTTTCAGCCCATAGTGAAGTTAAGGCAGTTATAAATTATAATTAGACTATAATAGCACATTTGATTCGACAAAGGTCAAATTTCTAAGTTAAATACACGAAGAGAAAAATAGGGCCTGAAGAATAACACTGGACCCAAAACATTATTTTTACTTAAATAACACACATTTAAAATAATCACCTTAATTCAACTAGATTAAGTTACAACTGTAAGTGACTAATCACAATCTTGTAGGTAGGCAGGCAACACATTCTTCAGTTGAGTTTAACCGAGGTTATTTCAAAATGATGGGTAATTTGATCTTTTTTGGTAGATTCACCAAGGATTGTTGACATCTGTATTAATAAATGCATAATACCTGAGTAATCAGAAAAATAGTGTATGGCATTTTCCATACAACCTATTATTAATTGTGAATAGAGGAATTACTATCAAAATTATTAAAATTTAGGTTCCTATATGTACCACAAACGGAGTGCAGATCGGGAGCAGCAAGTACAACCTCTCAAATGATACATCATTAGTTTTACATAAGGATGAAGCACCTAAAATGGCCACTCAACTCAAGGACATTCAACAAACAAATGAGAAACTGAAGTGATGGCTACTCTTGATCACCCAGAGATTCATTTTATGCAAAAAAGTAAACTGACACCGAATGTTAGCATCGGCCAAGAAGTACTCCCGAAGGACATCGGCAAACCTAACTAACATAAAAAGAACAAAGCCTTCCATATCTTTTAGTAACTAAGTCAATGAAACACAATTTTCCTGGTACTTCAAGCTAGATTCAAGAAATATCAGTTTCTTTTCTAAATAGGAAATTGTAGGCTATGCCACATATTCCAAAGAGCTTGTGGTCCATCACTACTCAAATAATTAATAAAGAAGTAAAATCTAGTCCAAACTATTGATACACCATCAGCATGTTAGTAGTCAAGCAAATGCTAGTAATGTTTTAAGCAACTTAGACTAGAAATCAGTATTTTTTTGTCATTTTATACCTGTCGAAATAATACCCAAGCATAGCAAGTGTAGTGGATGATTTTTGTGATTCCCAAAATACACCATGTGGACTTAAGAAGCTCCAAAATTTCTTCAACTTCCTGGTTGGAAAAGATGAAGTTTATAATTGGTCATTCAAAGCTATAAATCGATTTCCAAAGGAATGTTCTCACATAACATTCATTGCACTACTGTTCAGGATTTTGCTATTATATAAAGAGAACGAGTTATTTTGCTCATATAAAACAACTGGACCTCAATCCTAAGTAAGTAGGGCCTCAGCTATATGAATCCTCAGACATCATAATTCATATCATTCCATTTTAAGCTCCTTAGACCCATATTATTTATAATAATTAAATAATAATAATAAGCTCTGGAAGTTCTATATATTTTTGAAATGCAAATAAATCTCATATAAGAATAAAGGACTCCTACAAAACACAAGACCTAAATTACTACTAACATCACTATAACATAGTCCCAACTATATAAACCTTTTCTATTGTGACCTATTATTCACTATGTCTGCATGAATTCCAAGAGATTGTAGGTTTTTCGAGACAATTTCCTTCCATGTGATTTTGTGGCTCATGCCCTTTTAACACCTTCACTCATCATGTCCCTTTATTACAAACATAAGTACACAACATACCAAGACTGTAAATCAAATGACCCTTAAGAATATTACCTTCTTCTTTTAAGAGAAAGGTGACATCTCAAGAGTATTACTTTCCAGTGTACAAGAAACAAGATGGTCATCTTTATCCCGGCATCATAAGGCATAGCAAGAATGACAAGAATTAGAGAGAATGACATTCAAGTGGGGTTTTACTCATGACCTCTGTGAGCTTTCTCTCATCTAAAACATCTAAAGCACTGAGAAGTAGTCAATGGGTCAATAAGATTTTTTGGAAAGAAGTCCTTGTAGGAGAGTACAAAAGAAGAGACAAGAATAAATATAAGTACAAGAAGATAAAATATGTCAATTTCCAAAAAATAGACACTTCCTTTTTTCAATGAAACCCCTGAGGGCAAGGACAGACAATTTGAAACTCAATATATAATGAACCTCCAATCTAAAAGATGAAAACCCTCTTAGTAACTCTAACTTTAAATCTAAGCAATCCTATTATTAGACATATGATGATGAAACTTCAAAACAGAACACTCAAGTAAATCAAAATTGTATTTAATTTGTTTGAAAGAAGTGGAGTGCATTTGTAGTTTCAATCCATCTATTTAATATTTAACATACTTATTTTCGGCAATAAAATTAAAAAAATGAAATCCAACTAGGATTACCGCAAATTTACATTCATTGCATCGACCATTAAGCAAATTGGTAAATCATGATTCAATTTGCAATTCCCTTACTGAAAAGAATGATAGGTTAAATTATAATGTTGTTAGTTCATTATTTGTATAGATGTTGTAGGGCCATGTGCTTCCTGTCGTTGTTTGTATAGATGATAGAGGGACACATGTTTCCCAGCTCTTCCTTTTATATTATAGGTAAATAAAAGAGATCCCTAAACTGAATTAAAGTTACAGTCATAAAATGCAATTAACCCAAGTCATTTCGGTTTGATTGGTTTCTTTGTTAATGAACTAAAAATTCGATTAGAAACTAACTAAACCAACTGAATGCATAATGTTACTCAATATCGGAGATGTGGTGTATGTTAAAGCATGTGCACTCACTGCCTTCAAATCCTAAGTCCGCCGCTCTGAGTTGAAGCTGAATAAAAGAGTATTGAAGTTCAACTTGAAAAAAGTTGTGAAAGTTGAAGATTAATGAGTAGAAACCAGTATTTTCTTGAAATATGCAATCAGACAACTATTTCAAATCTGAATATTGCATTTCACTATTTTCAAAGAAGTTAAAATATTATAAAGTTCAATATTTGGCTATTTGCAAGGATGCATGACCAAACTAGAATTGCAAATACTTAAGTTAATAAATCAGAAATTTCTCTTCAACAAAAGTGGGACAGAGAGAAATGTACACACCTCAGATTCCTTAGCTCATTTGCTTTTCGCCCAGATTCCCCAAACCCTACAGCAGGATGATTTATGAGCCCCTCCTCCAACATGTTTAACTGAACTGACAGAAAAAGAATATGCAACAGAAATGTTAAATACATTATCATATGAATTTAGTTTCATAAATAAACAACTTTTCAAAGCTTGTTACAGCAATTACAAAGAGGAGGGGAGGAAAAAATTGAATCATCATATTAAGTGGGAAAGACAGCACTTACTTGTCTCTTTTTCCACTTAATATACGACTTTTTTGCGGAAAATTCAGTGCGTGAAATACAACATACAATTCCAGTGACAACACATTCAATTGGAGCCACCCAGCCACCCACATTGTGTTCCAGTAAATTCTCTACCATCATATCTCCTTAACATATCAAGAATCTTTCACCTTAAGATTTACTTCAAACCAACATCAAGATCTATCAGTCTTGTAAACTTAATCAAAACAACGAAAGAATCCACAGGATTTTAAAGATTACTTACTCTTCCATTGCAACTTCAACGTAAACCCACTTGCTTAGCAACTCACACTTGCATTCGCCCAAAAAATAAGGGCCTCCAAAGAACCAAAAACCCCCAAATTCAGTTACCAAAACATACCAAAGATGCACAAAAAAGAAACAAATTCCAATAAGAGGCAAGATTGAACGAACAACCAAAAGCAGATGAAGAATTGGTGATGGTGTGGAAATAGGGACAGCGGGGGTTAATCTTCTTGGAAGCAAACCCCATAGTTCAGGATTTCAACCAAAAGGAGACCGTTGAAGAATGAAAATAAACATTGATGTGCATACAACACAAATAAATAATATTTTAGGATACGCTGCACAACAACCTGTATGGAATAAATACGATAAATCGGTGGCTTCCTTCTATTTTATCTGTATTTATATATTTTTTCGTAGTAATAAGAGAGCGTATTCTCTAAAACCTTGGGAAAATTAGAGATCCTCTACCTTAAAAATTTGAACTTGTATAAATCTGTTAATATCATTACTTTATTATATTTATAATTCATTGCCACAATGTGTTATTATAGATATATAGTTGAGAGAAAATATTTAAAAAGTTTTAGAGCTTCAGCCCAATCAACTTAAGATAGATAGTTGAGAGAAAATAATTAAAAATTATAACTTCAACCTACTTAGTATGACGTAAATGATGGAAGGAACATTTAAATTAAAAAAAAAAAAAAAAAAAAAACTCTAACATAATAATATACATCATTTTTAAAACTTTATTTATTTATTTTTAAGCAAAATACTATTAAAACATATTTTTATTAATATTTATACAATATTCAAAATTTGGTACTCATTAATAATTAATACATAATGCACACGCAATGCAAATATCAAGAGATAAATACTTAGAGAAAGGAAAAAAAAAATAAGAATTAATTAAAGCAAAAAATAGTCAATTGGATTAATAAATAGTAATAGCAAATAAGGAAGAACCCTCAACGCCAGCATCGTGATTAATTAATGAGTAATTTCTGAACAAAAGATTTTAATGATACCATAACAATATATATACTCTCATAGTATTATTGACTAATGAGTAATTTATGAACAAGAAATCTTAATGATACCACAACAATATACATAACTCTTATAGCATCATTGGCTAATGAGTAATTTTTGAACAAAATTTTTGTAATGATACCATAACAATATACATATACTCTTATAGTATCATTGACTGATAAATAATTTCTGAACAAAAAATTTTAATGATACCACAATAATATACATATACTCTTATAGTATGATTGACTAATGAGTAATTTCTGAACAAGAAATCTTAATGATACCAATACAATATATATATATATATATATATATATATATATATATATATATATATATATATATATATATATATACTGATTTAGTATCAGTTAAGCAAAATTATCAACATTAATGATACCAATACAGTATATGACATTGATTTAGTATCAGTTAAGCAAAAATTATCAGCTTTAATGAGGGAGTATAAGCTGTAATTATTAATGAGAGAATGTGTATTTCTTGAATTACTTTTAATTTAAGTATCAACATGTAATTATTTTGAATTTTATGGCCCATTTATGTAGTTTTCAAAAAAATACTAGCATCTCATCTTCTCCTCCACAATGGAACACATAACAATAAAGTTAACAATTGTTGCTATGTGTTCCATTGTGGGGGAGAAGACGAGATACTAGTATTTTTTTATATTTTATTTCAGGCATAAAAAGAAGGAAATTAACAAGAGATTTTGCAGTTTGGAGAAAATGGGGACACTAGTATTTTTTGATAGTTTTTTTTAATTTTCAAATCCAAAGTTATTTCTTCTTTTTAATGAAAAAACTTCATTTTTTTTTTGTCTTAAACTAAAGATATATATATACCAAACTATATTTTAATCTTGTGGTCTTAAACATGTCATGTGGAATATAAATTTAAAAATTGATAAAAATGAAAGAAACATTCTTTAATGTTTCAAAACAAACTAAAAAAAAGATGTTTTCTTATTAAAAAATACTTGTAATAATTCTATTATGATTAAAAAAAATGGGGCCCTACAATTTGGGGCACGGATGCCTTATTTAGTCATTTTTAAAGACATCAAGCCGCCCCTAAATAGGATATTTAACTAAGATCAATTGAGAATCTGAAAGACAATTATGCAACCCCTATTAATGATCCATTAATATAATTATCCGTTTAAAGAAATAATAAGGTAATTATCAAATACTATAGTTTTGGGGAAATTATGAAAAATGGCAAAAATGCTAACATTTTTATGGAAAACAATTACAGTTTAAAAAAATTACAAAAACCACTATACGTTGTATTTATAACAAACTCTCTACTTCTCTCCCTTGCCTCTCCTCCCTCTCTCTCGCCCTCTCCATCTCTTGGCCTCTCTCTTTCTCTTTCTCTTTCTCTTTCTCTTTCTCTTTCTCTTGTCAATAAAAGAGGGTATTCATTCAAATGTATTATGTATCAATCGTATTCAATCAAATATAGGTGAGAGTTTTGTGTTTATATCAATTGTATTCGAAAACTATATTTGTATTTATACGAATATAATATGCGTTAGTCGTGTATCCATTTAGATGGACAATCAGATGGGGCAAGTATGAATTTTGTTTGGATCCTCAATTATGAGTTGAGTTATAATAAATTGGGGGTTAATAGGAAGATATCGTGAAATTAATAATTTTTTAGATATTATTTTCGAGCATATCGGATCAAAATATGAATCATATGTAATTTTTATTATTTATTTGAGAATTGATGGATCAAATTTGAATCAATCAGATTAGGCAACGTAATAAATAAATACTTAAGGATTTAATTTTATAAGAGTTATTAAAAATAAGGACAATTATGAGTCATGAGAATTGATGAATCAAATTTGAATCAGTCAGATTAGGCAACGTAATAAATAAATACTTAAGGATTTAATTTTATAAGAGTTATTAAAAATAAGGACAAATATGAGTCAAAGGGTTAATATCAAAGGTATTTTTGAGCCAAAAGGTTGACGTGATGAAGATTTAGGAGCCAAAAGGTGGATATATGATAATTTTATACCAATTCAAATAGTTGAGGAATATTTTAGGCTCTTCAACGATGATTCTTAATTATTCTTGTTCTTTAATGTTTCTAAAATGAGTTGCTAACCTTAAGACTCACTAATTCACTTTAATTATTTGAGTTCGAAAGAGGAAAATTGAGGTGGAGAAAGACTAATTAATAGGAATTTGGGGCAAACATACTAGTAGTAGAGGGGCAAATACGACTACAAAATTAGCTGAAACTGTCCATGTAGTACCAATTCTTCAGAGCATCATATCTTGTAAATACGCGTTAGACTGCCAAGATTGTTGGTCCAACAATAATGTACTCTTACTCTCTCTAATTGCATCCAATATATCCTTCAAGGCACATTATTATCTAATAAGGCTTCTGTAACAAAGTTTAATTTTTCTATTTCACAAAGTGTCTCAGATTCTTCTTGTGGTTTTGGTTGATGTTGTGTCTGGATTTTCTCCAACAATGTGTCACCCATATCAAACATTTCAGGCACGTTATTTTCTGACATCACAAATTCTTGAATTTGGGAAAAGGCGGGATAGTTTGCCCCAACTAACCATTCTCTTCACCAGTAGCCTCTTGAGTGAAAATGATACATGTTCAGAGAAATCCAAAACATAGAAGAAATTGTCCTTATCATTGGAAAAAATAACGTTGATGATAAAGTTGAAGATGATACAATCAGAGGCGAATCCAAGATTTCAAGAAAACGGGTGCACCATTGCTTTAAAGATAAGCCATCTTGAGAACGGGTTCAAAAAGTTTTAATTTAATATATTCTTTAATAATTATAGAAGTAATATATCGAGTTTAGTCGGATGACCACGGGTTGGGATGACCCAAAATTAGTACATAAATTCGCCACTGGATACAATACATTGGGAACCAGTCACGTGTAAGGAAACACTTATAACATCTAAAATTCTACACAATTTTATAGTGCAATTCGAAAAGACAATACCAAAATGTTTGGATGCAATAAGAAAAGTAAGTGATGACTTTCAACTAGATTTAAATTTTAACAAAAAACAGAACACAATAGAATCATATTTTACTAAATTTTCTTAGATATATTTATATTTTTAATGAATTATTAATTTATAATATTAATGGGACCATATATTTATATTAGGGTCTTCTGAAAATATATTATCTTATTATCTTATCGAAATGAGTGATTTTCTCCATTGACCCAAATCGGGACCAAACAAAAATATTATCTTAGAAAGATTATTAATTAATCAAATATTAATTTAGTAAGATTTTACTGTATAAGCTAAATATTTGTTATTTGATATGATTTTCCCATAATATAATCCCAAAACTAGAACACATGAGCTCACATAAATTATTGGAGTTAATATTTCATATAGTCACTCAACTAATACTTCTTTTCATGGAAAGTCACTCAACTTTCATTTATAACCTCAAAGTCACTTAACTATGTATATTTGTCATAGAAAGTCACCCAACTAATAGTTCTTTTCACAGAAAGTCACTCAACTTTCTTTTATTATCTCAAAGTCACTAAACTATAAATGTTTTTACCTACAAAGTCACTCAACTATTAATATTTCATTTAGAAAGTCACCCAATCAATTTAAATATTTTTTTCATTAAATTTTATTGAAATACAATTTTGTTAACAAAATAATAAGATGCTTATTTTAATTATTTTATTGAAACATATTTTTGTTAAAACTAATTTCTTAAAAAATAACAAGATTCTCATTTTCATTATTTTATTAAATTTATTGAAACACTAATTAAACTAATTTATTAACAAATAGTAAAATACTCATTTTAATATATTATTTAATTTTGTTGAAAGATAAATTTTTTAAAAACAATTTTTTTTATATAAAAAAAATGGTGTGCTGCCAGGCACCAACACTGGTAACGGTGGATGCCATGCAATGCATCATTTTCGATTTAAAAATATCCTACTGTGTAAACCTTATTATTTTTGTATTAAAATCACAATAGTTATTGTTTCTTAAAAAAAAAAAATAGTTCAACAAAATTTAATAAAATAATTAAAATGAATATTTACTATTTTAAAAAATAATTTAAAACAAAATCGTATTTAAATAAAATTTAATAAAATAATTAAATGGGTATCTTATTATTTTTTAAAACAAAATTTGTATTTCAACAAAATTTAATGAAAAAAATCTATATATTGGTTGGGTGACTTTCTAAATAAAATATCAACAGTTGAGTGACTTTGTAGGTAAAATATTCATAGTTGAGCGACTTTCTGTAAAAAGAACTATTAGTTGAGTCACTTTCTCTGAAAAAATCCATAGTTGAGCGACTTTACGGTTACAAATGAATGATGAGTGACTTTCTATGAAAAGAAGTATTAATTGAGTGACCATTTGAGATATTAACTTTAAATTATTGGAAGATTTCAAATTTAAAATCTTCATAATTTTACTTTCATTCTTCAATGCTAGGGCCACATCGAGATAAACGTGTGAATATAACCATTGAGATTGTGATGGTTGTATAAGATTTTTCTATTTGAAACTTTTGGTACGAAGTATTTTTCTGTTAAATAAGTTTTATGTCATGTGACGTAAATCTAAATTAATAGAGACTCCAATAAATTAATTAAAGATATCAAATACCATGTTGAAAAAAAAAACTCATCTGGTTTCATATATTCTTCCTGGAAATATTATGTATTTCTTGTCCCAATTTGATTGTCTAACTTAATTTTTTGGTTTATCCCAAGAGCCGTGTATTTTTCTACATTTAGTAAGTTTTTAAATTTTAGTATCCTACACAAGTTTTAATTTCAATATTCTATACATGCAAGTGTTGGATGGCGCCTCTCAAGTATTATGCAAATGTTGGATGGCGCCTCTCAAGATTGTTACACAACTCAGTCGCCTTGTATATAAACCATGTATAAGAATTCGGTAACTTTATGTTATACGAACAAAATGCTAAAGCAAAACCAAAGGCAGTCCAAAATTATGAACATATTGCCAAAGTGTACCTGATCACTTTATAGACTTTGACTATGAAGTTAAGCTCCTTCCAAAAGTCTTTCAATAATGTTGCATAGTTTGAAATCCTTCAATCAAATGGGATAGAAAAACCAAAATCACAACAGCATATCTTGGATAGATTAACCAAATATGAATGTTCACCCAAGCAGCATATGCTAGTATTCATGTTCACCATTTATCGCTCAATTGAATTTGAGTTTACAATGCGAAGCATTTATGAATTATAAAATGGGACATCCCCATTTCCCAGATTCCCTTTGAACATGCTCTAAATGCTCTCTCAACACACGCATATCATTCTCAAATTTTGAGTGAGCTGCTTCAGCTTTCTGTTTTTCTGCTATCCTATCAGCACGGACAGTAGCCCACTGTTCTAAATATGTATGTGTAATCTCCTTTAGCGTCGATGTAACCTGTCAAAAAAGAAAATATATGATCATATTCATTGAGAATGATAACTTGCTCCACTAGAAAAATTTGCACAATCAACGTTTCTAATCAGAATTGTCTCAATAAACTCATGACATGCAAAGTTAAGCTTCGCATAAAATTCTATTGTAGTGTTCCAAAGCATGTTAGGCAAGGACTATTTCTTATGAAAGACAACGAAGATCAGAGACAATATAGACCAAGATTTGTAACTGCTGTCAAAAATATACTTTCAATTAGTAAAGGAGGCAAAAGTTCTTGAGCAATGATGATACTTACAGCTTCAGTCAGTTTTTTGAAATGCTCCTCGTAAGACATTGCAATTGGTTCATTCAACTGATTTACCCCATCACCAATCAAGGAATTAGCCTTCAATGCCTGAACAAGAAGTTACATAGTAATATTCAATAAATGGGTGGAAATACAGAAATGTCACTAACTACTCAATTTTCTTGAGAAGTAGCAGAAAATTAAGAATACTGTTAAACACATACCTTTAGTTGCTTGAACAATTCATTTGTATATGGTACTCCATTATTCTTATCTAAAACAAGAGTCGCAAGCAAAAGAAGTTTGTTCAATTGGTCTTCTTTCTTCTTTGGATCTTTAGTCTTATTATCAAATACCACAACTCTGTCATCACACAACTTAATTGTTTCCTGTAATGGTACATAATACAAATAATACTTCAAAACATATATATTCATGAGAAGCATAAGAGGAAATGTTTCTAAACATAACATAGTCAAAGGATAGGGTGCAAATGTATCCAACAAAATGATCTCTTACGTTTAAAGGCTCCGGACACTCCTTGCCTAAGTAGTCATCCAAAGTCTCATCACTATCTTCAAATTCATCACCACCAGCGAAGACAACAATCATATAATCTCTAATTTTTTGGCCAAAGAACTCTTGAAAGCTTTGGATGGCAGCTAGTTCTTCTCTAGAGAAGCGTGTTCTCATGGACAAAACCAAAAGAACAGCATGGATCCCATCCATGGCCAACTCCATGCATTTAACAATTTCTTTTCCTATAACGTCAGGCTCACCAGTAAAATCAAACAATCCTGAAGTTAAAAACAACCTCATCATCAGTACTAATCACACGAATTAAGATTGATCCAACTTGTTTAGAAAAATTCTTTATGTAGCAAACCTTAAAATTCATTATCACTTCATCAGTTATATGAACAGAAAAAGTTCTGAAAGGAGTTGTATATATACCAGGGGTGTCAATGACATCAATCATCAGACCGTTATCTAGTCGAGTACTCTTAAGTTCACAAGTACTTGTAACCCCATTAGAGCTACACTTAGACTTGAATTCCTTACTTCCAAGTATGGAATTGCCTGTGGCACTTTTGCCGTTACCCGTTCTGCCAAGCAGGACTAGTGTCTGTTTTTCATTAGTAGTAACTTCCCGATCATCAGCAACTGAACTTCCACCCATTTTACCTAACTGAAATCAATGAACCTACAACAACAGGACAGGAACAGAGTAAAGGATGACATGGCAGAGTAAAAAATGTAGTTGATGAAATACAACATGAAGAGACATAAGTCATAACTAGTGTGTAATCTAATTATATTCAATATATAGAAGTACTATTTTAAGAATTCAAGTGATGATCAACATATATAGTTTATACATTTGCTAGACGATTTCAAAGACAAAAACTGTTAAATTAGAACAACGACCAAAACAAAGAACATTGTACTGACCTTGACAAAGAGAACTCAAGTGTGTAATACAGAGAGTTTGAGCAATCCTGATGAGTATAAATAAAGTTTTTTTATTTATTTGGGAAAAGAAAGACTAAAGAGTGCATGGGGCTTTTCATTCTCCAACACATTCACTTAGCAGCGTTAATTCAACCTTGGGACAGTTAATAGTCGAGCTTTTGAGCTACTCATGGCCATATCAAAAGGTAATTAGAGGTAAAGAGGGCTGTTTTTTAGCTTAAACTGATCAGTTTCCTAGAAATTAAGAGATATTCTTACTAATTTATCATTAATTAAGAGGTTGTAAATTTCATTAATAATCGTCAATCAATTTTGTTAGGGGTTCACAAACATATATATTTAATTAATTTTTCCAGTACAAATATAGGGTCTACGGAAAAGTTACTGGATTCGTCTGAACCCATGAACCCCCACCTAGCTCCGCCTCGGTAGCGGCTATTGTAAAGAAATTAAACTTTGCCCTAGTTAAAGCGTTTGATTTTTATGTTTTAGGAGTACCATTTTTAACTAATAATGAAAGGATAATTTTACAAATGGTTTCTCAGTTTTTATTTTATTGTACTAAAATCACTTAACTCTCATTTTTAACATAAAATTTACTCAGCTTTGCTTGAATGTGACTATAAACTAAGATTAATAGAAAAACAAAAATGTGCATGACCACATATTATTCTTTCAAGAATAGGAGTACAATTTTAAAGCCTTCAAATTATTGCAATAACTCGGATATGGTCAAAGATCGAATTAGTCTTGGTTAACCAATTAATGTGGCTTGCGAGATACAACAATTATTAGGAAATAATTGAGTTAGAACTGTAGCTACGAGTGCTACAGATGGTCAAACGAGAGGAATGGAAGTTGGTTGACAAAGGAGCTCTACAAGTGTTCGAATTAAGGAGTTTAGCAGCAACTTTGCGACTGCATTGGCAGCCAAGCTTGGACTCAACTGGTGTGTCCAGAATGACTACAAGATCTCACCATGCTCAAAGGTAAATAAAATCTCTGATAGCTTTGATCCAGCAGACAAATGTCTAAAAGCAAAACAAAACACACAGTACCATAACCTTTAAGCTAAAGATTAAAGGTTCTCAACCACATTAAGAGAGATGGTAGAAAAGAGTGAGTGCAGAACATAACCAATGTATGAGTCATCGTCAATTTTATAAAAACATAAGCATCAAGAACATAGCACTTCATAAAATACGACACATGCCAGCAGAAGATTCCAATTTTCTTTCTTGGAGTTTGTCAGCCACCATTGGACGTTGTCTGTATCTATATATATCCCTCATCAGTCGCCTCTTGTTTTCCAAGTTCATTAGAGCTGCTTCTGCACTTTTTTCAGCTTCCAAACGAGCAACACGTTCCTTTGCCAATTCTGCTTCAAGATGCCTCATCCCCCTCAAGCTTAATTTAACCTGTTAAATACCAAAAGGCATTCTGTCACAATCACGCGTCCATGAGGCTGGTCATTAGTGGAGCTAAGGGGGTACAACAGGGTTCATCCGAATCCCCTTCGACTGAGGCTCGTCGTAACTTTTCTAGAGACAAGACTATATATGACTGATCAACTTGGTTTGTAAACGGAACAATTTAGGTATCTAGTTCATATTAAACCATGATGTACTGGCCACACACAACAAATCGAGACTTAGAAGATACTAATAATTAATATTTGGAAACAACAATTTTATATAATTAATATAGATTACTCTACACAGGATAACGTTTATGATTTTTGAAATGAGGCAGAGAAACAAATAAGCATCACCGTTTCCTTTTCTTGAAAATAAGTTCTAATGAATAATAAAGGTTAATTACAATACCTTTAGTTCCTTGAACAAGTATGTTGTATATGGTTTTCCACCATTCTTTTCCACAACCAAATTCACATGTAAAAGAAGATTTCTCAATTGGTCAGCTTTCTTCAATGGATCATGAGTCTTATTGTCGAAAAGTACTTGTCTATTTCCACATTGTTTGAGAGCTTCCTGTAATGGTAGTACAAATAATTAATTAAAATGGATCAACTTTCTTAATCACGAGCATGCGATTTTAATATTTTATCTAAGAAAGTAGGATTTGCCAGTTTAACTTTACACCATATCCAATCATATTACATAAAATATCTGTAAATAATCTAACCTTTAAGGGCTCCGGGAAACAACCTAAGTAATTGTCACGCCCCGAGCCTACACCCCGGACGTGACCGGCACTTGAAGACCATCGCTGGCCCCCAAGCGAACCCTTGGCCTGGCTTTCTTAACTCAGCAGAAACTTAACTCAACAGGATAACTCAATGCAATGAAAGGTTATAAAACAACTCAACTGAAAGTAATTTGCCAACAAGGCATCTCGAGTCTCAAAATAGGATATTTAAATATATACATGCATGAGAGACTCCAAACTAACTGACTGACTGTCTATGAAGCCTCTAAATACTGAGATGGATGTTGGGACAGACCCCGCAACATCCTAATAAAACAAAAACTAAGAACACAAAATAATTGAGTCCTCCGAAATGCAAGGAGGCTCACCACTGACTCTGGAGTGCTCACCGGATCAACGACGTGCGGGATCTTTGATCCGGGTACTCAGATTCGCATCATAAGACGATGCGCAGCCAACCGCATCAGTACATGGAAGGTACAAGTATGCGAGCTGGAAAACTAAGCAACATAGGCTAGAAGGAAATTTGGAAGAAACTGAAAAGTTTACCTAGTTCAACTCAACTCAACCTGACTGACTTCTTTCAATATAAGGCAATTTAAAACAAGTGTGATATAAAGAAAGACTGTTTAAAACATGCTATAAACTTTGTGTGTATACAAGGATACAATAAGCCTGAGATGTATATAGAAATACAATTGAACTGATGTATATAAAATACAATAATTTCCGTGTATAAAAATACAATAACTGCTGTGAGAGTTTCTCTAACCGACAACCATCACATAAGAGCTAAAGTGATGATACAGCGATCAACCTCACGCTGCCAGAGCATCCTATACCCGGCCAAAGGTATAAGACCTGAACTGCCTAATGGATCCACTAGTTTAATATGAAAAGGATTCATCTAAAGAGTATGATCCTTTTCTACCCATGGTGGCTAACATGGTTCTATGGGGGCTGTGGGTTCTTTGAACGCTCCCCCAATTCGGTGCTCGATACTACTCTCAAAAATGTACTGGCTCTTATGTTTTTAAAACACATTTCTTCCTGCTGACATGAGATAATTACTCAAAAAAAAACTATCCCGAAGGCTCTTTGGAAATTTCAGTTTCCAACCTTGTTTAAATGTAAAGACATTTCTTAAAAACTTCTTTGGGAATACATAGTGCCCTAATAACTTTGAGAAAATGAACTCAACTTGAAACTTGAGACTCTTTACTTAGCTTGAAACTCTAAGCTCTTTGCTTGACTTGACACTTGAGTCTAAAAATAAAGTTAAAACGTTCAATAAAGACTCTTGAACAACTTTACAACTAGCTTGACTTGCTTAACTTCTAAGCTTAACTCTTAATTTCTAACTTCACTTGACTTCTAACTAACTCTCCTTGAATTGGAATTTTGGATTCAAGGTGTTTGCTCACATGTTACGGATGAGTTCTTGACTTTTAGAAGTACCTTGGAGTGTTGGAAACAACTAGGAAACATAGGTATAATACCTAGGAACAAAAATAAAATAAAATGGGGAATTAAGGTAACGGGAAGGATTGGCGTCCTTGGCGCTCTAAGAGGCGCGGGGCGCCAGCCCTCAACTTCAAACGGGACTGCTGGCCACTCTGCCAGGCACCAGCCCTCAGCTTCAAAGGGGACTGCTGGGCACTCTGCATTCTGCCAGGTGCCAGCCCTTTCCCCAGAAAAAAAAACCCGACTTTTCTCCCTCTTTTCTTCAACTCTAAACCACCCTTACTTCAATGGATTTAACCCCAAACACTAAGGATCATCAATCTCTCAACATACAATAAATTACAACTCAATACACAACCCAATCATGTCCCACAACCAACAATAACTTCAACAACACAACTAACAACATCAACAACAACTAACAACTTCAACAACTTCAACACAAATCCAATCTTTTCTCAAATCATAAAAAAAATGAGCTTGATGTGTGGGGGAAAGGATCAAACCACACAAAGAACTCACATACCTTGATAGGGATCACCCCCGACGAAAATCCACGACGGAAACTTGTTGATCTCCTTTCTCCTCTTCTTCTCCTCTTCTTCTCTTCTTCTTCTCTTCTTCACTCTCAAGAACCCTAACTCTTTCTCTTTTAAAATAGGATAAAATGATCCAGAATCAGCCTAACACACAATATAACCTCAAAAGAAATGGCTAGGGAAAAGACCAAAATGCCCTTAAAATTTCCGGACGGATTCCCTGCCAACTGCCCAACTTTCAATGGCCATAACTCGCTCATACGAACTCGAAATCAAGCAATCTCAGTGGAGTTGGAAAGATCATTCCACAAGCTTCGCAACCATAACTGGAACTACTCCTAACTCATCCTGATCTAGGAGTTACGACTGCTCAAAGTTGGCCAAAAATCACTGATTTCCACACTTAGCCAAATTTTCCAGATTCTGTATTTTTTTTCAAAAAAAATGGCTACTTCCAATTTCAAGCTTCTTCATAGCTATTTCAAATTGTCGGATGTTACAGTAATCATCCAATGTCTCATCATCTTCAAGTTCATCTCCTCCTGTGAAGACCACAATCATATAATCGCTAATTTTGCTCTCAAAGAGGTTCAGAAGGCATTGCACAGAAGCATGTTCTTCTCTTGAAAAGCGAGTTCGTACAGACAGAACCAAAAGTACAGCATGGATGCCATCCTTAGCCAGATTGAAGCACTTAACAAGTTCTTTTACAACAAAATCAGGGCCACAGGAAAAATCAAACAATCCTACAATTTCCAGATTACCACAATAAAACAAGATGCAGCAATCATATGTGCATTAATTTAGAACTAACAAGTTCAAAATGAATGTAATCCGATTCTATTATATATAGTACAGAAATCTTCCTAGAAACAAAGAAATTTGGCTTTACTTGTATACATACCAGGGGTATCAATTACATTAAGTATGTTTCCGTCTTGTAATTGAGTAGTGTGAAGCTGGCAAGCAGTTGTAACACAAGAAGAGCAATGCATCGATTTGAAAGCCTTTGTTCCAAGAATGCTATTGCCTGTTGCACTTTTTCCATCACCTGTACGTCCAACTAAACGTAGTGTCCGGTCTCCATTTATAGAAATTTCACAATCATCAGTGATCATTTTATCTTTTTGAATCAAATTACCTACACCAAAACTACATGGCTGAATCAGAGTAGTAATAAAAAAAAAACAGTAGAGTCCTAAATGAGTTTGACTCAACCTTTTATATAATTCGCTATCAGAAAACACATTAGGATCTTTTCATTGATAGATTAAATAAAGGCTACTATAAACATGAAAGTGAAATAGTAATATTGATTAAGATGACAAAAATATGATTAATTCTTACATATTCTATGATTGAAAAGAGGAACACATATCAGTCATCTACATGAAGTCATGTTAAAAACAAACAGGGTATATACTAAAAATAAAGAAGACTAAAAGAATGAAATATTGAGGAAAAAATTACTGTACCTTTTTCTGGTAGATTGAATGACTGATGAGGATTAAAATTCCTAATAAAGAAACGATTGCTGTGCCATTTGTTGAAAGGACGATTGGACCCTTCTCTTTATCCAAGTGCGTAATACTAATACCTGATTAATATGTAAGGGTATGTTTGTCATTTAACAGAATCTTCCATGACTTCTCATTTTCCCAAAATTTTCACATACGATTTACGAAGACAACTTCCTGTCTGCCTAATAATTTGGATAACTGAAGCATCAAGCATGAACTACTCCAAATTTTAGGATTAAAAATCTATTCACTGACCCTGCGTGAAAAGCTCGGCGCAAGATGAAATATAATAAGTACTCCCTCTGTTACTAATTAAGTAATTAGAGACAACTAAAAAAGAAAAAATAGACAAGTAATTTGGGACGAAGGGAGTAAGAATTTACATGCCTAAGATCATCTACCTACAGTGCGGCCCTTCCCCGGAGATGTTTAGTGCTTCGGCTACCCTTAAGATCATTCACCAAATCTGCCGGGAAGTTAACCGTTATCCTCCATAAACATTTCAGTCAGAGATTTGCCAACACAGATTCGCGGGAAAGTCAGATTGGATAGGCAACATTTCCCAAGCTTTAAAATCAGACAATTTAAAAAAAATATCTTTGTATATGAAAGAATTTATTTTAATTTAAAAAGTATAGGTAGTCAACATGGGCATAGATATAGTGTCCAATATTCTTCGTCGAAAAATTACATTGGATATATAAGTCAAATTCCGCATTTAAAAGATACATATTTAAACTTGGACACGCTTAACAAAATATGACTTTACCATAGTGATAATAGGTGTCCATTTGAATGAAAAGGCTCCACGTTTGAACCCGAAATAGCATAATATTTTTTTATTTTAACAGCCACACACCATTATTCTTGAACAGCCTTGAAAAAATTTCTGACTCTGTTTGAAATTTTACTATTGAAAACCCCTATATATCAGCCAATCTACTACTACACTTCCATTGAAGAACTATTTTAAAATTCACCTTATATAGCAAATATGTAAAACATTAGTAAGAAAATCAATTGAAAAAGACGCTGATAACTGATAAGAAAACGAAGGAACATCACAGCAAACAATATAGCAACATACAAAAACATCAATCAATCTCACATTACAGACAAGCATAAATACTTTTCACATTACGCAAGTTCTCATGTGTCGCAGAGAGTTCGCAAACATAAACTCAATTTGATACCGAGTTCACAAAAAAGAAGTGAATCTGACTTATAAAATGTGACATTTACCACCATGGTTGGCGTTCAGAAGATCAATATTTTTTTTATTCTCCTTTTGAGAAATTTCCAAGCGTTTTCTTAACTCACGCATTTCACCCTCTAAATTTGCTTGAGCTTCTTTAGCTTTATGTTCTGCTGCTACTCTATCAGCACGTTCGGTTGCCAACTGTGTTAAAAGTTCATGCATGATTTCCATCAGTTTTGTCGTAAGCTGCCGAACATGTAAATATAGGATCAAAGGCATTATCTAGCTATTAGATCAAACGCAAAAAAGCTAGAAAATAAAACACGATATTGAATCAGATGTTTCTAATCAGGATATTCTCAATAAACTCAACAGCAAAGATTATCTTCGAGGAAAATTCGATTGTGATGTGCCAGAACACTCAAACAATTGTGATGTGCCAAAAGATTCAAGCAACCTCACAGTTGACTGTTATGATCTCTAGTTTGAGAACACTAGATTTACTAGACATGATCTTCAAAAACAAATTATGCAAGAAATATTTATTGGAAAGATGCTATAAAGAGCACACAACAACTAATCAAGAATTATGCAACAATTATTTATGATAATAGAACATGAGTACTTATAACCAACACTCTCTCTATATATATATGCCGCTAGAGGCTTTAGCGACTCTCGATGCAACAAAATAATTGTGGTTCAATTAGCTTTTGTGATTGAGTTAGACCTAGATGTAATTACACAAGCCAAATCCAGTAACACATGAGAAGGAACAGTTATTCAAAATTAATGACATACATTTTCAGTCAGCCGTGCAAGCTGCTCCTCATAAGAACTTGGTTTTAGCTCCTTCAACTCATTCATTTGTCACATGCTTAAAATCGTCAATTAAGGAATTAACCTCCAATGCCTGATCAAGAAGTTTCACAATATTAAAAAAAAAAAATGGATGGAAGTACCAAAAACATCATCACTCAACTTCCTTAAAAGTACAAACAGAAAATTAAGAATAGAATCCTTCCGAACTGTTAAAGAAATACCTTTAATTCCTTGGATAATTCAGTTCTATAAGGAACACCATCATTCCTTCTTAAAACTCGATTCACAAGCGAACGAAGATGTTTCAATCGATCAGCTTTCTTCTTTGGATCTTCAGTCTTATTATCAAAGAGCAGTATTCTAGAATCACACATCTTGAGGATTTCCTGGAATAAGAATACTACTTCAGAACAACATTAACATCCATCAGATAATGTTTATCAAACTTACCATCGTTGCAGCACTACAATAAAATTAACTTTTACCGACAATAAATATGCACATTGACAAAGAGTGTTGGATCATTTACCAGCATTAGTCAATTGTCATTTTAGCAGCAATGATGCTAGTCATTAAATAATTGCTGCTAAAGAACATTTTTTTGGTATAATGCATTGAAAATGACAAGGATTACAGGCCAACAAGAAATATATGGAAGCAGATGAATCTTTAAGAACAAAGTACAAAATAAAAGGAAGCCTGAAAAACAAAGCAGGATCCACAAAAGAGAAACCAAACGAACCATCTTTGGACAGAATAATTGCAAAACTAGAATAGAAGAGATATATAGTATAATGTAAGCTAATTCCCAACTCCGAAAAATAGGGTGCAAATATATCGGACAAAATGAACTCAACAAGTAATCTTTTATCTTTAAGGGGTCCGGGCAGCCATTGTCCAAGTACTCATCCAAAGACTGATCTTTAAGTACGTCTCCACCAGTAAAGACAACAATTATGTAATCTTTAAGCTTTTCACCAAAGAACTTCTGAAAGATTAGGACAGCTGCTTGTTCTCCACTAGAAAACCGTGATTGCACAGACAAAACTAAAAGAACAGCATGGATCCCATCCTTGGCCAAATCCATGCATTTAACGATTTCCTTTCCAATATAATCCGGCTCATCAGAAAAACCAAACAATCCTGCAAATCCAACAACCTCCACAATCAGTAATCTCACAAAACAATTTAACAAAAAAAGAATGCATATGTAGTAACCTCAGCAACTCTGCAATGAGACTTCAATAAATTAAGAACCAACACTTCAACACAAGCTTGATAGACCTATATGATTACCACCTACTATAATTAACACTTTAAGATATCAACATATTGAAAAGGAGAAACTATTAGCTAAGCTTAAAATACAGAAGCAAATGATGCACTTCACCATCTGAATCGTTTACAATTTCTGTTTTAACAGAAGATGAAAAGAAACAGGAAGCTGATGAATATGTTTCATACAAATAGATATATTCTATCAGCAATAATAAATATAGATATTTATAACCAATACTTTATATGAATGCGTAACAACTCTGGATACAATTGCATTTATTCAATTGCTAATAAAGGAGTATCAATCACTTCAATTGTCAGACCATCGTAGTCGAGTTCTCACAAGTTCACAAGTACTCCTAACACCAGAAAAGCAATACTTGGAAGTGAACGCCTTTCTTCCAAGAATGCTGTTGCCTGTAGCACTTTCACCATTACCTGTACGACCCAGCAGAACTAATATTTAAGATATATATTGTCTCTTGAAAATATATTAATTAATAAGCATATGTTCTTAACTAATATTATAAAAAATAATTGATTTATATTTTTCAATTTAGTATGTTTTAATTAAACTAATCATAAAAATTAAAAGTATATAATTTCTACGAACATCATGAAATGAATGTTTGACAAAAAGATTAATATTATAAATATAATATCATAAAATTATAAAACATTTGACAAATATAATCTATCAAGTCTAACTTAAAAAAATAATAATTTGCTTATAATGTAAAATATCGAGTCAATACCCTAAAACAAATGAAATTGAAAATATAACATAAGTTCTAAATTCAAAACAAAAACAATACTCTTATGTCAAATTTCAACATAACATACATAAATATGATTTAACAAAAAAAGGAAAACGCAAGTCCATAACTTTATTCAACAATGAATTCTACTTTAATTTGAAAATTAGAATACTAACAAAATTATAATAATGATTTTTTTGTAGAAGATACAAAAAGTTGTATGAAATCACATGAAGTAAAGGTTGAGAATAAGATGAAATGAAATATAAATAATATAAAAAAAATGCATTTAAACGAAAAAAATTTAAAAGTAATCAACTTGTAATTACATCATGTAATTTACTAGCAATTCATAGCCCCCATGAATTGGAGAGTGTAATTACACCCGATCAATTACACCCAATTACCTGCTGACTAGATAATTGATAATTACATGCCCAACCAAACATGACAGACACTGTAATTACACCATCACACCAAATCCAATTATCAGAGTGGGCTTTCCAAACATGAAGAGTTTTTAACTTGCATTTGTAGGTTTAGGTATTTTCCCGAGAAAAGGCCCAAAATAGTCCCTCATCTTTGGATTAAGACTCAAAATCATCCTTGAGTTTTCACATAGAGCACTAATAGTCCCTCATGTTTGCAATATTGGTGCACTTTTGGTCTTCCTTCAAAATTTTGCCTATTTTTTAACATTAATTTTATTCATAATTTATGAATAGAATGTTTAATCGTCATTTTATATATTTAGTAGAAATAATGACTCCATCTGAGAGATTGTGGGAAGAAAAACACTTTGTTTTGATTAGTAGAAACGTATTGCAGGTAAAGTCGAGAGATTCATCATGACTATTTCACGTGCAATAGTATACATTTTTCTTTTCTTGCAATGTCATATGTTAAAATGTTCTTAGTTTAGCTACAGTAATATTACTGAACAGAACAAAGTGTTCTTCTTCTCACATTCTCTCACATAGAGTTATTATTTCTACTAAATATATAAAAAGACAATGGGACATTCCTTTCATAAAATTATGAACAAAATTAATGTTAAAAATTGACAAACGTTTAGGGGAGGACCAAAAGTGCATCAATATTGCAAACATGAGGTACTATTAGTGCTCCATGTAAAATTCAAGGATTACTTTGAGTTTTAACCCAAAGATGAGAGATTATTTTGGCCTTCTCTCAGTATTTTCCCAACTCAACATAATCCACTTGTCAAAGCTTCAAAATATAGCACAAACAACCTTTCACGATTGTTTTACTTAGAAAGCCTTCAAAATAATACGAGAGCTTTGGAAAATTCATACATAAACAATGTTTTATGCTTTTAAACTCCAAAAACAAAAACATAGGTACTCCTCAACTTATTTTTTGAAAAAACATATGCATCAAGAATTACTATTTCATAAAATAAGACACATATTGTTAGGAAATATTCCCCATTTTTTTGCTTGGGGTTCCTCATACGTCACCATTGAACTCATATCTTCCCACTTCATTAGAGCTGCTTCTGCATTTTGTTCTGCTGCAACGAGCTGCACGCTCTTTTTCCAACTCCGCTTCAAGATGCCTCATCAACCACAGCTTAGATTCAACCTATTAATACGAAGAATATCATATTTACAAGGTACTCGATCAGTCACAAACTACAAGATTTCCTACTTGAGCTGTTTGGGACGTAGAGGAATCCGAACTTTCCTTTGATTCCATGAACAGGTCTTTTGTATATGGTTTTCCACTATTTTTTTCCAAAACCAAATTAACTTGTGAAATAAGATTTCTCAATTGTTCAGCTTTCTTCACCGGATCCTCAGTCTTATTGTCGAAAAGTACATGTCTATTGCCACATTTTTCTAGAGTTTCCTGTAACAGAAGTACAAATAATTCATTTAGATCAACCTTCACACCACTCAGGAGCAAGCGATAGTATAAACATATATATGTTACTTGAAGAACGCTAAAACGCAAATAAACAAGAAAGTATGATCTGCCAGTTTAATTACATAAGATATATGTAACTAATCTAACCTTTAAAGGCTCAGGACAATGGTTCAAGTTTTTAACCAGAATCTCATCATTTTCTTCATCAAGCTCATCTCCTCCGGTGAAGACCACAATCATGTAATCAATAATTTTTCTCTCAAAGAGGTTCAGAAAGCATTGCACAGAAGCTTGTTCTTCTCTTGAAAACCGGCTTCGTACAGACAGAACCAAAAGTACAGCATGGATGCCATCCTTAGCCAGATCAAAGCACTTAAGTTCTTTTATAACAAAATCAGGATCACGGGAAATATCAAACAGTCCTGCAATTTCCAGATCACACAATAAAACAAGATGCAGGACTCATATGTGCATTAATTAGAATTAGTAAGTTTAAAATGAACGCGATCCTACTATATAGAGTGCAGAAATCTCCCAAGAAACGAAGAAATTTGGCTATATATATACACACCAGGGGTATCAATCACGTTAAGTATATCTCCGTCTTGTAATTGAGTACTCTGAAGCTGGCAAGCAGTTGTAACACTAGAAGAGTATAGGAAAGAAAAAAGAAAGAACACATATCAGTAATCTTTCTGAAATCATGTTAAAACAGAGTACGTACTTCCAAAAAGAAAACTAAAAGAATGAAACATTGAGGAAAAAAATTATACACCTTTGTTTTTGGAAGATTGGAACATTGAACTGATGAGGATTAAAATTCCTAATAAAGAAACGATTAATGTGCCTTTTGAGAAAATTTAATTGTTAAGAGTATGTTTGTCACTTAACAGAACTTTCTTTGGCTTTTCATTTTCCGAAAAAATTGACTTAAATTTACGAAGACAACCTTCTGTCTGCCTTAGGTGTAATTACAACTTACAATAAATCCGCTTTAGGGCTGATGCATGATGATGGTTTACAATAAATACGTAATAATGGTTCAGTAAATAACAGAGTATTCCTTTTTTTACTGATGATAATTTCCTTCTTATTACTTATCACATAAAAATCATCTAACTAATGGCTAGTTAACTAAAACATCCGTCTCCTTATTTTCTGGCACATATGAAAAACTAGGTGCAAGATGAAATATGAACAAGTAAGGATTTACATCCCCAAGATCATCTACCTAGGGGTACGTCCTTTCTCCATAATCTACATAAATGCAGGATACTTAGTCCATCGAGTTGTCCTTAAAATTATTCTTGAGATGAATATTATGGCCAAGGTAGTTTGGGGCCTTTAGATATAAAATTTTATATACTCATAATATAACATAGTAAAATATATATGATCTATATATTTACTGGCAATTTGTAAATTAGATCATGCTGGATTGTAATTATACCATAGTTATGTCGTTATTCCAATTTGAGATTATACCGAAACTGGCAAAATCAGATATGGAGTAGAATTTAAGCTTCTAACATTAGATTCAAATTGTGACTTTGTGGCTCCTAAATTGTCGTAAAAAATAGCATCTTCAACAAGATTTAAAGGTCAACATTTTTTTAAAAGATCAATAAGTAAAAAAACTCACACAACCCCTAATTTTTGCACCGGATCAATTAACTTTATTTATATTGACAATGTGTGTGTAGAAATTTATAATCGCTATGGTGAGATGTGATTATATAAACACTAATGTTTAGTCTTTAGATCTCATTATTATGAACAAAAGTACACACAAAAAAAATAGTTGAATGACTGTGTATCAATAAAAAGAATTGTATTTATTAATCAATTTAATCAAAAAATAAATATAAAATAACAACAATATGAATGTAAAAGAATGCAAACACCAGTAGCATTTCTTCCAAGTTCTGAAATTTTTTTAGATATTCATACTTAATATTAATCTATATATATCCATTAATAATAATTATCAAAAGTATTTTAACATTTTATTTTATACATAATATAATATATTTCTTATAAAATCTTATCATATGTGTCTGATTCACAAAGAGTGTATTTCTATAATGTATACCAATACTATAAAAAATAAAACTAACTTGAAAAAATTACTTTGGGAGTAAATCAGATCGTATTATAATGAACTGTTAATTGTTATAACAAGCTTTTAACATTATATAATCCTAATATTCCTATGAACTCACGTGGATAGCGCATGCATAGGTTTTCAAATCCCGCTTGGGTTTACGGTTTAACCAAAAATATTTCAAAAAAGGGGGCTTTTAAAAACGAATTGAATCAATTGGAGCTCCAGAAAATATCAAAATCTTCAAAGAAAGACCAATTCCATTTCTCTTCTCCTTATCGTGAACACTTTCGCCGGTTGCTTTCGATCGTCGTTCAATTATCATCACCTGTAAATGGAGATGAGAATAGAATTGGCAACTCCAAAGTCCGATCACGTCGCCGGAATGGGTTTGTACATTCCGGTGAATGATTCGAATAATGCGACTGCGTCGTTTCTCCCTAGACGCCTTCGCCGACGCCTTCTTGAAACCAAAACTCCTTCCATTATTACCGCCCAAGATATTGAAACCAAGCTGAAGGACGCCGAATTACGTCGTCAGGTAGTTATAATTTTCCTGTTCGTTCTCTTTTGTTCCTATTATATGTTGCAAATATGTGATCCTTTTTGCTAGGATAGGGAATTTTTAGGTTAATTTGACTTCTGTATTCATAATTAGTGGTAGTAGAATGAAAATTATTATAGAAATGGTTGAGAAAATGAATTTGCATTCTTGACTATTATCAATTAAGCAAAGTTCTGGATATGGCATACGGGAAGCAAAGTATTACTCAAGGCTATAGGTCTTTTAATGATATGCCATTGGGAAAGCTCCAGGCTATAGGTCTTTACAGTGGCAGATACCCAACAAGAATGAAACTTGTTTTAGTAGTTTATTCAAATTGAAGAATGTTAAATAAAAACTAACTAGTATTATGTAGTCGAACAGTGTAGCTTCAACTGGGATTTCTAATTATATATATATATTATATTGTTTGAATAATTTTGTCTAGTCCAGATGTTTAGTAGAGGTTTTTGTCTATTGCAGATATGCTAAGAGAATTGATACTTAATATCAGTAAAACTCTATTCTGTATCTACCAAGGATATTTGATTATCGAAGAAAGTCTAGTACACTTGGAAATTTAGGAATGGTAGTGAGGCTAATGACTTCAACTTAGGACTCTTTAATGGAATGAAGGAATTTGTTTTTCTTATTATTCTTGGTACAAAACAAAAAATGTATCAACTGCCATAGGGAGGTTTTTAGGAAAATATCAACCATCAGTAGTTTATTAGATTCGCAAATTCATCCTGAATTTTTATAAACTTGAAACTGTAAACCACACTGCATTCATGCATTGACTAATAAGGTAGAAATTTTGTGTGAAGTAAATATAAAGAAAAGAAACAGATACGAAGGTAAGGTAAAGAAAAAGGAAGAAAGAAATAGGATTGGTAGACCTGATGACTTTATAAGGTCATATGAGTTCCTTGTTAAGGTGACTTAAAATCTTATGTTAAATCATCTATTTTTTCATTAAAAAAAGAAACTCATTTACTATGTTAAAGTCGATTCTAGCAGTACAACTTGCACAATATTGCTTTAGGTGATGTTAAGTATCTAACATTTTTTATTATGTTTTTCCAGAGCAAGTTCAAATGAGATGCAAAACAGATGTTTTATTCCGCCAATGCATTATAATCAGAGCTTTAAATTCAAATTTATGGTATCTTTTATTTAATTCACCTCATTTTAATTGTTTAGTTGACAATTGGGTTAAAAATGAAAAACCTGTTCATGATGGCATTTTAGAAGAATATGTGGGGCTCATATTTAGTATTGTTCAGAAATTTGTCAACTTGCCTAGCTCTTGAACAAGACAAGCTATAGAATGATATTACCACAAAGAATTTGAACCTAAAAATATAGTCCGATGTAATATTTGAAATAGTGTGCTTTTCAATTTACTTCATTCACATTCTTAAAAATAATGGTTTACTTGATTCAGCCAAGTATTTGCTTAACATGGTGAACAATCCAATTTTTTTCAGAACTTGTAGTTGAGTATTATGCTAAGGCATTTTTTAACTTGAAATAAATTGCCTAGCTGCTTTGATGGTTTAGAGTATAAATGAATACTACTCCAGGAATTTATCAATATGTTATTATGCGTGATGTGGCAACTCTATGTTGAGTTGTTGACCAAACATTAATAAAATGCAGCAATTTTATGAGTTATTGTCGAGCAAGGCACGGTCGAAATTGAGATCGTCGACATGCTCATTGTCGCAGGATGGGGAGCTTAGAAAGCAACTAGAAGCCAAGCTTCTTGCTGCTGAAAAGAAGAGGTAAACTGTTCGGGCTTCTCTATATTTGTCAATCTTCTTCATCACACATAAGTATTTGGACAGTAGTGTTATACTTTTTTTTATTGGTAAAAGAGTCATAACTCATACATGCATCATGTTATGAGCTGAGCTGTGATGATTTAAGAAATTAAGCCTTTAATGTTGCATGTATGACTTATGGTTTCCTTTCCCTTATCAAATGGTTTCCTTTTGATTTTCCAGTTGGGAAGGGCTGGAGTGAGTGTTGCTCATTTCTAGTCTGTATAAATTCATCATTCTTGAGCTTTTTCTTTTGACAATTTTTCTTTAACATAGTAAATGAGTTACTAGGTTTTTGTTTTGCACAGTAAATGTGTAAATGAGTAAACAGGAAAAAGTACAATTGTCTATCCAAAAACTCATTTACTATGTTAAGGTGGTGGCAATTGGTTCGATCATTGGGTTGAAGGGTGAGAAAGTTTTGGTACTCTGACAGATCTATGAGTTGCTATTTTTTAACCACAATTAGATAATTTAGAGTAAAATTTAGCAATCTCCGATTTGTATTAGTTGTAACCCACGTGACATAGTGGATTTTTGTGTGGAAGAGAATAAAGGATAAGGTTGAGAAGTGCGAACTTGGCAAAATGTGAGAACTGTAATGAACGTAATTAACTTTGGGTAGGGGTAAGATTTCAATGCGAAATGACAAGTCGAAGCCCAACCTGTTGTTTTACTGGTAGCCCCAGTCTAATTATTGTACATACAACTTTTTATAGGCCTCAAATTCACTTATGGTTGCTATTGGCTTGGTACTTGTTAAACAGGTTGAGCATCCTTGCGAAAGTTCAGAAGCGCTTGGCAAGATTAGATGAGCTTAGACAAGCAGCTAAAAATGCTGTGGAAATGCGTTTTGAGAAAGAACGTGATGAGCTGGGGAATAAGGTTGAGTCACGAGCTCAGCGGGCAGAATTGAACCGGAGGGTTCTTCTTAAATGTAGGCAACGGAAGGCTGCAAAAAGGGAACGAATTTCACAGTTGCTAACAAGGAGGGTAATGCAAGAGAGCAAATACAGGGAGTGTGTCCGGGCTGCTATTCATCGGAAGTGGGCTGCTGCTGAAAAGAAGCGACTGGGATTTCTGGAAGCAGAGAGATCAAAGGCACGTGCAAGAATATTACAAGTTAAGCAGATAGCAAACTCTGTATATAGTCAACGGGAGATTGAGAGGATAAGACTAAAAGATCAACTGGAGAATCGTCTCCAAAAGGTATGTGTTAATCTAATTGAACGCGAAAGGTTACTATGTATTCTATTAAGGAACTCAACATGAATAGGAGGCCAAACAGGGGAAAAAACTTACTGAGGGAATTTATAATTGATACAAAGACTTAAAGAAGTACTCTGCAAATTTATTTTTTTGAAACTAGTAACTTTTTGTATTCCTCAGCATTAAGGGCTATGCTGGCCACCTCCAAAAAATATTATAGAAAAAGACTTATAAAGATCCTATAAAATCCACTAATTGGATCTCCTCCTCTATATCTTGTTCTTTTCACCAAAAACCTAGTACAGTGATAACGTTCCACTTAATCTTTTGTATAGACTATAGCACATTCCTTCGCTTCAAAAATTCTTTGATTGCTTTTTATCCAGACGTTCCACCAAATACATGCTTGGACTGTTTTCCACCACCTCTTCTGACTCTTGTTTCCTCCCTTTCTGATCCAATAGCTTAGTAAGTCTGCTGTGTGTTCTGGCATGGCCTAGTTAACATTGGCTTTATTGGTAAATAAATCCCAGACTTGTGCTGTTACACTACAATGAAGGAACAGATGCTTGTTGGACTCCAAAGCTTCTTTGTGCAAAAAACACCTTGATGCAATGTTGATACCCCTCTTCTACATAGCCTCATGAGTCAAGTAGGCTCTTCTGGCTACCAACCAAGTGAAGCATTTCACTTTGGTTGGGGCCACACTCTTCTAGCTTTTTTTCTAAGGACCTGCACTTCCAAGTAATCCCCAGTTGTAAATTCTGTTTACAGATGTGATGTCCCCACATAATCTGTCTGATTTCAGATTAGTGCCATGGAATTGCCCTATCAATTTCAGAAGCTCTCTGCACTTTTTTTTCATTCTAACATCAGAAGCAATAAAGCTCAAGTTGTTGAACATCCTTGGGTATAATGGTGATTGAAAATCACATTAAGAATCAAAAAGAGCATTTGACGTAGTTTGACATGCTATATGAGAGCATCTAGTCCTACATCAAATGTCTAAATCTATTCATGTTCTCTGATCAAAGGCTTGGTCCTGATAAAGGTGATCATTGGAGTATTTTTCATTAGTTTTTGTGCTAAACCAATTTTTGCCCTTTCAAAAAGTCTATCCTGTATAACTACACTTATTTGTCATGTAAACATCATACAGGAACAAAGCGTCATATTGGTGTCTAGTAGTGTGACTCAGGTATCCACATTCAATTAAGGGAAAAGAGTCAAATTTACCCTTCTACTTTCCTATATTGTCTGCATTTAACTTCTGTTATACTATAGGGGCAAATTTACCCTGCTGTTAGCAAAGTTTTCAAAATTATCCCAGTCCTAACAAAATTACCAAATACCAAATCCGTATTATCTAAGAAATGATTACAAATTCTCACATATTCCAAATTTTTAGAAGGATCAGAAAATTTGATGGGGAAATTCTAATTTTTGAAACGTGTTTCCCTCTTCTATTAATTATATTTGAAAAAAAAAGAAGAAAAGTTTCAAAATGTATAAGAGAAATGAAAACTTATTCTGAAAAGAGGTGACTCTCGGATGATTTATACCTTTTTTGGTGAGTCAAATTAGAGGACTAATCAATAAGACAAGACTTTGTCTAACTATTGAAGTTAATCACTGAGATCCACTATTTTTTGACAGCTGCATCCAGTTTCTTAAGAGATGCTGATAGAGGGACCTTTTTTTAATTTTTTATGTAGTGTATATATAGAGAGTTTAATTTCTATACATTTTTTGGTAATTTTTATACATTGATTGACAATATAAAAAGAACTTCATTATTAGGTTACTAAATATCCTTTTATAGGTAACTTTCTATAATTAACATAGATATATAACCTAGAAACGCGATTAATTAAATTACTTGTTGCGACATGTAAAAATAACATGAATAGATTAAGTGGGTGTTTGGATCGACTTGTTTTAGTGACTTTTGGTTTTTAAGCTATTTTTGGAAAGTGTTTTTAAGCACTTTTTAAAGCTGAAAAAGGACAAAAAAAGTCAAAAGTCAAAAGTTGGGTGTTCCCAACTTATGACTTTTAACTTATAATCCACTTAAAAAGAACCAATCCAAACACCCCCTAATTGTCTTTTATATTACAAGTGTATATTAAATGAATCAAATCAATTTTTGTGTTCTCGGAATCAATTATTGCCCATGCGAAACTCCATTAATATGGTTTAGCAGTTAGTTAATGAATTTGCAGCCACTTTTTGAACTTGCAGGTATAAATAAGTGGTGTTAAAAAAAATCTGAATCTGAAAATTGGGGATTTCTGTTAGGGCTGGAGGTAATTTTGATAACTTTGCTAACCACAGAGGTAAGTTTGTCCCGATAGTATAACGGAGGTTAAATGTTGACAAAATTTTAAAGTAGAGGGGTAAATTTGACCTTTTCCCCTTCAATGAATGCATTAAATAATGTAAGATAGCACAGAGTTAACATGAAGCATGTGCCTGAATGCTGTCTGATTGGTGTTGATGTTAAACATGTTTGACCCAATAGATTTTGCCTGTGTTTCTTAGCTGGTTGTTGGATTCATAATGGATTTATAATTTTTCTCGTATGAAGTAAGTGCAAGCTATCATTGCTATACCAATGTCTAATATTGTTGTAATCATTAGGCAAAGAGGCTCAGAGCAGAGTATTTAAAGCAGAGGCGAAGTCTGCTAAGTTCACGTCGTTCTTGTTCAGACATAATTGCGTGGGGGGAATTTTTGTCTATTAACGTAGCAAGGTAAATTTGTAGTTATGAACTTTCTTTATGTTTGCATTCATTATTTTAGATGTTTCTTCCTGTGGATAATTAATGTTGATATCAATTTTAAACTAAAGTAGGCTTTTGTCATTTTTACTTTATTAATCAAGAAGGAAGTCAGTGAACTGAATGGAAAGTCAAGTTCCAGATTCCTTCAGCAAACATGTTTAAAAGTAGGTTGTAGGGCATTTCAAGAACTTTTATTGCTGCAACTCTGCAACTCTCTAGGTTCATTTAGGCAAAAGAAATTAAGTATCTCAGTTTATTAGGCATCCATAATGTGATTTGGGGCTGTCTATGTTGTGCTGAACTTCAATATAATTTCATGTGAGCTCTTAAGAAAGTTCATAATTCTTGCACCCATGGGTGTGACTAATGGTCAATGAAGTGAGTGAAACCCATGGGTCACAAGGGGTTACATTCCAGCAGAGACAACTTTAGGTAATTTTCCCCCATATGTCTATCTTTTGATTGGCAGACTCTGTATCTATGTTGGTGGGAGGTGTACCCCATGGAAAAGTTAAATAGTCAAAATGCAGGCAAGCTGACCCGACACTACTGTGTCAAAAAAAAGGACTTGCAATTATTGCATGACATATATTATCATATTACATCCCTTCCCCTTTTAGCACTTCTTTTCTCATGACGCTGAGGGGTTAGGTTGAGGCTTTGAGGTTTTGCATTATAAAGATCAAAGAGATCTTATAGGTACTCAAATATGTAGTTGATTTTAAACACTAGGTGATTTACTGGTACCTGCGCTGGTGTGATTTAGCAGGTATCACGTGAAATAAATTGAGGTACGCGCAAGTTGACTCAAACACCAAGGTTATTAAAAAAAATTATGTAGAGGGATGTTGCAATCAAACCCATTCTTGGACTGAAATTTGTACCATGCGTTAAAGATTAAGCAAATGGCAAACAACTGCTCCCCCTTAATTATATCCCCTTCCAAGAGACATTAAGCTTTTGAAGCATATCCTAGGAGTTGAGTATTGCATTATGGTTAAAATACATAACAATTTTTGCTACTCTTTTTCTTTGAGAAATAAGTATCCTTTCATTTTTGAGTAAAGAAATATATGTCACAATCTTAAATTAAAAGAAAAAGAAACGAAGAAAGAAATACACATGACAATTTGTTTGTTCCCTCTGTTCTGATGTGCTGACTACCGCTATGAGGTGGTGTCGTTTTTTGTATTTGGACGTTCTTGTATGTAAAAATGAACTCAATAGTTTATCTAATATTATGTACAGATAACGTGCTATTTATTGGCTTCCTCTGTAGCGTGGGTCATGCATTGTGGTTGTCCTCTTCTATCCTCATTGTAGCGTATTGCTATCATAATTTCCAGGTGCTGGAGGCGGTTCATCCAACTAAGACGAACAACTTTTTCATTGGCTAAAGCATATATGACCCTAGATATTAACAAAAAATCTGTTGAAGGAATGCCTTTTGAGCAACTTGCAGTGAAGATGGGGTCAAGTGCGACCATCCAAAATGCAAAAACATTACTCGATCGACTAGAGTACCGCATTAGTATCAGACATGAGCTTCTTGGTCCCAGAGATGTACTTTGTTTCGAAAATATTAATCATCTTCTTGAGCGTGCTGCTTCCTCAGTCCCAGCTAGGGGGGAAGTGGCAGCTCCAGTCAAGTTATCAAGGTACCCAGTCAGAGTAGTTCTCTGTGCATATATGATTCTAGGACATCCAGGTTCAGTTTTCACTGCAAAGGGGCAGTCTGAATTTGCTCTTGCTGAATCTGCTGGAACCTTTGTTAAAGAGTTCGAATTGCTGCTTAAAATTATTGTAGGAGGTCCCATTAAATCTACAGAAGAGGAGAGCCCAGTGAGGCTGGCTTTCAGTTCTCAGCTCAAAGCTTTTGATAAAGCATGGTGCTCTTATCTGTTTCACTTTGTGATGTGGAAAGTTAAGGATGTCAAGTTGCTCGAAGAGGATTTGATAAGTACTGCTTGTCAACTGGAGCTCTCTCTGATGCAGACTTGCAAGCAGGTTATGGGAGATTACGATGATCTGACAGCCGAATTCAGTTCTTTCCAGAGGCAGGTGTGGGTTTGCAAGACACGAGTTGTTCTTGAAATTTGCATTTGATGACTCCCACTCCCTTGTCTCGTGGCTGAATATCCATCTTTTCATTTCGTTGTCCTACAATAATATCCACCTTTTTACAAGTCGAGATTTCAATGTCTTATCGGCAGTTTATGACATTCTGTTTATTATATATCACCAATAGTCTAAACTTCACCTTTATCAATGTATGTGTGTGTGTGTATATATATATATATATATATATATATCCTGTAGTCTAGTTTCAAGTTTCTTCATAGCTGCCTTTTAGGTTTTCAGCCTCAGAAAAAAAAAGAATATCAAGTTCTGGCCTCTAATCCACGTGTCTATATCAATTATTGTTTTTCTTGATAAGCATTCTCTATAACATGTCTCTATTTTCAAATTTTCATTTTATTGATTTTGTCTGGAGAAAATGGGACACTGAATTGGAGATAGAATACATGTTTACTGGCTTAATTCCTTGAAGCTAACTTACTGTTACAGGTGATTGAAAATCAGAAACTTATTTGGGCAAAGGTCAAGCAGCTGAGTGGTAATGCTGGACTTGAACGTCTGGAACATGCTCTTTCTGAGCTGCGGTCTAGGTTTATTGACTCCATGGAGACTGGTTCTCCGAGTTCAGCTGGTTCATCTGATAACTCTGACATCAAGAATTCGGAGGAGTTCAATGAAAATGAAAGGTGTTATGGTACACAGGGCATTGCGTGGCCCGTGTCTGTGGAAGATGATTCATACTTGTGCGATAAACGTGGCTCTGGAACTCCTCAAAAAAACATATCGACTGGTTTATTACGTGCGACTGAGAATGAAGTGCTTTTGAATGAAATTGTTCACAAGGGTTGTGGCTTGGAGATCGTTAGTGAAGAAAAAGAGAGTGCTAAGGTAAATAACTTGGCTTTACTTAATGGATAGTTGTTTCCTCTCTATATAAACTGAGAGAGATTACTTACAATCTCTTGATCTGTCATTATAGGCTAGAGTGAAAGAGAGAATGGAAGAGGCTTTCTGGGATGGTGTTATGCAATCCTTGAATCAGGATAACCCTGATTTCAGTTGGGTTCTCAAGCTTATGAAGGAAGTACAAAATGAACTGTGTGAGATGTCTCCTCCAAGTTGGAGACAGGAGATAGTCGAAACCGTTGATATTAATATGCTATCACAGGTACTAAATTTGCTGGTACAATTGGATATCTTTCCGCACTAGCAGTTTATTAATGTTGCTTGCTGTCTGACTTGCTTTAGGTTTCTTGTTTTGTCATTTTATCAGGTTCTAAACTCGGGGGCATTGGACATGGATTATTTTGGAAGGATTTTGGAATTTGCTTTGGTTACTTTGAGGAAACTCTCAGCACCTTTGGTTGAAGATGAATTGAATACTAATCACCAGAAATTCCTGAAAGAACTAGGGGAAAATACTCAGGACAGAGAAAACAGCACTGCATTGTTTGCTTCTTTGGTGATCAAGGGTTTGCAATTTGTTCAAAGGCAGATTAAGGTGAGTGTTGAATATTGTTAATTATGGTACTCATATCTAGACTTTTTAAATCATACCATATTTAAATATTCTACACTATCCAAATATACCATAATTAACAAATATTTACTATTTTCTCGTCTGAATTCTTTTTTGGACGGGAAGGAAAAAGTAAAAGGAAGAGACAAACATGGTAGTTTAGAGGGAAAGGAGCTTGTTGAAGTATAGGGAAAGAGAAGGAAATACAGCAAAAATCTTTGGCAAAGTATTTCGATGCTAACCAAGCAGCAGGTCATATGGCAAAGTATTTAGTTCCTATTTATTGCTTCACCAGTTCTATGCCAGCTCTTGACACATTTAGCTCTTGTAAGACATTATCATAAATTGCTAATAATGTGGCATAACTTTTTCTGACTGAGCCTTCTTGAATAAATGCAAGTCGAACACTGAGCTTATTTGTCTTGAATGAATACTGGTACTTTCAACGAGGAAAAAGAAGAACCAGAAATCGTAATAGTGGCCTTCTCTGTGCTGTTTAGCTTGTCCGTGCGCATGTATTTTAATTTGATAATTCCTTATATTTTCCTCCAGAAACTCAAAGGTGAAATAAGAAAAGCACACATCAAGTTGTTGGAACCATTAATCAAGGGACCTGCTGGTTTTGAATACCTTAGAAGTTCTTTTTCCAACCGCTATGGTCCTCCTACTGAGGCTCCAATCTCTCTGCCATTAGTGAAGCAATGGCTATCTTCTGTCATGTTAGTGGCTGGGCAAGAGTGGGATGACCACCTGAATTCATTATCATCTCTGAGGTTGAGCAGTGGGGCACATTCTTTGGAGAAAGCTCCAATCACACTTAGAGCTGGAGGTAGCTCTCTAAGGATATCAGATCCTCCAACCCTGAAGACTAATGGTTAGTTACTTCAGTACCTTCTTTTTTTTCAACTGTTGTCTGTGATTATGTGGAAATACCTATAAGCAACATAAGCATTACTCAGTTTTTTTATCACATCTGTAAATCTTTTGTTTCAGAAGCCGAACAACCAGAATGCAAGGGAGAGAAGGTTGATCTGGTTTTAAGGCTCGGTTTGTTGCAACTTGTCTGTGAAATTGAGGGGTTGACAGTGGAAACACTACCGGAGACTTTGAAATTGAATTTCTCCAGATTGAGAGCTGTTCAGGCTTTCCTCCAGAAAATCATTGTAATCTGTACTAGGTGCTGTTACTTTTCTTGCCTTTCTTCCAGCTCCTTTCTCATGTCTGCATATTTTGATGATGTGCAATACACAGTTTAATTATTTACGATGATTCTCTTTTTTGTTCAGAAATTTAATTTCTATGTTCTCATTGTGAGGGGTATGGAATAACTTGTAAGTTGCATTTCAGATGGGCTGTTGGTCTCATCTAAAGCAAAAATGCCTTTTTAATTTTTGTCAGTTTAGATCCTATTTCTGGTCAAAGGAAACTGTCTTTGGTAATGATAATTCACAATGGTTTCCTATTAGCTACGGATGTAACATTTAATGCTAATTTTGGGCATGCTTAGGGAAATGGATGGATTTTGCCTAGTTACATCTCATAAATTGTAATTGTGGGGTCAGCCATGAAAATTTGTAGGTGGCTACAAATTTAAGGGAGCATGCTTTATTCTTATGTGTTGCAAATCTTGTGTTAGGCAAGTATATATAGTTGCGAAATTGTGGATACTTTCAACTAGGTGAGATGTGAGTTTAACATATACTGGGGGAAGTCTGGATAGAATATGCTGGTCATCACAATAGAAGATTCTTCAAATTCCTCAAGGGGTCCATTGTGAGCAGGATATTCCCTGTAGGGTTAGAAAGTGCTGACTTGCAATTTTCCATCTTAAAATTTGTTACTAGTTTTAATCTACTTGCTGTCCACGACTTTTTGTTTTCAACTGGAAGATTTGATTTGTTGAATCCCTTTGAGGTTTTGCTTTGTGTTGTTGTACTTCGGGTGGTATTGCCGGGGTTGGGAAAAAGGATGTGATATAGTGGAGGAGGACCTCTTTGCTTGCTAATTTTTTTTTTTTTTTTTTTTTTGTGGGTGTGTTTTGCAGCATATTGGTTTTGCGGCAGACTCTTCTTGCTGAATGCCTGGTTACCAACCCCTCAGAGATAGAAGATATATCATCAAAATCTATTACAAAGCTGTTTAAGCTTCTGGATAACATGGAGGATGCTGGTATTACTGATGTTGTTGATACACTGAGCCTTTGCCTAGAAGGTGATGAGCCAAAGAAGCTTCAAGTAAGGAAGGAGATCATGGCGAACGTGTTGGCAAAGAGCTTGCGAGCAGGGGATGCCATTTTCACTCGAGTTTCGCGTACTTTTTTTTTGGCAGCAAAAGCAATTTTACTTTGCGGAAGTGGAGCTGAGGGTAGGCAATTGGCGGAGAACAGCCTGAAACGTGTTGGTGCCAGTCTACTCACTGGAAAGCTGGTTGAGGCTATGGAAGATCTGTTGGTTGTGGCAACTGTGTCAGCCAGAGTTCATGGTTCATGGTATCTAGAGGTGCTTAAAAATATGAGAGCTTTGTAGCATACACTTGTTCAAGAAATTATCAGCTTGCATTCATACGTGTTTGTATAGGAAGGGAAAGTTGATCTTACTATATGCAATGTAATGTATTATGAAAGAAGTGTTGTTTATAAATATAAAATAAAAATCATAAGTTTTTAGAAAAAATGTTTCTTTTAAAAATTCTATGGTACCCAAGATCACGCCAATCATATGAGCCTATATATTAAGTAATTTCAAATTATTTTAACAGAGAACGGCCTAAAATGCCTTTATACTATGAGATCTGGTATATTATTGCTTGAGCGGCTTGAAATAAGGGTATTTTGAGCCAAAAAGTTGACATTAGGGGTATTTGTGGGACGAAAAAAATGGACGGAGGGTAGTTTGTACCAATTCAAATAGTTGAGGGATAATGTAAGCCCTTCCCTGAAGAAACAATTAATTCACTTCATTAAAAATAAAAATCATTTAATAAATAAGCAAAACGAGATAATTAATCCTAACTTTAATCATAAAGTATTTTCATAAACAAGATTCAAATGAGTTTTTTTTAAAAGAAAAAATATATTTATTAAGAAAAAGATATTTTTGACCAGTAACAATATGGGGGATTTTGGACCATATTATTAGCAGCGAAGACATTTTTAGACTAAATTATTAATTGAGGGCCTTTGGTTCAGTTCCTCATAGTTTAAGGAAATTTTTTAAATATTTTTTTGTTTAAATAAAAAAAAGTACTCCCATAAATGAATAAATAGAATACGTTGTTTTATTGTTGAAAATAGTAAGTTAAATAAAAATGAAAGATAAATGAATAAATAGAATACGCTGTTTTATTGTTGAAAATAGTAAGTTAAATAAAAATGAAAGTATACTCGTGCGTTTACGGACATTCCTAAAATTATTCGATTGCGTTCTATCTTTTTTTCGTATGAATAAATTGGTAGTTACAAAATATACTGTCAATAGTCTCTCTGTCGTATACTCTCAATAGTCTATACTCTCAATAGTCTCTCTATTCGCTGAAAAAGAATGATGGAGTTCCAAGATGATGGATTTCGATTTCATCCTAGCGATTCAGAGTTAGTCGCATTCCTTCTCAAGTTCATTGTGGAAAAAGATTTGGGTGACAATAGTTTTATTAAGAAGCTTAATGTGTTTATTGCGGAAAAAGATTTGGGTGACAATGGTTCTATTACGGAGCTTGATGTCGACTTAGAGTCTCACTAAAGCTATGTGCGACACTTGACAACTTACTCACGAATCTTTTACGATCTTGTAAGCTTAAGTATGCTCTTTGAAACTAAGGTCGCTAAGAGAATGAAAAGAAAGACAACAATCTTGTAAGCTCAAGAAAGCTCTTTGAAACTAAGATCGCTAAGAAAATGAAAAAAACTAAGACTGCTAAGAAAATGAAAAGAAAGACGAGAGCTTTAAGAAGGTTTTGTATTGCTTTGTGGAATATTGCTTACACTTGGTTAGATGAGTTTGCAAATGAGAGGCCTCTATATATACTACTTTATAGGGGCCTAAGTATAAATAATATTTATTTTACAAGTTCCTACATATTTACACTTTATTTCATATTCTAGAATTCTCTACAAGTTCTAGAGAATTTTAAAGTCTTCTTGAAAATATCTAAGGAGTTCTAGAGTCTTCTACTAATCTCTACAACTCTTGATTCTTCCCCTTATTCTGATGCCGAATTTGAGTAACAAAGTGGCGGGACATGACATTGATCTGTACAAGCAAGAACCTTCCATAAGTTATGGCATTGGGAGCCATTGTGGGGAGAGGAGGATGGGGTTCGATACTTTATAAGAAGGAAGAAGAAGGAAGAAGGGGGACCCATTTTGTAGGATTGTGGGGGGGGGGGGGGGGGAGGGGGAAACAAAAATTGGGACTTAGAAGCAACTCGATAAAGGGAAAAAGGTGGTGTTGAGTTATCAGAATATAGTCATAATGGGATTGAAGAGAAGTCTTTCATATGAAACTAAGTCAAAATTTTGTGAGGGCAAATGGCTCATGAAAGAGTACATCTTTTGTGGAGCAAGATGATGGAATTCCTTCATTATCACCAGGCCGAGGGGCGGACCCACCCTTGGCCGAGGGGTGTCAAGCAACACCCATTCATCGTAAAATTACATTGTATATAGAGGTCAAATTTTGATTTTAAAAAAATATATATATAAGTATTGACACCTGTAGACATAAGGGGAATATTTAGTCTACTGGTTAAGGGGTTGCAAAAGTTTCATAAGGTTGTGTGTGTTCAAGCACTATTGGCCTCATAATTTTTTTTTTAATTTTCTTACTACAACCATTGACATCCCTTGCAAATGAGAGACCATTTATATATACTACTTTCTAAGAGTCTAAGTGTAAATAATATTTACTTTACAAGTCCCTGTATATTTATATTTATACTTTAGTCCATATTTAGAACTCTTTACAAGTTCTAGGGAATTCTAAAGCCTTCTTAAAAATATATAGGAGAGTTCTAGAGTTTTTTACTAACCTCTTTACAACGAGGATGTGATTCGATACTTTATTTCACCCCAACATCATAAGAAGAAAGAAGGGGGGGACCCATTTTGTAGGATTGTGGGGGATTGGGACTTGGAAGCAGCTCAACAAAGGGAAAGAGGTGGTGTTGAGTTATCAGAATATGGTGATAATGGGATTGAAGAGAAGTCTTTCCTATGAAAGTAAGTCCAAGTGTTGTGAGGGCAAATGGCTCATGAAAGAGTACAACTTTTGTGGAGCAATTATGAAAAAGTTCACAAAATCTAAGTTCAGAAACTATTGTATTTGTGGCATAATGAAATCCAAGAGAAAATTTTGTAATGGTACTTCTTAGATTTAGACAAATTCAAGAGGCTGAATCATCGGTTGGGGCTAAGTACTTCTTATCAAATTCAAAAATCTAGGACCAGTGATCTATTAGGAAATCCTACGATGGAAGAGACTCATTGTACTGTGTCTGTGAAAGATGATGGAACTCCTTCATTGTCAGTAGGGACGGACCCACGTGTCGTCCAGGGGTTCACCCGAACCGCTTGATAAAAAATTAAACGGTATATATAAGGTAAATTTTTTGGATTTATGTGGATATATGTATATATTTTGAACCCCCTCAATGACAAGGTGAAAGAGATAGGCCAGTGGCAGCTCTCTATGAAATTAAGCGTGACGTCCAGGGTTCGAATCCCTGGGTTAGTGTTTATTTTTAACTTTTTTAGTTTCATTTTTTTTTTTAAGTTCCCGTTATGATTTTCACGATTTTTTTAGTTTTTTTTTTTTATATATAAAACATGCTAAAATGTGGTGTTAAACCCAAAAGAATTCAAGGGTCCCATACTCCCATTTCTAAAGGCTAATAACTTTTTCACTTCCCAAATCCCTAAATCACTTCCTTAGTTCTTCCCCAACACTCAAAAGTCAAATATTAAATCCAAAAGAATGAATGATGACTTCTTGAGCGGTTGCATGGTTCCTTTTATGGAGAAGGATGTGTTTAATGATGTTTCAACGAATGATATTATTTGTCTTTTCAAGCAATGAAACCTCATCGAATAGTATTGTAAACGTGTTTGAGAAGTATTAGCATTGACCTCTTTTTGGAGTTTGTAGTTAGCACTCTAGTCCTAGAGTGAGACATTATGAAGTGCTAATTTTTTTGTTCTAGTTAGCACCATTTTTTGCTCTACTTAGCATCCTAGTTCTAGATTGACAAATTGTGAGGGGCTAACTTTTTGTTTCACTATAATCACTCATGTTAGTTTCGGGTTTCTTGTAACGAAACTAACTTTTTGTACCTATAAACTATATATTACTACTTCCTTGAAATTTTATTTTGTTGGCTTATTTACACGTTTATACTTTTATTTTTTGAACTCCTGAACGAAAATTCTGAGTCTGCCACTGTTAATAGCCCTCAAATATACGTTGCTCTTAATGAATGTAGGGTGGAGAGAACTAGATTGAAGAGTAATGATGGTTAAAGGGTTGGAGGAGGACAATCAAAGGACAAAGCTCCAATGTTTGCCCCAACTATAAAAGTTGCTACGTGTCGAATTGACCTGTTTGCAACGTGAGAGAACCTTATTCACTTGTCTCCATGTCTCTCACCAATATCCTACTTAGTCTAGTAGTATTACCACGTAAAAAAGGTGGAATGATCTGAGAGACTCCTATATTTGGCTTCATTTGTAAGTTGGATCCTCTTACTTATCAATTTGCCAATTAAACCTTTAAACCCATTATGTTCTGATTAGTTTAGGGGTTCAGTTGGCAAATTGATAAGTAGGAGAGTCCACCTTACAAACGAAGTAAGTACAAAGGTCTCCCAGGTCATTTTGCTCGTAAAAATTTTAAAGTTTACCTTCATCAAGTATTTATTTATATAATATCATATCAAATTTATTAAATGAAAAAATTATATACATACATAGTTTATTTATTTATATGATATAATTTAGCATAGCCATGTGATTCAAGTAAGATTTCACTAGACTAGCGATATAAAATTAAGAAAATGAGAGGGAGATGATTTTTTCCTTCACATAGAGCCTTTTCTCTTCACTTTCTCTCTTTCTATACAAACATATTATTCGAAGAAATTAATAAGTATCTCGAATGTCCATCATTGAGTAAGAAATTACTCTCTTTATCACTTTATAAAGAGCTATGGAAAAAATCATGTTGGGAGCAGGAGCGGACCTAGGTTGTGTCTAGGGGGTTCACCCGAATCCCCTTAATCGAAAAATTACGTTATATATATATAAGCCAAATTCTGATTTTATGTGTACATATATTAAAATGAACCCCTTGAAAATAAGTGAGAAGCTTTAGCTCAATGGATAAGGGATTCAACAGTGGCTTTTATGTCGTGAGTTTGAATCCCATGCGCAGCAATTCCTCTTCTCTTATTCTTTTACCCTTTTTAATGCATGGAATTGGGCTCAACTTTTGGGCTTGGATCATCTTCTCTTTTTCATTATTTTTTCTCTTTTATGTCATTTTTTTTCTAATATACTTTTGTTTAAATTTATTAGACACATTTTTTTATTCTTCTTATATCTATTAGTCATTTTATTTTAACATAATTTTATGTACAACTCTTTAAAAATGATGAATTATATATATAAAGATAAATTAGATGTAATTGAATGAAGAAACTAAAAATCGTTAATATCCTTTTAATAATATATATTTAATAGAATTCATGGAAATTTTTTTCTATGGAAACTAAACTTATTTGATTTATTCGTCATTTTTTTTTCAACAAGTGATGACTAACCTAGTAAATTAAACTACATGAACTAAAAAATTGACGATGTCATTTATTTATCTTCTGAATATGCATTATAATATTAGTAAATCTATACTTGCACACTTTTAGAGAATCTTGATAGTTTTCCTAGTAATATGTGTGTGAATGGATACTAATTTTAAAAAATTTAAAATGCAAAATAAGTAGAACATTACAAAATAAAAGTATAAAAAGTACAAGAAATTTTAAGAATGATCAATGGGGCAGGGTAAAAGTAGGAAGAAATGCTTAATGCGGTACGATAAGGACCATCATAAGGTAATATAAATTTAGCGGGTTAAGGTAAATATTTTTCTTCTCCGTCTCACTTCCTTTTTCATCCTTTAATTTTCAAGTGTTTTAGAAATTAACCTATGTAATACAACTGATCCACTAATTTTTGTTATCAATGTAGCTTTGTTCTCAATATCTTTGATTAGTTTGGTGTTAACTTTTATCAACCAATGAGATACCTTGTACAAAAAGCATGTCGGGGTTACTACGCTCACCGCGCACTTACATTCCCCTGAGCTTAATTCCTGGATCCGCCACTCATTGTCAACTTGCATTCATACATATAAGATGGGAAAGTTGATCTTACCATATGCGACATAATGTATTTTATGAAAGAAGTATATATGTATCTAAATATAAAATAAAAATAGCAAGTTTTTAGAAAAAATGTTTCTTTTAAAAATTAAACTAAAATCGTAAGTTTCTAAATATTATTTTATTGTTGAAAAAAGCTGGTAAGTTACTAAATATAGTTTTCCCAAGTTATTACCAATTGGTTTCCCAGCAAAGCAAGGATTGAAGCTAGTAATAAATATAGGATTCCTAAAATTGTTCCCATTGCTTTCAAACTTTTATACTTTTTGTTATCTAAATAGTCACAACTCATAAAATTAATAGTTTAATTCATTCAAGATTGGTGGAGCTTGAAGAAGAAGGGTTTCGATTTCATCCTACGGATTCAAAGTTGCTCACATTTCTTTTCAGGTATATCGCCGAAAAAGATTTGTTTGACAATGGTTTTATTACCAAGGGTAACTTATAGCTATGTGCACCATTGTGGAGGAGAAGATGATAGGGACACTAGTATTTTTCGATACTTTATTTTACCAAGGCATAAGAAGAATGAAAGTAACAAGAGCATTTACAGAGTTGTAGGTGAAATCTTGGGACTTGGAAGCAACAAGATAAGGGGAAAAGGGTTATGTGTAATCAGAGAAAGCCTTTGAATATGATATGCGAGAAGAGTCTCTATTATGAATTCAACTTTGTTGTTGACCTTACAAAAGCCTTGTTAGACCATGAGCCTTTGAAGGATAGATTTGATGCAATTAGGGAGTGTAAGAGTGTTGGGTTTTAAAGGTGTGAACAGGAAATGAAGGGTTGTGACTATGCCGAAAGGTTATGCATTTTCCAAAGTGTTGTGACCTTTTTGAAAGGTTGTCTTCTTTCTAAAGGGTTGTGACCTTTACCCTTTGTTGGCTATAAATAGAGAGGTTTTCTCTAATTTTTCTGCATCAAATTCTTCCCTTCTTTTGCATACATTTCTTACAAAACAAAATCGATCGATCGTGTCTGTGTGTGTGATTCATTGCTGTCATTTTGAGTTCATTGAAATTATTGAAGTTTGAGGTACCACTACTTCTTTAATGGTTAATCCGTTTTATCTTGGGAGGAATTAATCTGCAACCTCGGGTACTTGAGGGGATTAAATTTCTTAAGGACACACAGTGGGTTCTGTGGACTCGGATAGTTCTTTGTGTTTTTCTTTTCATTTTTTATTATTTCTGATTTGCTAATCTAAATACAGGAGATAACAAGCTTAAGAAATTTATTGTTGGTATTTTCTGTAGTAAAGAAATTACTTCTATTTTATGTGTTCTTTTTATTGAGGAAATAAAAAGAAGAAAAAGAGAATTATTTTATCATATGATAAAAGGGATTTGGGATGAATTAGTACTACTTTAATATGTTCGAGTATATTTTTTGTAGTAAGTTTTCCTTGGATGGGTAAAATTATTTTTATTTTCTTCCCAAGTGCATTCAAGCATTGCACCCCTTCAGTTTTCTTTTCAATGAGAAAAGTTATTTTGTGCATTAAGGCTAAGATGAGCACTTTAATTTTTTTTTTCTTATATTCTTGGTTTTATATAACTATGAGAAGAAGTAAATGGACAAATGTTGTCTCCTAACAATATTTGAACATGAGTTTAGTTTCTTGTTGAAATTAAATGTCTTCTTGAGGAAAATAGGAATATGATGGAAACTGAGAAAAGGAAAAAAAAATTAGCAAGAAAAGTGACTTGCATGGAATTATTGTTAACAAATAGAATATGATTCAATGAGAGTAAAAATCAGGTTCTATCTTTATTTCCCTTGATTATTATTTTCTTTTTCTATCCTTTATAACTTATAAAATTTATTTCATAAATGTTAGGATAGAGTCATTATGTGATGATCTCAGAATATGTTTTTATTATTATTAATATATATTCTGTTTAGAGGAGAGAAAAAAAAACTTTTGTAGTTTTCTACTCCATGTGAAATTTGATTGTGTTAGACTTTTGGAGATTTTTTTTTTACTCCTTTGGTTTGAAGAATATAAGAACTTCACGAACAAATCAATTGTGTATTGGCTTGAAGAATATAGAAACTTCACTAATTTGTTAAATTCTCTGTTTGAATGAATATTCTGACTTAAAGAGTACAAAATCTTTGTTAGGAATATTAAGGCTAAATGATTGAAAAAGATAAAATCTTCATTGTTAGCTCGAAACAATGTTGTATTTGAGGTTTATGGAGATTAAAACCTTTTTGGTTTACAACTCTGTCTGAATGTGAAACTGATTCGAAGAATATTAAAACTTCATCAGAATTCAAGGTTCATTCGGTTAACGATGAGAAAAATAAAAAAACTTCATCGTTAAACTAGAAACAAGTTGTATAAAGATTGAATCTTTATTGTTAGTATTCTAAATACTAAGTGGTTTGTCTAGTTGTGACAAAAAGGGGGAAAAAAAAACACTAGTGACATAAAATTAGTGGCTTTTGTGCCTGCAATGGGTGTTCATATGGATTAAATCTCCCAAAAGAAGGCTTTGTGTTACCAATGTGTAAGCTTGGGAAAAATATGTGGAAAATAATTTCAAATTACTTGAAAAATATTTTTAGAACATATTTAAAATGTGGGGGGTTCTTTACTTGTGATAAATATAAAATTAGACTTACTATCTAATTTAAATTTGAAAGAACAACATATGAAATTTAATGACAATCTTGTATTATGTTAGACCCACAAAATTCTTGGAGTATATTTGATATTGTGGTCATTGAGTCTCTCTTTACTAGTATATGATATGACTAGTATGAAACCACAAAATTATATTACTCATTGAAAAGAATTGTATTCTTTGATGAAAAAGTTTCACTTTAAATATTGTGATTTTTCATGAAAAGATATGTCTATTAAAATAATTTTTTTTTTATAGACATGAACATTGGTGAAAAATGATCTATTATGTTTGTATTGTAAAACAAACATTTGGGTCATATTGCGCTGATTGGACCGATGAGATTATGATCATGGGTTATTCTATAACAAATTGAATGTTATGGAAATGTCCTTCTGAAAAGGACATATGGCAAGATGTTGACTCTAAAACAATGTCTGTATTTGAGAAAGTTATAAAAAGTAAAGAACAAAATATTTGTGGGAAAAGGTTACCTCACAGAAGGTCTTTTCAAACTTAGTATTTTTGTTTGTTCTTACTTGCTTGAATCAAATTGTTTGTGACATAAATGCTTGGGACATGTCAATTACAAAACCTTGCAAAAACTGATCAACTTAGAAGTTTTGCCTAAATTCTAGTGCAATAAATCAAAATGTCAAGTATGTGTTGTTGAAATGAATTTTAATACCTTAGAATTGATTTACACTGACATTTGTGATATGAAGTCAACACCATCTCGTTTTGCATAAATTTTATTGACAATTGCACTAGATATTGTTATGTTGATTTGCTGAATGGTAAGGATGAAGCAATAGAAACATATAAGCAATATAAAACTAAAGTGGAAAATCAGTCGGATAAAAAAAAAATTGTCATGATTAGAAGTGGTAGAAGTGGAGTATATGAATCTTCATTTGTAGAAATATATTTGTAAAATGGAATCATCCATCCAATTACTGCACATTCTCACCTCAATCTAATGAAATTGTTGACAGGAAAAAACCGAACTTTGAAGGAAATGTTGGATGTCCTATTTATAAGTTCAGGTTTATCACAAAATTTGTGGGGGGTGCTATCATTATAGCAAAAGAGAACAACAAAAAGTTTGTCTGTTCAGAAAGTGAGAAACAAAAAGTTTTGTTTGTTAGTAAAGGGAGTAACAAATTAAAAAAAAAAAAACTTTTGTTTGTTAAGAAAGGGAGCAACAAAAATTGTGTTTGTTCAGGCTTTGTTGTATCCCTATCTTGCTTGTCCTCCCTTAAAGTATATACAAGCAATAACTCTTAAAAGATAGTGATCAAACAATTTCCAATACAGTTTATTCCATATGTGAAATGGAAATGAGGGAACTATTCCCAAAAGGGTCCAAATAGGACCTAAGACTGTGGATTGTATATTCATTGGATATGCTACAAATAGTAAATCATGTCGATTTATGGCTCATAAGTCCGAACTGTCGAATAGTCAAGTGAAGGGTCTAAACGACCTTGGAAAGAACCAAAGGAGAATGTACTTAGTAAAGAGATTCAGAGGCATAGTAAATGTCAATGGACAAATTACTTCCTACGAGTTTGATTTTATGATATTTCTTCTTGAAAATGAGTCTCATATATTCTAAAAGTTATGTCCTTTGTGGACTCATTCTCTTTGAGAAAAGACTGTCAATGGTAAGATAGATTCAATATTGAGCAACCATACTTGAGAGTTGGTTGGTCTTCTTCTAGGAAATAAATTTTTGGGTTCAAAGTGGATCTACAAAAGGAAAAGAAAGTTGATGAAACTATTGACAAATACAAAGATAGACTTGTTGTCATAAGCTTTAGACAATAAGAAAGCCTTGTTTGACAGATAATAGCACTAACTAGGATTACATCAACTCAGATGTTAATTGTGCTAGTTGCGAAATATGGCCTTCAAATTTCTCAAAATGGATGTGAAAATATTTTTTTTGAATGGAAAATTGGAGGAAGAAATTTACATGGAACAACCCAAGGGCTTTGTGGTTCTGGTAAAGAAAAGAAAGTCTGTAAACTTGTTAAGTCACTCTGTGGACTAAAAACAAGCGCCCAAATAATGACATGTGCAGTTTGACCAAACTATGTTGGCAAATGAATTCAAGATTAAAGAATGTGATAAATGTTTTTACATTAAAGACACTCCAAATCACAAGGTCATTGTTTGTTTTTATGTTGATGACATGTTGATCATCAAAAGAGATATTTCTGACATAAATGCTACTAAGCATATTCTAGAAAATAACTTCGATATGAAAGACATTGAAGTTACTGATGTGATTGAAAATATACTTGACAAGCATTTGGATTTCAATATTGTCAAGACTCCAATAAATATGAGATTTGTACTTCAAAAGAATGAAGGCAAAAGTGACTCACAATTGAATTGTGCTAGAGTATTGAAAAGTATGATAGATATCATGAAGTGTACGCAATCAGATATAGCATGTGCTATTAATAAACTGAGTCGGTTCACGAGTAATTTCAATCAAACTCATTGGATGACAATAAAGAGAGTTTTGGGGTACTTAGAAGACACTCAAAACTATGCCTTGCATTGCAACAAATATCCAGCAGTTCTTGAAGGATATAGTAATGCAAATTGAATTACTAGGTCAACTGAAACGAAATCCACGAGTGGATATGTTTTCACTATTGGTGGAGGAACAATATCTTGGAAATCATCCAAACAAACATGTATAGCTCGCTCTACAATGGAGTCTGAATTCATCGCCTTAGACAAGGCAGGTGAAGAAGCTGAATGACTCCGGAATTTCTTAGAAAATATTCCTTATTGGCCCAAACCAATGGCCCCTATATGCATACACTGCGATAGTCAAGTTGCAATAGGAAGGGCTGGAAGCGTTATGTATAACGGAAAGTCTCGTCATATAAGACGAAGACATAACTCTGTTAGACAACTACTCTCTAGTGGAATTATCACAATTGACTATATAAAGTCAAAGGATAATGTGTCGGATCTACTTACAAAAGGCCTAACTAGAGAAGGAGTTGAGAGATCATCGACGGGAATGGGACTATGGCCGAAAACAAGTCATCGCGGCGGTAACTCTACCTAGAAGACTGGAGATCCCAAGATCTAGGTTCAAGGAGATAAAACAAAGTCATAGATGACGGTTCAACATTGTCAAAAATTATTTTATGTCTATTCTCATGATGAGACAATGTTCAGTAACCAGGATAAAGGCATAAGGACTTTTTAATGGTTTCTAAGTTTGATACAGGGTATATCAAATAGTCTATCTACGGGATAATACATTTAGAAATCACCTATGTAAGTGTGAAGTGTAAGCCGCTTCAAGGAGAATCCGATAAGGCCAGTTCTCTAAGCACTTATTAACCGAGATGTGTTCATGGCTTAAACGAACAAAACAATGAGAACCAAAAACAGTTCAAGGGTTGATTGTGTGACTTATGTTGTCTAGGTATACACCAAAGCTCGACGGTTCAAAGATATCAAATCTACCGATTGACCGAGTATATCCGATATATGTTCACTACGGAAAGTTTAAAGGAAAACCTACTTATCCAGATGCGATTAACCTTTATTTACGAATCACACAATTTTTCATGCATATGTTTTAACAATAGCCATTCCCTATTCATGTGGGGGATTTTTGGGTTTTAAAGGTGTGAACAGGAAATGAAGGGTTGTGACTCTCCTGAAGAGTTGTGACTATGCCGAAAGGTTATGCATTTTCCAAAGTGTTGTGACATTTCTGAAAGGTTGTCTTCTTTCTGAAAGGTTGTCTTCTTTCTAAAGGGTTGTGACCTTTACCCTTTGTTGGCTATAAATAGAGAGGTTTTCTCTCATTTTTCTGCATCAAATTCTTCTCTTCTTTTGCATACATTTCTTACAAAACAAAATCGATCGATCGTGTCTATGTGTGTGATTCGTTGCTGTCATTTTGAGTTCGTTGAAATTATTGAAGTTTGAGGTACCACTACTTCTTTATTGGTTAATCCGTTTTATCTTGAGAGGAATTAATCTGCAACCTTGGGTACTTGAGGGGATTAAATTTCTTAAGGACACACAGTGGGTTCTGTGGACTCGGATAGTTCTTTGTGTTTTTCTTTTCATCTTTTATTATTTCTGGTTTGCTAATCTGAATACATGAGATAACAAAGAGTACATTATTGTTGGACCAACAATCTTGATTCTTCGCAGTCTAACACGCATTTACAAGATATGTTGCTTTGAAGAATTGGTGCTATATGGACAGTTTCAGCTAATTTTGTGGACAAAACTAACTAGCTAGTCCTTTTGTTTTTTAAACAATATCAAGAATTTTGTGCCCGCTTCTTAGTCCTTTTGTTTGATGTTTATAGTTTATGTAAATTCTATTTGTCCAACTTTAGTGTTCAACTTCTAATTTTAACAAAGAAACTGTTATTATAAGTTTTATCACTTGTTACAAAAGTTGATACAGTCCCCCCCTTCCCCTCCCCCCCACACACAGAAATGAAAATTTTTGCTCTGTCTAAACCAAATCTACATTCATTGAAACATATAGTATAGGTATTTCGCTTACTTCAAATTCAATTTGGAGTTCCAAATAGAAAGGTAGGTGCTATAATATATAGATTTGAAGTACGAATGTCAAGAATATATATTTTATTTAAAAAAAAAAAAAAAGGGTCATATTTGCCCCTCTACTTTTAAAATGGGGTTATATTTACTCTTCATCATACCTTTTTAATATATTTGCCCCAAATTTCCGTTTATTAGTCTTTCTCCACCTCAATTTTCCTCTTTCAAACTCAATTAATTAAAGTGAATAAGTGAGTCTTAAGGTTAGCTACTCATTTTAGAAACATTAAAGAACAATTATGAAACATCGTTGAAGAGCCTAAAATATCCCTCAATTGTTTGAATTGGTATAAAATTATCATATATCCACCTTTCGGCTCTCAAATACTCATCACATCAACCTTTTAGCTCAAAACTACCCTTGATATTAACTGTTTGACTCACATTTCCCCTTATTTTTAACAACTCTTCTAAAATAAAATCATTAAGTATTTATTTATTATGTTGTCTAATCTAATTGGTCCAAATTTAATCCATCCTCAACTAAATAATAAAAACTATGATTCATATTTTGACCCGATATGCTCAAAAATAATATTTAAAAATTATTAATTTCATGATATCTTCCTATTGACCTATTTTATTTTAACCCACAATTTATTATAACTCAACTCATGATTGAAGATCCAAATAAAATTCATACTCGTCCATCTAATGGAACACAATCATTGCACACTGTATTCGTATGAATATAAATACAATTGATACAAAAATATAAAATACAGTTTTTCGAATACAATTGATATAATTACAAAACTCTCACATATATTTGATTGAATACAATTGATACATTATCTACATTTGAATGAATTTCTTCTTATTGACACGAGAGAAAGAAAGAGAGGGGCCGAGAGAGAGAGAGGACGAGAGAGAGGGAGGAGAGGCAAGGGAGAGAAGGAGAGAATTTGCTATAAAAACAACAAATAATGATTTTTGTAATTTTTTAAAACTATAGCCGTTTTTCATAAATATGTTAGCATTTTTACCATTTTTCATAATTTTCTAAAATCTATAGTATTTGATTATTAGCTTATGATTTCTTTAAACTGATAATTATATTTATGGATCATTAATAAGGGTTGCATAATTGTCGTTCAGATTCTCAATTGATCCTATTCAAAGGCGGCTCAATGCCTTTAAAAATTAGAAATCGATCTTTATGTCCCAAATTTGAGTTTTTAGTAATAATAGAATTATTATAAGTATTTTTTAATAAAAAATAAATTAAGTTGTGTCTTTCTTTTAGTTTGTTTTGAAACATTAAAGAAAATTTCTTTCTTTTTCGTCAATTTTAAATTTAGATTCCACTTGACATGTTTAAGACCACAAGATTAAAAAATAGTTTAATGTGTGTATCTATATCTATATCTATATATCTATATATATATATATATATATATATATATATATATATATATATATATATATATATATATATATATATATATATATCTTTAGTTTAAGACCATAGAAAAAATAAAAAAAAATTCATTAAAATAAATAACTTTGGATTTCAAAAAAAAAAAATCTACACATCTGATTAAATTTTTTTGGCATTAGGTCACTAATCCTATTGATTAGTTTTTTAGTTTAATTTCATAATAATTTGTTAGCTATTGTTTGATTAATTTTTATGATATATTCAGACCTCGTTATAGTGACCGTGTTTGTTTGAAAATTCCATAAATGCTATAGTAATGAGGTGCTATTATATATGGACATTCAACGTTTAGATCTCATTTAACTTTTATAAACAATAATAAGCATACAAAATTAGTTTAAATTTACTGTTTAAACAAAATTATGGACATAGTTGTAACTTATCCAAGGTTCTTATTTGTAAACATCACAAGATGTGATGTTTACGAACAAGAAATTGAGTAATTGTATTGTTATGGGCGCCATCATGGGAGATAAGATGATGGCGACATAATATTTTCCGATACTTTATTTCACCAAGTCATAAGAAGGAAGAATGTGAAAGATTTTGCAGGATTACAGGTGAAAAATTCGGGACTTGAAAGCAACAAGATATACAAGGGGAAAAATATGTTGAGTAATCCGAACAATGCTTTGATTAGGGAATTCAAGAAGAGTCTATCTTATGACTGTAATCATTTAAAATTGGGAAAATTTTCAAAACAACAATATTTTAGCATCTAATAGGGCCCCTTGTCAACACTTTCAATATTTATTTAAAATGTCAATATTTTGGTTTGTTATAATACTGACTGTATTTATTTATTTTTAAAGAATACAAATTTTTAATAACAGAATGGAGAGAATCACGGGAGAAAATATTTCAAAAAAGGTAAAAATATTTCCCTTAGTTTTTGATCCTTACTTGTTTGGACTATTTTAAATATAATTTTATCTGAAATGTATTCGGATGAACTTCTTTAAATATGATTTTGTGTATTCGGATGAACTTCTTTAGATATGATTTTGTGTATTCAGATGAACTTCATTAAATATGATTTTGTGTATTCGGAATTTCGAATGAACTTCTTTTTACAAACTGAGCACGATAAATACTCATTTTAATTGAAAAGTTAGACCATACAATTCAAAACCTGATTGTATACCATTGGGACGAATACGAATTCAAATCTAAATACAAACTAGTTGGTATACAAAGTGATATTGAAAATACAATATGCGCCAAATAAAATACAAAATCTATTTCACTAATGCAATTAGTATGAATACTTATCTAATGAATACGTAAATAAATTGTATTTTGGTTATTCAGAATTGATAATGAATACAAAATCAAATCTAAATACAAACTATCTGGTATACAAAGTGATATTGAAAATACAAAATTTGTTTTGCTGATGCAATTAGGATGAATACATATATAACATAAATAAACTGTATTTTGGTTATTTAGAATTGAGAATGAATACAAAATCAAGTATAAATACAAAACTTGATGGTAATACCATTAGGACGAATACGAAATCAAATCTAAATATAAACTATTTGATATACAAAGTGATATTGTAAATACAAAATAAGCAAAATAAAATAAAAAATTTTGTTTTACATATGCAATTAGGATGAATACCTAAATAATGAATACGTAAACAAAATGTATTTTGGTTATTTAGAATTGAGAATGATGGACAATTAAGAATTTCGATCCGACAATTGATTCATCAAGTTTCATGGATTCAAGAAGAGTCTTTTCGGATCCATCCATAGAGCGGCGGCAGAGATCTAGAAACTGACAGGAAAACCGCCCGAGCCCAATAAGCAGAGAAGTTGTGGAGCGGGTCTGACTCCTGGTCAGACGTAGGAGAGAGCAATCAGATATTATACCCCAATTTGCACGCAGAATTGCTAGATGTTGAAATCGTATAAGTCGAAGAAATTTCTTAAACAAGAATAAGAGATAACAATGGTGGAAACAATAGAGAGAGTGGAGAGATTTGGGTAAAAACCTAGAGAGAGAATATTAAAATGTGGGGTCTTTTTTTATTTTACTTTTAATTGGTAGTAGAGTCAAACTAGGTAACTGATTTGAGAAATAAAAGTATAGTAAATTAATTGGTAGTAGAGTCAAATTAGGTAACTGATTTGAGAAATAAAAGTATAGTAAATTAATTGGTAGTAGAGTCAAATTAGGTAACTGATTTGAGAAATAAAAGGATAGTAAATTAATTATATTAGGATACATTATATTTACTAAAATGATGACATAATGACATTTTAAATAATTATTTTATAATGTAGATGCTTTAGCCAATTATGTTAGGAATTTTGACTACTTTACTAATTTTCCCTATTTTACTAATCTTATGATTGTAATCATTTAAAATTTTACTAAATATTAATTTAAAAAATATTTTAGATTATATTAAATTCATGAATATATTAGTCTAAATAAATATTATGGAATAATATAATTGAGTTAATTATTTAAATCCAATAAATATGAATTTAATTTAAGTTTGCTCCATAAAACCCATATGTCATGTCACTTAAATCTGATTGGCAGATGGAATCATTTTCCTATCACAACTCTTCTATTCTAAAATTATAAATAATTCAGAAAAGAAACCAACAATTCTAATGAGAAGCTGGAGAAAAGCTGGTGGATCAAAGCCACAAATTTCTCTACAAATTCAAGAATTCAATCATTCAAGTTCAAGAACGAACAAGATCAAGACCATCATCGAAGATAACAAGCTCCAAAGCCCTTGAATCCAATATCAAGTTCAAGATAAGTCCATATCAAGTTCATCAAATCCACAAATCAATACAGGCTTCCAAATTAAACTTGAAACCCTTGAAATCAAGTATAAAGTCAAGATCAAGTTTAAGAACAAATTCAAGATCAAGCTTGAAAGCCCTTTGAATTATATCTGAAAAGACGAATCTTGAATTATATCTGAAAAGGTGAATTAGAGGAAATTGTAACACTCGATAAATACGATTGTTGCATTATTTTTCAGTCTTGATTATTTTTTTCCGGACCTGAATTTTATTGTCTAGAATAAGTCTTGTCCTGGTAATGGCAAGCGATTCATGAAGGAATACACGTTTTGTGAAGCTATTCTTAGAAAGTTCAGAAACTCTAAGTATATAAATTATGTTATTTGTGTCATAAAAATGAAGTCCAAAAAAAATAATCTTCTAACGGTTCTCGATTCTCAAAGTAGCAATATGAGTATAACTGTTATGGATTTTTCTGGTAGATATTAAGGTGGACGAAGAGAAGGTGGATACTAAGGTGGTTTTAGGGGTAAATTCTGTTGATCAGCCGCGGATGGATCGGAAATATAAGGCGATCACAGGCATCATCAGGTGAAGAGAAGATCAATGAGCTATTAGAAAATGATGATCCTGAAATATATGATAATGTTTGATACGAGTGGCACATTATTGGAGAAGAGTCAAACACAACATCAACCAAAACCACAAGAAAAATCTGAGAAACTTTGTGAAATAGAAGAATCCAACTTTGTTCCAGAAGCCTTAGATAATGTGCCTTTGAATGATATATTGGATGCAATTAGGGAGATTAAGAGTACATTATTGTTGGACCAACAATTTTGGCCGCGTATTTACAAGATATGCTGCTCTGAAGAATTGGTACTACTTGGACAGTTTCAGCTAATTTTGTGGACCATGCTAACTAGCAAGCTTCAGTTTTTCAAATTATATCTGGAGTTTTGAGCTGCTTCTTAGGATGTTTCTTATAGTTTATGTAAATTCTATTTTTCCAACTTCAGTGTTCAATTTCTAATTTTGACAAAGAAACTATTGTTATAAGCTTGATCACTTGTTTGCAGAAGTTCATAAAGTCCCCCCTTAACGAAATTTTTCGTTCCATCTAAACCAAATCTACATTCATATATAGGTATAGTTGACGGACACTATATCACAAATAAGCTTTAGCGGTAATTAATTAGCAATTGCCGCTAAATATATATTTTTAATGGTAATTAACACTCTTTGCATATGTCCCTAAAGGTTTTAGCAATATTGGATCTAATGACACATAACTAATGCCGGTAAAGACTTTAGCACTCTTTATTAATGTGTCTATTTATTGCCGCTAAAAGTTGTTTTTATGGTAGTGGATCAAGCTCCAAATAGAAAGGCACATGCTATAATATATACGTGTTTGTTAATATAGGGGTTAAAGAATACTAATTTAATTTGAAATACGTGATACGGTGATTCAAACTAATTCGTGTTCGAGATGTAGATTGGATATCGTTGTGAAGAAGTAACTTGAACCACTAAACATATTTCTGATTTAGATGGTTTCAAGAAAAGAAAAAACTTCACCTTTTTATCTAGATTTTCTTTGAATTTATATGTCCAATTTTATGTGGGAAAAGGACAAATATACCCCCAAACTATCGTAAATGGTATGCAGATATTCTCCGTCATACTTTTGGGATATTGGTGCCCCTACGGTCTAAAAACTAGAGCATATATGCCATTCACTCTAACGGAAGACTAAATGGGACACGTGGCGCAATCTTATCCATCGATAAATGTCGGATCGGTAGATAAGATTATGACACGTGTATGTCCGTTAGTATAAAGGGTATATATGCTCTAGTTTTTGAACGGTAGGGGCACCAATATCCCAAAAGTCTAACAGAAGATATTTGCATACCATTTATGATAGTTCGGAGTATATTTGTCCTTTTTCCCATTTTATGTGATCGATTTGAAGTACGAATGTAGTAACAAGGAATCAATGTCCAAATTTACGTGACCTTTATTTTTTGGGACGGTGAGAGTACCTCTTCAATAAATATAAGGGTTTAAGTGCAAGTATTTCAATCCTTAGGGATCAAAGTGATATTCTACCCTTTCGTGTCAGCTTTAAATGGTCTGCAAGCCAACCCGATTCATATTCAATAGAATTTCTGTTAAAGGCCCAAACCCCTCTCCGATCATTGCTCTCTGTTAATCGCCGCCGTGGTCGACTCCCGCGGTCCATCCCGGACGTTTTCTCTGGGTAATTCTTCATCTCTATCGTGTCTATCCAAGGTCAAGACCATATCTTTTTGTGTTTATTATCTTTTTTGGAAGCTTATTTCTTGTGCTTCTTATGGCGATTGGGCCCGAATAGAGCGAATTGGTTACAGAGGATTCATATAGGAATCCGAACTAGTTTGGGATTGAGATGTAGTTGATTGATCCATGATTGATTCGTCGTTTTGATTGGGCATGAATAGAAAAAGGAAATAGGTCAAGAGCATTACTGATTCGTTGAGTCGATTTTTCTGGAAACGAAATACTATATATGATTTAAACGGTAATGTTTTAGAGATAATTTCATGACACATATAGCATTCTTGCTTATTCATGTCTTTTAGAGTTGAATTAAAGGATCCCTAATGAGGAATAGTACATGGTGTGATTTTACCCCGCTGTGTATACTAACTTGTAGTACTTATAGTTCAAAGACAAATAATGGGATATTTATTAGATAACAGGATTAACCAGTTCTCTAAGAGAAAGAGTGAGAGAATTAGGGTACCTGCTTACTATGTTGACAAAGCAAAAGTATGAAGACAGTTATTGAATTTTCGTGGTATACCTGAGTGCAAAACAGGATGAAGTTACTTCTTTGTTGAACTTAAACATTGTTAGTATGCATTGGGTGTTAAAGTGTTATATTTCCTAAATGATGTTGATTGGAATGTTTGTTCCTTAATATAAGTTGATGCATCTTTGGATGACTTGAAAAGAGAAGTAGGGAAGGTCCTTCAGAGGGATTGTATAAGTTGGCCACTTTCTGACGAAAGAAATTCACTATTATAAATCTGTGGCGAGTTACAGAAAATACCTCAAGTTATGAGGGGAAGCTTAAATGTTACTTCTGGAAAAACTTGTAGTTGTTACGATTCTTCATTTACTCAGTTATGCAGTGGTTTGTTTAATGTCTTTGCCCGGCTAGCATTTTCTAATGGCAGCTTTCTATTGTTACCAGATGGCATCACTTCAAGAAAGCTTGCAAAGGTTCAAGAAGCAGCAAGAGAAGTGTCAAGCTATTAGTAGTATGGCTGCCAGAGCAGGACCTTCCAAGGGAGCTCCTCCAAGACCAGCTAATGCAAAACCTCCTGCACCTGCAGTCAAATTTTCAAATGACACGGAAAGGCTCCAGCATATAAATAGTATAAGGAAAGGGCCTGTTGGGGCTCAAATAAAACGTGTCATAGACTTGCTTCTGGAGGTATATTACCTCTCATTGTTTTTCAATCCCTCTTTAATTCTATTTCTAAATTAAGAGCTATGATGCAGCTAATTTAACTTAGCACCAAGAAGCAAGTGTCAAAACTGCTAAATCTCTAAATTTATCCCACAGCGAAATAGCTTAGGATTAAGCGACCTACAAACTTAGAACTAAGGAGCAATTTAACTTTGCTTACTGGTTGGCAGTCAAAACTTATTAGCTGGTTGAGATTAGATCGATAACCTTGTGGCAATTGTCATAGATCTATGACTAAGTCTACCACTGAGGATTCATGCGATGTTGGATGGTGCAATTTATTTGATCCAAAGTGCTTTTATTGGGGCACATCAAACGAGAAATGAACAGATGTTCTAAATACTGCAGTTTCAGTGGAGGGCTTTTGATGTTCTGGGGAATTATTTTTGAGGAATGTCTCATGTAGTTTGTTGCACTATCGTATATTTATTTCATCCCGTGTTGGAGTAGTACAAATGCTTAATCCTATTACAAGCTAGTTCAAGTTTCTAGAGTATCAACCATTTATTATTAGTTGCAAGACCTACTTGAAGCTAGAGGTGGATGCTTGCATTATTAGCTAAAATAATGGATTTGGTGATTATGATAAATCTCTTCTTTTAGCAGGACATATGTAATTAACTAAATATCATGTGAATTGACTTCAGGGTGCCATATTTCCTACCTGACACTACAGCACAACCGCATACCATGTCATATCTGGCAGTGTTTCTTCTTTTAGCTTCAAGTTGGTAGATTTGATTTGTGTATAATATTGTTTCGCTCTTCTGCCTTCATGCTACTGGGCAGTAACTACGTAGAATTACCGCAAAATTAAGACACGAAATGTGCTCAGGAAATAGATATAAAATGGTAAAGATTATGCTTAATACAACACTAATGATGGCTGAATCGAGAACTGAATTCAGCACTAATCTGTAGGTTCTTAATAATTCGAAAATCTGACATGGTCATTTCCCAGGAATTTTGTGTTACTCTCCATTTTAGCGGGATTCTCCACCCTGATTAATAGTGTCTTGACCTGTTATCTTATGGGGAACTGTGACACATTCTGTAATAGTAATACTGTAATATCGATAACTAATTAATTTTCATACACGCAGACAAGGCAAGCTTTCACACCAGAACAGATCAATGAAGCATGTTATGTTGATATAAATGGCAATAAAGCTGTGTTTGACAGTTTGAGGAACAACCTCAAAGTATATTATGATGGCAATCGCTTCTCTTATAAGGTAAACCAAGGTCTTCTTAATTGTACTCCTCTGTCTTGAAGTCATTTGCAATCAACTCTGAATCTCTGTCTTTAGTAACATAAATTCACTTATTATTTGTCAACAGTCGAAACATGCCCTGAAAAATAAAGATCAACTACTTATCTTGATACGAAAATTCCCTGAGGGTATTGCTGTAATCGACCTCAAGGATGCATACCCAACTGTCATGGAGGACCTGCAGGTATTTCTTATACCAAGCTACTTTTGAGTTGTTTGCTTTTGATGTACTGATACACAGGTATTTCCTATAGGCTCTCAAAGGTGCTGGTCAAATATGGCTGCTGTCAAATTTTGACTCCCAGGAAGACATTGCCTTCCCAAATGATCCACGAGTACCTATTAAGGTTGATGATGATTTGAAACAGCTATTCAGAGGTATTGAATTACCACGTGACATGCTTGATATTGAAAGGGATCTCCAGAAGAATGGGATGAAACCTGCTACAAACACTGCAAAGAGAAGGGCAATGGCACAAGTCCATGGCATTGCCCCCAAGCCCAAAACCAAGAAGAAGAAGCATGAGATTAGCAAGAGGACTAAGCTTACAAATGCTCATCTTCCAGAACTCTTCAAACTTTAGATATCTACTGGTTCATAAACTTCTCTCCTGAATTGAAAAGAAGCACTGGAGTTCCTCCTCCCATAAAGGTGGTAGTCTTGATTAGGCTTGGGGTGTGTTGCTCCTTTCCAGATTCTGTTGTCTAGTGACTGAGCCTCCAATACCTAATGCTACACATACGTCTAGCATGAAGAGCTCTTTACGAATGTGGCTAAAGTCTTGGTGTTTGGTTCCTGTTCACAAGGTGGTGTTTTGTTTTTATTGACCTGTTAAACTTGGGGGTGGGAATGATACTATTATTTTGTGAGTGTATTACTGACTTGGGTTTTTGGACCATCAAATTGTTATGTATAACCAATTTCATGAAGATCAACGTCATCATTTTGTATCATAATTGTTTGATGTCAATATATATTACAATGAAAATTAGTAACTCGATGAGGCATGGACTCGGAGATTTTGCACATTTATTAGTTTCAGCTTCGAAAATGCTTAGAAGTTGCAACTTTGTGTGCACCCAAGTCGTTCGTAATTCTGGTTTGTCAAGACAGGTACTAACCATCTTCGTAATGCTATGTTAATAGTCATCTATGGACTAATCTAAGATTAGCCACCAAGACAAAATTAGAAGAACTAGACAACCACAGTCGCAACCAAAGACAGATGATCCTCTAGAATGATTATCAAGTATTTATTGGATTTTACAATGGTTAGGAACAACTGTTTCAATGATTGATCAAGGGTTCAAGCCGTGGAAATGGTCTCTTCCAAAATTTCTAGCTAAGGTTATATACAATAGACCCTATAGTTGGATTGTTGCACAATTACAATTGCCAACAAAATAAGCAAAGCATTTTCTTGGTAATGAACAACTCCTGCAAAATCCCATTTCAGAACTTCACTTAGCCATGATATGCTATCTGATCAAAATGCTCTGCTCTAAAAGCCCTCTAGGAGTTGGGACTTTCTCTGAGTAAGTCTACGAATTGATAGATGTCGTCGTGCTTCTGGCTCTCTAAAGGTAGGCTTTCCCTGCACGAACTTTGAAAAAAATGAGGAAAAAAAGAAGTGAAGATCTACTACTAATCAATCTTTAAACTGAACGATGCATCACCTTGTCCATTGAATCGCAGCATAATCAATTTCAGCAATTAGAACTGCTTCCTCATGCCCAGTGGTTGCAATGATTTCACCCATCTGCCCACCAGAAAAACAAAAATCTCTTTGATTGCTCTATACAGACCTCTGCAATCCAAAGTAACTACTAGCAATTTCATAACATACCGGTCCAACCACAGTGGAGTGACCCCATATCATGTAGCTACCGGCTGAATCTCGAGACGGGGAGCAAGATGCCACATAAAGCTATGAAAAATGCAGTTAACATGCCTCGCGACGGGGAGCAAGATACCACATAAAGACAAAGAGGATTATCATCATAAAGTAACATGGTATTACCTGGTTATCTACTGCCCTGCAAAATAGAAGTTGAATGAGCAATAACAATACAGCACAGAACTTTGCAAATTTGGAGTTTCTGTATGATTACTACAAGTGTGTGCAACTGCATTGGTCACTCTTTAATGAAATATTCTAAAAAACTTCAGAAAACCTTTATTGGTGAACTCTATTCACAACTACAAGAAACAGAATCATCTTGCCTTGTTCTTTGCTCCAGCTCCCAGAGGGTCGCCCCAGTACTCATGTTGAATGCTCCAGGGTAACATATTAAATGAGCACCTGATTCTCATATGAAAATTAAGGAGAACAATTAGTTCAACAGGATTACAAACTACTTAACCATGTAAACCACAGTACCTCGGGCACTATACGTCATTGCCAGCTCAGGAAATCGTATATCATGACAAATACCTATTCCAATGCGTCCAAAATCTGCAGATTGAAGTTTTCTGATATAAGATTTGTAACAGTACAGTTTCAAGTAGGAAGCCTGGAAGGGAAATTAAAGAAAGAATCTTAGTGTGAGCTGAAACTACTACCAACACAAGTTTGGCCTAAAAAATGAGACCTAAATCAGAATTGTGCAGGTAGAGAAAATGTCGTCTGTCAACATGTATGAACATGCAAGATGCAGGAATAACAGTTGCTCATTTTTCTGCTAATATTTTGAGATTCCTGATGCAGAAAATGTCAATACATTTCATTTCACATGCGAGATAGACAGAAGAATTATATCATATCCACAAGGACCTATGCAACATACTGAAACTGTAAGCTTACCAAACTTAGAGGTCAATGCATTAAGCAGGAAACAGTTGCCTACCTGTATCAACAACTGTAGGCTTCTCTCCTGCGGAAATGTTGTCCGATTCCTTAAATTGGACTTCTCCCGGAAATGGCTTACCCATGTCAAACAAATGTATCTGCAGAAAGGCATTGCACAATTACATTTCTAGTTCACCTTGCTATTCTCTTCATCCAATCACCGGTTTAACTTCTTTTGGGTGCAACCAAAATTTATCATTATATTCATTCTTTTACTTTCGTGAAGCATTTGGAGAACTAGCTTAACACTAATCAGAAAAGAAAAAGATGTGTTCTTCATTGTAGACTTTTCTATCTTCTAATTAAAGAAAGCTTACTTTTCTGTGCTTAGCCTTTAACTCTCCATTAGGCCCAAACACAGGGCAACTATTGTACAGCTGACCAGCATCCTTTTCCGGAATCGATCCACCTATAATGGTGACTCCTAAGGAAGAAGCCACTTCAGATAACATAAGCAATGATGGAGCGCTGTCTATATCACTGAAGTCCTCAGCAAACTTCGCAAATAAGTTAGTTGAATAAGGGCAATTCCACATTTCCTACGACAAATTATTTGAAATACATTGACTCATCATATCCAACATTGTGATTAAGATATACACAGTTACATGCTTTGACCATATTTTGTCAATCTTCATATAGAAACTTCTTTAGGCTGATACTTTCTAACTTATGAGAGTTCATATAAAGTTTTATTCTTAGAACTATAGCGGAAAAGAAGACAAAGAACTTCCAACAGCGTAAAACGTTATTCTGGAAATAATAACAATGTGCTAGTCAACATGTTGAGATCAAATCACTATGCAAGACTTCCACAGTGAATAAACAAAGACTAAAAGAGGTACAAGGCATGGATAATATAAAACGAAAAATATAACAAACTTCTTTTAGAATTTAAGTTTTATACACTAACACGGTAAACAATTGCTTAGCCAAATTACTTAAAACCAACTGCGGCGTAAATGTATGAAGTGCATGTTGTTAACGTATGCAACAGTGTCTGATTTGTTAAAATTGGACATATTACAACGTGCGACTTTTTACATTTAGTTTATAAATCAGCATGAGATTTATCAAAGAAAACACGAGAGAAGCTGAAGAATGATTGTGTTAATTCGTTGATTCAAATACATAATAATACAACGGTATTCATACACAAGCGAAATATTCTACACTTAATGTAAATCCTAAAAATTAATCTGCTTAATATTCTACAACTAATGCTACACAACATACACTAAATGTTATAGTACATATTACTATATTGAGAATACCTTAATGTACATCCTAAAATATATTCTTCGATCTGTCCATCATGCTACCAAGCTCAGGGTAACAATAATAAGTAGTGATATTTAGGGTATATTTCGGTATGGAAGTTGGTCAAAACTTTTGGAAAATAAGTTCCTTTAAAATGAGGAAAACGACTTACTTGATAGAACTAGGGAAAACAAGTTTCACACGTGACATTCAACATTGATTGTGTTCTCTCCGCCCTCCAACTCAACTCATCTTCACCTCCATCCTCACCACCCATGCCCCCGTGTCCTCACCGTATTTCTCTAAATTATATACAAATACTTCTAAGGCGAAAAAATAAGTAAAACCCCCTTTTTTTCTCCTGAAAAAAACATTCTCATTCCTACGGAACACACCCTTTAAAGCTAAAATTAAAAAGAGTTCAGTGAAGGAAAAGGCTACTCACAGGCAAAAGTATGAGACTTGCACCTTGTTCTGCAGCAGCTTGAATCAGATTACGAGCATTCAAGATGTTTGCACTTTTCTCTGTGGTAACTTTCAGCTGACAAATTCCAATCTTGAACTGTTTTTACCCAAAAAAAAAAAAATCAACAATCAAGAAAATGTCATGTTTTGAATGGAGAAACCAAAAGGGTATTTTTAAAAGAAAAACAGACCTGTGCTATTTTGGGAATTCGCAGTGGAGCAGAGACAAAGGACTGAACAGCAACTGTTGCCATGGAAGTGCAGATTTAGTGGGAAATGAGAGTCAACAATATGGGAAGGTGGTGGTAAAGGGCACTATACATTTCGTCTGGCCCTAATTAATGGAATAATACTGTTCATTAATGATGCTAAACTTTGTTTTTAATAATGGGACTGAGACAAACTCTCAAAACAATGGAGCAATGATAATGATATTGTTTTCCCAAAAAAAAAAAAAAAAAACGTCATAGTTTGGATTTATATGAGGTTAATGACATGTATATATCTTAATTTAACTCTTAAGATTTGATTATTAGTTGTTAAATATTAAAATCTTAACAAATAAAAGCGAGGTAATAATAATAATAATAAAATCTTAATTTAACTCTTCATGTTGTCACATGTTCAAACAGTTTCTGCCCCGTACAGATATTTCATATTACTAACCTCCATTAACTTGGACTTGAAGCATAATTATTGGTGTTGTAATAACAAAGAAAATCTTAAAATAAAAGTATCCTTTGTCTTGGCTAAATCAGTCATATATGCACGAGTTGAGAACTTGAAAAGACTCCATTCGATCAAAGGTCGTTACACCATGTGCTGAGCTAAGGGCCGCATGAGGTTCATTAGAAACGTAGCTGAAATATAAAACTCAAATGAGAATAACTTTATAATGTTTATGTTGATTGCTTTCGACAAAACTGAACAGAGGAAGTTGCTTGAATGGTAAGCACCTCTCACTTCAAACCCAAAGATTGTGAGTTCGAATCAGTAAGGGAGCAAAAAGGTGGGAGCTCAATGAGGTGAAAGTTCAATGTAGGCAATGAATTGAGCTACTGAGATAATTTATGAACACAAATGTGTCTTCAGAAATAAATCAACAATAGAGAGAAGAAAGTGCTAGCACAGGTAGAATTACATGAGGAATATTTAAAGTCAAATTGCTATCTTAGCTGTAACTCTACAAGAAGAATATTTCAACTATGAACCAATGCCTAAAATGTTAAAAGTGAAATAAAATATGAAAATGGATATAAAACAAGCTGAGTCATTCTCCTCTTCTGTACAACCAACAACCTCATGGATTCTACAGCCTCCATAAGAATCAATGAAGCCACTCTCGCTATGAAAGAAACTCCACCAGAGAAATTAACATCATGGAATCTGCGCAATTTCAACCAAAATCTTATGCAGTGACTGTGGCTTCGAGAAGAATGGAGAATGGTCACTGCCTTTGATCTTGAAAACTCCTTCAGGAGGGTTTACCCTCACAAGCTTTTCTTGGACATCTGGTGAAAGAGCATGATCATCCAACGTCTGGATATAAAATCTACGACTAGTTCCATACTTTTCAGGTGTCAGTGACAGCTTGTCCATCATCGGACCAAGAGGAATAGGTCTCATAGAAACCATTGCTAAAGCAACATCCTGCAATCATTATATAGTGTGTTAATGATTTATTTTTGTGAACTTCTATTTACATTCTCTAACTTCTTGGAAAATGATCTGAAATCATATAGATAGACAGTAAAATACACACAAGGATTCCTTGGTACTGGAAAACTCTGCCACCAAGGAGGATGGAAAGAAATCTCCAAATGTTTTTCGCTATGTTTGGGATTTGAACCAGAAACCTCTTGGTTTACCTCCTCTACTTCATTGACCACTACGCCACACCCTTGGGTGCTTCTTTGGCAATAACTTTAACTTCTGAAATTGGCTATAATTAAATGTTGAAATCATAATTTACACCAAACTCCGAAGGAAAGCAGATTGATTCTGATCCCCTGTAGTCAACTTCTCTATGTTACCACAAGAAGTCGATGATCAAGATCCGTAGTGTAAGCATATTCTCCCAGTAAAATTAAGAAAAATAAGCCCCTTTTCAGATTTATGTATTTTACTTTGAGCTCGTTGAAGTGTTTTCACTACTCTAGTACAACAATGAAAATACTAGTCGAGCTCCAAAAAAGCCTTTCATGCTCCATCTTCTACACTTTGATTTGCTTAATTTGGAGTATATGGAGGTTTTACTGTTCATCTTCTTCTTTTTTCAGTTGCGGTGTAAATAATCATTTCCAATTCTAAAAGTGTTGAGTTGTTCTGTGAATTCAAAGCAGGTACAGGCCAACATTACTTTGTACTGAACTTGTTAACTCAAAAAACATGATCCAAATTCTTGTATAAGAGCAACCAGAACTGACATTTATATTGTTGTTCCATGGTGTTGCCTATTACCTTGGCCAAACCCATCGGTGGCCACCTAAAGTTGGCACCAATTTTCATTTAAACACTTTAACTAGACTTTGTTCATTTTAGACACCTCATGTCATGTCCTATTGTGTCATTTTGACACTTTTTGCTGAGTTGACATATTGCGTGCGTTACACTGTTTTTGAGCGCGTGAAAAGTTTAAATATTGTACATTTTTACGTTTTTTTTTTGTTTCTTCTTCTTCCTTCTTTCTTCTTCCAACACCTCCTTTTTTCACCATTCAATTGTCATAAACCTTGCTGAAATTATTCAAAAACTTCGTCGAAGAAGAAAAAGACTGGATTAGGCCGTGAATCTGGAGGTTTTAATGGTGGTGCATATCTTTTTATTGCTCACATCTAGCAATAATAATCTTCTAAGATCCCTTTCCTTTTCTATCCTTCAATATGCAAAAAATCCCTGTACTACAATTTTACCTCTAGGAAAGCAAAAATTATCTGGTCAAACTCAAAGCCTGATAATTTTGACTATCTCATCAAAAAGAAAAAGATGATGAAATCTCGTTGAAAGTAATTACTCAATGGAGAACAATTACAATAATCAATTAGGGGAGAATTTAGGTCAAAAAGGTCACTTCTTTTATGGAGGAAGTTAAGTTCTTGGTGCATCCCCAAATTCATTTATTTATGAAAGAGATAGAAGCGGCGGTGGAGATTGTTATGACACTTTTCATTCCGTTAATCTTCCATAATTTTATCAAATTTGAAAATATGTTCATGGCGGTCAGAGGAGGAGAGATGGAGATGGTGAGAAAGAAAGTGGGCACTGCAAGTTTTTTTGATTTTTTTTAAAAATAAAATGTAACTTATTTTTTAAGTAAATAACTAATTAGTTTTAAAAATATGTTTTTATTTGTAGTACATTTATTGTTAATTATTTTTGGTATATATGCCACATGTCTTCTGTTAATTTGTTGCTTTGACACATCATCGGCGAGTGTGTTACACTCTCCTTAGTGTTTTTGCTGATTATAAAAAGAGTGTCAAAATGACCGAGTTTAGAAGGCTGTGATTGGTCCAAAGGACGGGTCACAGATGGATTTCTCGGTTATCAAAAAAAAAAAAAAAAAAGAAGTGTCAAAATGACACAGTGGGCATCTACATAAGGTGTTTAAAATGAACAAAGGCTGGTTAAGGTGTCTAAATGAAAGTTTGTGCCAACTTTAGGTGGCTACCGATGAGTTCCGCCTATTACCTTTAGGTGATGTATATGACATGACAAACATGCCATCATGAGAAATTTTTCATCATACTGCTGCTCCCACTACCCCCCCCCCCCCACACACACACACACAGAAGCTGTATTTGTTTTGACCGAGCAGTGATGCCTTTGTATTTTTCTATCGTCATTTCTAGTTTCTACAGTAGTTTCAATTCAAACAGCATAGAACAATGTACTACAAAGCACATTTCCACACATCTTTAGCATTTAAATTAGGGAAAAGGGTCAAAAATGCCCTCTACCTATTAGAAATGGTTCAAAAATGCCCTTCTTCCATCTATTGGTTTAAAAATGCCCTTTAACATTTTGTTTAGGTTCAAAAATGCCCTTTAGTTAACAAAAATATGACATGGAATTTAACTAAACAAATGGCCAATTTTCATTGGTCCACCTAATTTTTTTATCAAATAAAAAACACCCACCCATTCCAACACCCAAACCCGTTTTAGTAAGTATAACCCAACTGTTATTTCTCTTCACTCTTTTTCTCCTTCCCCTTTCTCCCATCTGCCATTTAACTTAATTTAATTTGTGTTTCCTTCCTTCAAATCCATTGTTTAAAAATTTATTTGCTTCTCATAGTCAAGGCTAATCACGTAATCGCTATTAAAGATTGATTGCAAATCATTTCATGATGTGAATGCGGATGAATATTGTATGTAAATTCCCACCTTGCGGCATCAGTATCGAACAATTTAAAATTTCAACAATATAATACAAGACTTGTTAATATAGTTCTAAACTTATTTTGGTGAAGAAATGGATAAGAAATCTACTATGTAATTTTGGTGGATTTGAATCTACATTTAGCTGTTATTTTTGGGTTTCAAGCTTTCATTTTAATTTTTATTTGTTGGGTTGAAAGTTGCTGTTTTTTGGCTTAAAATCGACATTTTATTTATCATACGTGCTGCAATTTAGCTGTTTAAATGCAGATTTTAAATGCTTGTTAAATAATGCAATTTACTTGTTTTTTGGCCAAGTCAAGTGCTGCAATTTACTGCTATTTTTGGAATTGAATGTTGGTTTTTAAAGAAAGAAAATAGAGGAAGAAGAAAGAGCAAAGAAAGGCTTAAAATTGACGATGAAAACGGGTTTGGATATTGAGATGGGTGGGTTGGTTTTTTTATTTGATAAGAAAATTAGGTGGACCAATGAAAATTGGCCATTTGTTTAGTTTAACTCCATGTCATATTTCTGTTAACTAAAGGGCATTTTTGAACCTAAAAAAAAGGTTGAGGGCATTTTTAAACCAATAGTTGGAAGGAGGGCATTTTTGAATCATTTCTAATAGGTAGAGGGCATTTTTGACCCTTTTCCCTTTAAATATTATCTTAATCAATGAATTATTAAGATTTTATAAATCAATTATTTACCAAGAATGTTGAGCTTTTGTGTATAAGTTATATATATATCAATTATGACTCCTTGCAACTTGATAAAGGAAGTACCTTTGTAGGAGACTGATTGAAATATAGCCCATGCATTTGCTCCTTCTCGAACATGATGCCAGTGGCAGGCTTGTCTTTACCATTCCCATAAGTTAAAAACTTAGACTCCTGGGTGAAAAGCTCTGCGGACCCAAGCTGCAAAATTATCAACATGAAAACATCAAATTGGAGAGGAGATATAAAAGAATTATTGACACTCGAAGAAACTTTCAGCAGCAGATCTATTTTTGAGACCAAACAAATCCTTAATGAGCTCAAATTGATAGGTTATAATGAATGACACCTAATCCACCAGTAATTTTGCAATATATATCTGCAACGTCTTTAAACAACATGAATCATGCATGAAGAACATTGTGGCATGGTTAATTGAACTTAGATGACTCAATTCAAAACTCAATACAATTCCTACATCAGTCTACAGTGAGGTCATCACTCATTAGTCATTCCCATCCTCAGCAGATTATAATGCAATAAGATTTCAAATATATATGCAAGCATATTAACCAGCCAGTCAGTAGAATGCTGATTTGGGATGTGGACTGAACTGATGAGGTAGCAGTCACTATCAGACGTTACCCCTTATTGTACTTAGTCTTATTCTTACCTTTTGAGCTCCAATCTATGTACAAGCCCCTACTTTTGTTAATTAATGTATATAAATTGGGTCAGATATTCTGAAACTAGCAAAATTCCTATTGTACCTACCTGACCAGAGATCAGGAATTTGCATTCAATTACTTGCTATGCAGTTTGGTGCTATTTTTGTCATGCTTAAGAACTACAGAAGTTTCAAATGACAGTTTTTTGACCTCCTATTTCTGGATCATGTGCCTCACACATTCGTATATTTTTCTTTTGAAGAATTCCTAACTTCAACCACTCCATATGACAAAATAAGAATATCATACAAGATGACATCATAACATAAACAGTGCTTTCTAAAGGCATGGCCATAAACAATGTTCGTGAAATACCGGGAGCAACTCTGCTGCTAAACAAAGTACTTTTAAAACATGCAGTTTAAAAAGTGCAACTATTAAATAATTCAACAGGTTTCCCAATTGAAGTCAGAATAAATGGTTGGTAACCATCCTTGGTAATTATTATGAAATATATAGAAAACAAGGGATGCGTACCTCTTCAGCGAACACATCAAAAGGCCTCTGACCATCAGATATCATCGTGGCACAAAGAAATACTGCTTTTGCAATTTTAGTTGGGAAATGCTCTAAGGCATAGGAAACACAAGCACCTCCAGCACTGTGACCGACCAAAATTACCTAAAGGGGTATATGCATAATGTTTCCAAAATATATATGAAATCATTTTTGCTTGAATTCATAAACGAAAAAAGGACTTGAAACTTAAACCAAATCTATCTTACCTTTTCATCCTCTGGCAAGTTCTCCAGATAATCAATTAATGGTTTTGAGTATGCCTCTAGAGATGTAACATTATTAGTGTTTGTCAGATCAATGCCAGATCCAGTGAGATCTAAGGCTATGGGGACCAATCCTGTTTCCTCTAACAGAGCAATAGTTTTGTACCAACACCAAGCTCCAAATCCTTCTCCATGTATCAAAACAATTTTCTTTGCTTTGATGTTCTCCAAAAATTCTGGTAACTTTACAGCATAAATATCGTAAGGTAATTGCAGTGCCATATGAAAATTTTCTAGAGTTAGCCAAAAAGATATTAATGGTTATTGGATTTCCGGTGTCTCCTTTTCTATATCCTTCTTTTAAAGATATTTCCATTGATTAGGTAACACTTGGATGGATTTGAACTTTTTCAATCACTCTGCTATTTAGCTTGAACTAAATATTTAAAAATATAGGCTTCCTATCAGTGTTATATCTCTCTCCATCTACAGCATAAGTACTTAAAGCTAGTGAGAAGTTCGCAGGTATACTTCCCACAATATGATTGAAGCCACAATAATATCCGCAAACAAAGGGGAAGCCCTAAAGAAGGAAGGTATTCAAAGATCACTTTGGCAAAATAATATTCAGCAATAACCAAAAATAAGAAGAAAATCACAAAGGAGAAGGGTGGATCTATTTACTGTTCTTTCCCATCCATCCATGTGAATTTCGCAAAAGACATTTGTCCAAATCCGAAAAGCAAAGGATTCTTGTTAAGTCTATAATCAACAGTTTAATAATGAATCTTAGCTGAATAAACCAATTTGGGAGAAAAGGCCAAAAGGGGAGGGGATCAAAACTTTTCACTTTTTTTGTAACAAAAGTACCTTTTGACTTATTTCCTTTTCAGGAGCACTTCAGCAGTATCACGAATCTTTAAGAAAACTATCATATTCAATTATTCATATCCACCACCAAACTAAAAATAAACAAAGATGTTACTTTTCTGCATTCTGCAGCTCCAAGGAAAACTTTCCACTCAGACCCATTATAGAATTCAATGTCTTAGTCGAATATATAATAAATTAAAGGAAAAGGGACTCAGAATAATTAAATTAATAGAAATAAAATTAGGGTTCTACTATAATTACTACCTGTTTGGAATTGGTAAGCTGGTCTGTCAAATCATTGCGACGGCGAGAGCTAGTGGATCCGACACGCCTAGAAATAGACCCATCAAATCTTTGAGACAACTGATGCTGCTGAATTGCCATAGACAAAGCTTGCCTGTGAAGCAACTCCTCTTCTAATAATGACCTCCTCTTTGATCTCTCCATCCTCCTACTCCTCGACCCAATTCCATTTTTCCCAGCTTCTCTTATCTCCTTCTTTGTCATGCACATAGTATTACCCATTTCTCAAAATCCAATTTTGAACAAAACCCAAATAAGCTAGACAGTGAAAGCTTGAAATTCCACAAAATTCCACAAGACCCAGAAACTATTTCGTCTAAAAGAAGCAGAAAACCTGTAAAATCGGCAGTGTAAATGGAGTTGCAGGTGTACTTGGAAAACGACGGCGTTTTAGAGGTAACAGTAGTGGAAGTGGAAGGGAGGTGGGTTTTTTAATTCATGTGATCGTTGAGAAAAAATCTGTAAAAACAACTAAAATATTCAAAGGAATTCAATGCTTCATTATTTCTTCTTCTCTCTCTCTCTCTCTCTGTCATTTTCGAGTTTCTACTTCTGATTTGCTTTTATCTCTGTGATGTTGAAATTTGGTTTGTGAATTTCTGTGGTAACTCTGACTGCAAATTTTGGTTTTTACTTTTGGGAATATTCACCATTCTGGTATATCAGTAGAAATATTTGCTGTTATTTAAGACTTCTTTTTTCCTTTTTGTCTTCTCTTTTTTTTGGAAGTTCCTTTTTTGTCTCTAATAGTAGCCAAAAAAGAGCTTTACTATCCTAAAAATACAAAGGGGGAAAACACAAGTGACAAAACCATCCTTTCTTAGAAAAAATCATGTTATATAGTACATTTTTATAAATACAAATTTAAATAGTATTATAGTTCTTGTTGGGATATTTTGTTGGATGCTCCTTCGACTATTTTTGTTTTGTTTTGAACTTCGTTAATATTATATGATTTGAATTAGGCCGATGGTGATGAATCAATTGTTTTGGTTTGATTTTGAAGCTTATCAATTTGATTTATCCGTTATCGATTTGTAAATATTCTAAATCGTTATGAAATCATTAAGATATTGACTTATCGACTATTAATTATTGATTGATTGATTTAACAATTAAGATTTGACACAAAAAATCATTAATAATCTTAAAAACAAAGGTGACAAACCATAGGATGATAATCTTCCACTTAGCACCAACATCACTTTTATATAGAGAGAGAGAGGGAGAAATTCTTGCATGGAATGAATTATAGAGTAGTGAAATATTAATTGATGTAAAACATGTGATAGTGTTTATAATATTTAAGTGTTAATGGTTAAATAATAGCAAAATGTGTCATAGTAATTACATTAAAAAAAAAAGAAACTTACATAAATATGCTATATTAAGAAAATATTTATCATTTATAATAATAATATTTTTTTTACTTGATCACTTTTAATACAGTTTTAATACATATTATAGAGAACAATTTATACAACACATATAATACAAGTTTTTTTTATTAATAATACATTTATCACACATTTTAATACATTAATAATACAATGTGTCAATTTCTTACCAAACAAGCATAATATATTTTAAAACGGATTTAATACATATATATTGCATACATAATTCACTTTTAATACATATGACTGATTTATCATAGTATTGCTATATATTGCTATAAATAATAATAAATAAAAAATATCACTAAAATTAGTAATTATTTTTTAAAAGATATTCATTCAAGTAATTTTTTCTTAAAAAAATGGCTACTTTCAACGCTGATTACATAAGTTACACCATAGTGTGCTCACGTTTTTCGTTGATAAAAACCTTTATCAAGATACGGTGTTCCAAAGTAATAATTTGACTTAAGAACAACAGTGACCACAAAATAAGTCATTAATGAACCTTCCTATGATGAAAATATATCTTTTGTGATAGTATTTTTATCATAAAAAATTAAAAATTAGTATAATTAATTTCACTTAAAGGTCATAATTACATTCCTTAATTAACTTTTGAATTCTTTCATTAAAACCATATTTAGCTCCCTAAATTAAAATAACAAATGTCAAACGATTAATTTAAATTACCAAACTTTAATTCCTTGATTAATAAACTTATTAAAGATTTCAACTTATTTCATATGTCAAATAAATAAAGACAAATCACTTTAATGCAGTTGACTTTCACAATTAAGAATATGAACATATGGTAACACTCGTTGGGATGGCAATAGGCGGTGCGGTGCGGGGCAGGGCAGGGCGGGTTATGCTTAATCCATTCCGCATAACATTTTTTTCATTTTTAATCTGCCTTGAATAGACCTGCTTTGCATGATTTTTTTATATTTTCTTTTTCTAGTTATGTTTGATACTAAAAATAAAATTCATAAAAATAAATTCATTCATTAAGTTGTATTAATTTAATAGGATAGTGACTTAAAATTTTCGTTTTTAGAGGTCAATTGGGAAACATGTAAGAAATAAAATTATTTTTTATTGAATCATTTTCATTTACAATCTTGAATATTTTAGTAGCTTTAGAGAAATTATTTTAATAAATAATGCTCTATCACTCTTATAACATGTATAAAATTAAAATTAAGTTTAAACCTACATAAAATTACATAAACCCGCAGCCCGCCCCGCTCCACATTAATTTTTTTAAAAACCCAATTCAACCCACCCCACATCCCACCCGCCCCGCACAATCTTTCACCCGTTCCGCCCAACATAGCCTTAAAACCCACCCCTCCTTCGCCCCGCCCCACTGCCATTCCTAAACACTTGAACCTTTATTGTGAAAAGAAAGTTTAATACCTTATACATTTTGATAATCATTCTCCAAACACTCGGGTCGTTTTAAAGCTAGATAGAATTATGCAGATATTAGTTACACACAGAGACAATTTATTTATTATTTTATCCAAAATTTAATTATTTGTGTATTTATTATTCCACTTATTATCCTACATAAAATAATAAATAACTTTCTTCATAACTTATACATGTACTTCCTCTATTTCAATTTATTGCCCTACTTTAACTTATCTGGAATTTAAGAAAGTAAGAAAGACTTTCAAATCTTGTGGTCATAAACTAGAGATATATCAAATGTACTAAAATGTCTATTAAATTTGTGGCCTTAATCATGTAAAAAGTTATAATTAAAAACTTGTCAAAATTGTATAAAAAGACCTTCTTTGAAATGGACTAAAAAGAAAAGTAAAACAAACAAATTGAAATGAAGGAAGTATCAATTAACATAAATTGCAAATCAAACACTATATTGATTTCATACCATCAATAACTTACCTCCCAGCATGCTAACAAACATAGTGTTACTTATGCGAGAATTAAATTATACCAGCATAACACACCTCCAAATCAGCTACCAAACAATCCACATAGTGTTTGGGACATACAAACTTAGTTGAGTAGAAGATGAACAAAATCAAATTGAATCAATTTTTATAACACAAATTGTGTTTGAAATGACAAAAGTAATTCTCCAGGCCAAAATTTTGGTGTTCTATAGGTTGAATGGAGAGCAAAGCGCTAACTACTATTTCAAAAACCAATAAATTAACACAAACACACATAAGCACAAAAGAAACGAAAATGTTTTATCAAGAACCATCGAACTCTCAAGGAGATCATTCAGCTTACGATTCTCATGCTTTGATTTCTTCTGATCTTTTTTAACCTTTTGTTCAGCAGCAACCCGATCCATCTTTAGTTGCTTTTCTAGCCTCTGCATTTTCTCCTTGAGCTTCGATTCTACCTGTCAAACACATAAACATTGGTCCATAAAATGGAACAACACATATGGACTATGGCGCATGTTTTTGTTATTGTTGATCCATAAACAGGCCAAAAGGCACACATAATGTAAGCAAAAGGGGATCTAATAATAACAAGGTCACAATTACCATTTCAGTTATACGACTAAATTGCTCCTCATGGGATCTCTGCATTTGGTCCTTCAATTCTTTTATGTCTTGCTCAACATTTGCCTTCTGATCATGAAAATTCATCGCTCCTTCCTGTAAATGAGATCGAGGAGATGACAACAAAGGTTTTAACGCCACTTGACGAGTTAAAAGGAATAATGCTAAATGGAATTGAAAAAATTAGTAACTGTAAGTAAAGGTAAAACCTTCAATTTCTTGAACAAATTGTTGGTATAAGGCTTTCCATCATTCTCTTCTACAACCAAGTTAACTTCAAAAAGCTCTCTTAATTTGGTTTTGAGTCTTGTTGTCAAAAAGCACTACCCTATTTTGACACATAGCAAGAGTTTCCTGTAACGACAATACAAATAATTTATCAGAGGAACAATCTTCACATTCATTATAATCCAGAATTTCATAATACATATTCTCTGATAGATCGAGATACAAGCCTTTTGAATAGATGAATGCATCTTCTAAAAGGCAATAAATACATGATTTATAAGATCTTTACATGTAACATAATCTTACCTTTAACGGCTCAGGGCAGTCGGAACCTAAGTAATCATCCAAAGTCACATCATGATCTTCAAGATCATCTCCACCAGTGAATACTACAATCATATAGTCACTGATTTTTCCACCGAAGAACTCTTGAAAACTCTGGACAGCTGCTTGTTGTTCTTTTGAAAAGCGATTTCTTACAGAAAGAACTAAAAGAACAGCATGGATGCCATCTTCAGCCAAATCAACGCATCTAAGAAATTCATTCCTAACAACTTCTGGAGCAGCTGAAAAATCAAACAGTCCTGCACGCAATTCCCACAATCTTATTAACTATCAGTAACTCTAGTTATGAGAATTTACTCTGTATTAGGGACTTCCCCTGTATGCACGTTGACATTGTAGTTCCCTTGATTTAATAAAAGGGAAAATTTGGTCTACGTACCAGGTGTGTCAATCACATGTAGTATTTGGTCTTTTGGCAGATTAGTTCTTTGATGCTCACAAGTAGATGTAACACCAGCAGAATGAGGCATTGACCTAAATACATTTCTTCCAACAATGCTATTTCCTGTCGAACTCTTACCATCTCCAGCGCATCCAATTAAAACTAGTGTCCGAGCTTCAGTTTTATCAAATTCCCAACCATCAATTAACGTTCCACATCCACCCATCTTATCTTGCTGATCAATCAAATTGCCAAAACAAAAGGGCTCATCAAGTCATTCAAAATTACACGAGTTATCTGCTATAACATATAAAGGTAACCTGATACTAAAAGGCATTAATAATGCTAAAGAAATACAATAAAAGGTGCAAAATCAACCATCAGAAAAATAGAGGCTTTCGCCTTTCACAGTTAGTTTGTGTTTGATATGGAGGAAAACATTTTTCTCATCATCTGTTGGTCAAAATAGGGACACAAATTTTAGAGGCACTAAATATACATATAATAAAAAATGCTAAAATTTTTATCGGCATTAGTTAAGTACTTTATATATAAAGAGTGTTATTCCACACTAATTGTTTTCTCCCCTCCCAACACACCTCATCCACACCCTCCATAGTCCCCATCCCCAACACCCTACCTCCGCCCTCACCCTGAATAGATTATGTACATGCTTTCGACATAATATTTTCTGCTCGCCTACTTACCAAACATTAAAAATAAGAAGAGAAAACCACATTTTTTTTGTGAAAGTAAAAAACTTTTTGCAAGAAGGAAAAACATCTTATTTGCTATTGTAAAATCTATAGAATGGATTTACAGCATAGAAGTAATAGGCTGCAATTTCAAGTAAAACATACTAAAAGTACGGAACTAGCCAGAAGCTAAAGTTTCTCGGACTCTCCAAAAATATTAGAGCACTTGCATTGGATTCTTCAAAAATACATTACTTTTAAAGAATCTGACACATACTCGATCCATGACATCTTTAAAGAGAAGCAACCTAGGCTAGAAGTACTATAAGGCTAGTTGTGGTGTGGTGTTAAAAAAACACAAATATGTAAATTGTAAAAAGATGCAGAGCATAGAACATAACTCAGTAGATCATATATTCTTGAAACCATGCATGTTAAACATATTTATTAATCAAGAAACGGAAAGTAAAAATATAAAAATAAGTACTATGAAGAAGTAAGAGGAAATAGTGTATTTTTTACTCAAAAACGAAAAAAAAAATAGCTTAGTACCTTTTCTGCTGCTCTTCAGAAAAAAAAAAAAAAAAAAAAAAATGTAGTTGAAGTTTATGGAGATATTGAGGGACTAAAGAAGATACGTGAAGTAAATATAAACTTTTCTAGGTTACAGAGCAGACTGGCCCTTGACAATCTATAAATAGACCATTTTTATTTATTTTTTAATATTTATTTTGTCTTTTAATAATAGCCACGTTTTGTTTTTAAGCCTTATTTTTTCAAATTCACTTCTTGCTTTTTTTTCTTTTTTCTTTTTCTCTCTCATTCAAGTTTTAGGATTTCTATAGTTTATCCTTAAATATTTATTAGAGATCAATTACAATAATAACTCTTCATAATAAATTATTCCTCAAATCACATAAAATCATTTTTATACTCCTTTATCCCTAATTATTAGTCCATTTTTTCTTTTTTTAGTTGTCCCTAATTACTTGTCTATTTTGACAAATTAAGAAAGAACAAATTTTTTTTACCTATTATACCCTCAATTAATTATTTTAAAAAGGTAAAACTTCTTGAAAATTTTAAAATTTTAATTCATCCACTTCATAATTAATGTTGTTAAATGGTAAACTCACTCATTGCATCAATAATTGTTTTTTTAGGATCCGGCTCCTCTCCCCCAAATTCATGCTTGGATGTGAAACACATGGCATAAATAAGAATTAATGGCTAAGATTTGATTGATTATTAATTATAATATAAATAATTAATATTTCATAAAAATAGTAATGTCACAATCATACAAATATATTTCTTGTCCATAAATATATTATTAAAAAAATTCTTTTTTTTCTGTTTTTTTTTTAGTTGAGTTGGTCTTAGATTGCAATTTTGAACTTTCTCTTTAAAATTGGATATCACATATAATTAATAGCAAAAATACTTACATGAAAAAAATAATATAAAAATAGACAATATTTTACAACATATTAGAATAAAAACAGATGATAATACTAGCAGGAAAAAAATTAGAAAAAAGAGAATTTTTTTATAATATATTTATGGAAAAGATAATATATATATGTATGATTGTGGCATTACTATTTTTATGAAATATTAATTATCTAAATTATAATTAAAATCTTATTATAATCAATCAAATCTTAGCCATTAATTCTTACCTATGCCATGTGTTTCACATCCAAGCAAGAACTTGAGGAAAATGGAGAGAAGAGAAATGGAGAGGAGCGAGATCCCTTTTTTAATAGGTGTGTCGATCCAAAAATGGACAAGTAATTAGGGATACGTGGAGTATTGATTATCTGCATAATAAATGGAAAAAAAAATTGATTTAGCTATAAAAAAAAAAAAAAGATTTCCTCCCTCATTCAAGTTTTAGGATTTCTATTTTTTTCTATTAAATATCTTTATTAGAGATCAATTATGTAACTCTTCACAATAAGTAATTTCTCAAATCACACAAAATCTTTTTTATATTGATTATCATCATAAAATAAATATTATTTTTTTAAAAAAAAAAATTGATTTAGTTAATTTACTTTTTTTACAAAATTACCCTCGCTGAAGACGTGTCTGCTTCAACCTCCAATACAACGCTAGAAAAGCAATTCGAGGAGAACTTCAAGTACTACGTTACTAGCTATTCCTCTCGGTATGAAAGGGTATATTTTATCATTTTACAACACTTTTAACCTGGTCTTTTCGAACCCTTTCTTCATTTTTTTTCAAGTACATATTTATATGAGTGATCCTAGTGTAGGTTGATTTAATTAAAGAGATCGAAAATAGTACTTTAAGATTCATTATGTGTCTAAATACTTTGTAAAACATTATGCCAACGTAAAATTTAGTCATGTTTGGTAAATAAAAACACATAGAACATATTTTAGTAATATAAGATCATATTAGATTATGGAACATGAGCATATCAAGATCCATGAAAGTAACAATGTTTGTTAGAGAGATGTTATATGAAACAATAAAGCAAATCCATGTCATGATGTTACACCATCTACATTTTCACTCTCCAAATAACCCTCTTTGTACAAACTTAGTTATGAAAAGAAGCAATATATTTTGAAAGTTCAGTACATGTAATCCATCTCTTTGACAAACAATATAATCCAAGAGCAGAAAGGTACTAAATAAACGAAATATAAAAACATCCAGCAACATATTGTCAGTTTCACAAAATGCAAAATAGGAGTCCAAACATAAGCTAGTTATGGTACCTTCAAAGCATACACATTTGACATTGCCCATATCTTAACTTACAAAATATTACACCGATTTCGGAGCTCATTAATTTCTCTACAGGAGCTCTCAAGTTGATCTTTCAGCTCACGACTATCGTTCTCTGATTTCTCTTGAGCTTTTTTTGCATTTAGTTCCGCCGCAAGCCTAGCAGAACGTTCCTCCTCTAATTGCTTGTCAAGTTTATCTTTCAGTTCACGACTCTCATTCTCTAATTTCTCTTGAGCTTCTTTAGCATTTTGTTGAGCCGCAAGCCTAGCAGAACGTTCCTCCTCTAATTGCTTGTCAAGTTTATCTTTCAGTTCACGACTCTCATTCTCTGATTTCTCTTGAGCTTCTTTAGTATTTTGTTCAGCCGCAAGCCTAGCAGAACGTTCCTCCTTTAATTGCTTATCTAGCCTTTGTATGGTCTCATTGAGCTTCGACTCTACCTGTCAAAAACATAATCATTGTTCCATAAAACGGTACAACATGGACTGCCAGAATTTGTTTAAGTTGAGTCATAGTTTTTGTTATTGTTAGGTCCATAACCACCATGTACATTGAATTTTTTTCTAGTAACGAAAGCAGAGGGAATTTAACAATGATATCACAATGACCATTTCAGTTATTCGTCTAATTTGCTCCTCATGAGATCTCTGCATTTGGTCCTTCAATACATCTATGTCTTCCTTAGAATGTCCTGATGAAGAATCAACCTTTTCCTTCTGATCATGAAAATTTATAGCTCGTTAAATGAGATCGAATATGACAACAAAAGGTTCTAAACCAATTGAACTAATTATTAACTGGTAATTAAGGTAAAACCTTGAATTCCTTGAACAAATCGTTCGTATATGGTTTTCCACCATTCTTTTCCACAACCAAATTCACTTGGAAAAGAAGCTCTTTTAGTTGATCTGCTTTCTTGCGTGGGTCTTTAGTCCTATTGTCGAAAAGCACTACCCTATTTTGACATATAGCAAGCACTTCCTGTAATGACAATCCAAATAATTTATCTACGGAACAAATATAAGCCTTTAGACATTATAAGATTTCTACATGATGTGATTTTACCTGTAAAGGCTCAGGGCAGTCGGCACCTAAGTAAGCATCCAAAGTCACATCTTGGTCTTCAAGATCATCTCCACCGGTGAATACCACAATCATATAGTCACTAATTTTGTTACCAAAGAAATGTTGAAAACTTTCGATAGCTGTTTGATGTTCTCTGGAAAAGCGAGTTCTTACAGAAAGAACTAATAGAACAGCATGAAGGCCATCTTTAGCCAAATCAATGCACTTAACAATTTCATTTCCAATAATTTCTGTATCATCTGAAAAATCAAACAAACCTGCAATTCCCACAATCTTAACTTCCAATAATCGACGTCACAGAAGTATCAATTTTTTATCTATAAAAAAATTGACTAAAACATAAAAGCTTTCCATGAGTTGTAATAATCAAACACATAGTAGTTACATAAATAGATTTGGTATGTATATGTACCAGGCGTGTCGATCACATCTAGTATTTGTCCATTTGGCAGTTGGGTGCGTTGAACCTCACAAGTAGCTGTAACTCCAGCAGATTGAGGCATTGATCTAAATATCTTTTTCCCAAGAATGCTATTGCCAGTCGAACTCTTGCCATCACCAGTACGTCCAATTAGAACCACTGTCCGAGCTTCATTGTTGGTGAATTCCCAATCCTCACTTAAAATTGCACTTCCACCCATCTTATCTAACTGAATCAAATCACTTAAAATAAAAGGGGCTCAAATCAGGGATAATATGATGTTAACAGAAAAAGGATCAAGTCATATATGTCGCCAGTACACTATCAAGTCATCCAAAAAAAAGGCTAGTGTAAAACTTTCTTACACTAATAACTTAATACCAAGACTAAACAAGAAAACTTTAAGAAATACAGTAGAAGGCGTAAAATCAACAAACAGACAGATAGAAGCTTTCAGTGTTTTTTTTTTTTTTTTACCCTCCCTAAGAGAGCTCCCACCCCTTTTGCTCCCTTGGCGACTGGAACTCGCAACCTTCGATTAGAAGCTTTCACTGTTAGTTTGTGTTTGGTATGGACTATGGAGGAATATATTTTTCTCAATATTTTCTTTTTCAGTTGACCAAAATTGTTGGAAATGTGTTACTAAAAATGAAGAACATGATTTTCCTAATGAAGATGGAGAAAACAAGTTCAACGAGTAGCATTCACAACACACCCTAACCCCATAGTCTTTTAATAACAATATTTACTGCTTACCAAACACTAAGAAATAAGTAGTAGTAGTACATATTAAGATGATTAGATGACAGAGAACATACTATGAAACTATCTAGAAGTACTAATTATAATGCAAGTTGTGGATAGTCTATGGTGTTTAAATAACACAAATATATGTATTACTATGCTACAGATTTTTCCATATTATATGATTTTGAAGGGGGGAAAATTCATCAGAACATATTTCTGAAGCAGTAAGAGGAAATAGTATAATACTTAATACCTTTTCTGCTTGCTCTTAGGAAAATACTCTGCAGTTGAAGCTTAAAGAGAGAGTGAAGAAGATGTGAAGAAGATAGGGAAAAAGGGCAAATATACCCCCGAACAATCGTTAATGGTATTCAAATATCCTTCGTCATATTTTTTGTTCATCAGTACCTCTGCCGTTCAAAAATTAGTGCACAATTGCCCCTCCCACTAACGGAAGAGTTATTTGGTACACATGGCGCAATCCTACGGCTTAACCCGATTTGATCAATTATTTAACCCAAAATTTAAATACCCGCCCATTATCCATTTAACCCACCTAATTTACCCATTACCCACACAAATAAACTATCTAAAAACCTCATGGAAAAGCCCCATTACCCGTTTGCATGATTTTATTTGAAGATTTTTGTTAGTAGTTCACATGATTTTGCTAAGGAAATTGTTTGTCATGTTTAGTATGCGTTTTTTGAGGATTTTTTTTGCCTGAACTTGTGTTTTGCAGCAACTTATAGCTTGAAAATTACTTGTAAATCATGTGGAAGATTGAATAGGTGAGCTGTTTTTCGAAGTAAATCCAATTAACTTTAGCTGATAATCGATTAATTAATTTTCTTTGCAGTAATTTTATTGTCTGAAAGTTTGATTTGTTAATTATAATTTCCGTCTGTTGCTCTTTACCTAATTTGTTGAAAATCAAAGAGGAAGCGTAGATCTATGAAGAAATTAAGATCTCTAGTTTTTCAGTCGAATACATCTCTAATTTATTCTCAGAAATTGTATATGTGCTATGAATTTTAGGGGTTTCTGCAAATTGATCTTCTCAAAATAAATAATTTTCGCTCTGATTTCTGATTTTGCTGGCTGCTTCTTCGTTTGTCTCAATGATAAGGTCAAAAAGCATTCGCACACGTATCTCCGCCTCTCGATTCCTTCTAACATTTGTCCAGATCTGTAAATTTTTCTTCACATAGTTCGTATAAAATTTATAATTAGTGGAGTAATCACTCCAAATCTGCTGAAATTTTACATGAGCTCTTACCTAAAATTTCTTATTTTTTTTCCTGAAACACACGTTTTTCTTCAATTAGATCTTATTACCAAACTAGAGAGAAGATGAATCACTGTGCAATTCAACAAGGTGCTTTCGCCACCTGTGAAGACATATGAGCTCTGTCTCTTCAATTTCTGATAAAAAGAACGCCGTCGTTTTTATTTGTGTGGGTTAAATGGGTAATGGGTGGGTATTTAAATTTTGGGTTAAATAATTGATCAAATTGGGTTGAGCTGTAGGATTGCGCCACATGTATCAAATAACTCTTCTGTTAGTGGGAGGGGCAAATGTGCACTGATTTTTGGACGGCAGGGGTACTGATGAACGAAAAATATGACAGAGAATATTTATATATCATTAATAATAGTTCGAGGGAATATTTGTCCTTTTTCCCAAAAAGATATGTTGAGACTTGAGAGTAAAATAAATAAAGCTTTTCTTGGGTAACGAGCAGCCTGTACTTGATGAAAAGACAATTGAAGGGTTTTCCCCCTGCCTTTACATATTCTAAAAACGTTTCATTTCCACTTGAAAGTCGCACTTTAGGCCTCATCATCACTCTCTTTTAATTGTTGTTAATTGGAGTACAAAACTCCTTAGTTCGCCATCCCATTTTAATTGTTGTTTTAACCAATTCAAATTATTTTAAAAAAATAATTTACTAAATTATTCTTATTTAATTAAACTAGACTATTTTTTTCTTTTAAATATTGAACACACTTATCTAATGTTAAAAGGATACCGATATATAGTAAAATCTCTATAAATTAATATAGGTGGAATCATGAAATTTTATTATTTTATAGAGATATTATTTAATTGATAAATTAATATTTATTAATTTAAAGAATAATTTGAAATTTAATGAAGGTTAATTTTGATTATATCAAAATCATTGCATCTTACTAATTTATATATCATATTTATTGATTTCACATAAAAAAAATTATTATACACAAAGTACAATGAATACATCAAAATTATGGTATCTTACTAATTTATGTATCATATTTATTCATTTCACATAAATATTAAATTTATTATACATAAAGTACAATGTATGTGTATGATTCATTGTAATATATTTTTTTGTTAAATGATTCATTGTAAAGAAATTCAAGAATTTAATCATTCATTGTAAAATTATACATAATGTTCATTGTTTCTTAATAATCAATTATTATTCATTGTATTTTTATTAAAAACATTCTATGTATGATGGTGAGAAAAAAAAAACTATATAAGCAACATAAGAAATTTCTTTAAACCATATCCAAAAATAACTTCTCATTTAAAATGTGTCACAAAATCAACAATGACAGATCAAATACGTAAAGCATTATGTAAGTACAAAAGAGATCATTCCACATACACTCAAAAAGATTTACAGTCGTGGCTTAACGAAAACTTTAATTTGAAAGTTAGTCAAGGTACAATATCAAACACACTCAAATGATCAGTTAAATATCTTTCACATCTAGAACTCTTCACAATTTTATGGTGTAGTTCGAAAAGACAATACCAGAGCTTTTAGATGCAATAAGAAAAGTTAAAGATGAGCTTCAACTAAATTTAAATTTTAAGAGAAAAACAAAACAAAATGGAATCATATTTCACTAAATTGTCTTAGATATATTTGTACTTTTAGAGAATTATTAATTTATGATATTAATGAGACCATATATTTATATAGAGGTCTTCTAGAAATATATTATCTTATTATCTTATCAAAATTGGTGATTTTTTCCATTGACCCAAGTTGGGATAGAAGAAAAATATTATTTTAAAGAAATTATTAATTTACCGAGTATTAATTTATAGAGATTCTACTATATGTAGTTTACTTTCAATATGCCATTATGATAATTACCAGTAGATATTGGCTCTGCCTTCCTTAAGGCACTTGAAAGTCGCAGTTGGGCATTATCAAAGACTCTTCTTAATTTTTGAGTTATAACTTTTTTCAAATACGAATCTTATTTATAGGATGATAATTATTACTATTATTTTGAGAGAAATAAATGTTATTTTAATATTTGGGAGAAATTGGAAAAATACTAAAATAACATTTATTTCACACTTCATTTTTTATGTGCTTCATGAATGAAAATGCTCTCTTCACAATTGTTGTATCAACATGAAAAATTAGAATCAACTTCACAAATAAATAAACAAGTGAATAAGTTTTTTACAAAATTTGTCTCAATAAATGAGAACAAATTGTTGGTATAAGGTTTTCCATCATTCTTTTCCACAATCAAGTCAACTTGGAAAAGAAGCTCTTTCAATTGCTCAGCTTTCTTAAATGAGTCTTCAGTCCTATTGTCAAAAAGCACTACCCTATTTTGACAAATAGCAAGAGTTTCCTGTAACGGCAACATATACAAATAAATTATCAACAATATTTACACTCATAACAATCCAGAATTTCAAATACACTTTCTATAAGATCCAGAAAAAGCATTTTGATAATATAAAGAAAAATCTTGAAATGCTAAACGGCATTTATAAGAGCTCTACATGTACCTGTAAAGGCTCAGGGCAGTTGGCGCCCAAGTAATCATCCAAAGTCATACGACTAGCTTCAAGATCATCTCCGCCAGTGAATACCACATCATGTAGTCATTTATTTTGTTACCAAAGAACTCTTGGAAACTCTGGATGGCTGCTTGATGTTCTCTTGAGAAACGAGTTCTTACAGAAAGAACTAAAAGAACAGCATGGATGCCATCTTTAGCCAAATCAATACACTCAACAATTTCATTCCTAACAATCTCTGGATCACCAGTAAAATCACACAACCCTGTAATCAGGGCGGATCTATGAAGGCCTCGGGGGTGCCACGCCACCCACCAACTTCGATGGAAACTCTACATATACATAGGTATAGATATATAATATTTATATAAATATAAAGCGTGACACCCAGTGAATAAAATTGGTTTGTGGTGCCATGGTTGGAGGTCAACTTTAGATGGCTAATGTTGCAGGTTCGAATTAATTTAATCGATAAGTCTATTTGGCACCCACGGACTCTAAATCCTGGATCCGCCACTGCCTGCAATTCCCACAATCTTATAACTTATTACCAAATGAGTGACATTCTAAGTGAAAAACTTATAGCTGAGTGACTTTTGAGTACAAAATAAAGTTGAAGAGCCTTGGTTGAGTGATCATTTGAAATATTATCTCGTGATTAATTACACAAGAAGAGAAGCAATGTACAGACAATTCATTCTATGCCGGGAGAATATTAGGCACTTCCTCATGTCTTAACGTACTTTTTCCTTTTTGCTAACTTTAAGTTTGGAATAAAAATAAGCACAATTTTAAAGAAAATGATAGACTCAACTCCTGAGATTTCCACAGGGAAATTTGTTTCAGCCTTGAAACAGAATACAGTTCTGCCCTAGGCGGAGCCAGGATTAAAAGTTTGGGTTCTAAATTTCCTTTTAAAAAAATAGAGGGGATTCAAACCCATAACTCTAGTGTGAAAAACATTTCCATGGTGCCCTTTCTTACCACTAAACCGTCAATTTTGTTGGGCGTTCACAAGTTAATATACATATATAAATATTTATTTAATTTTCTTGTATAAATACAGAGTCTACGAAAAAGCTACTGGGTTTGTCCGAACCCGCGGACCTCCGCCTCTGGTTCTGCCCCATGCATTGTTGAAGTTTGAGATGAATTCGCAAGATTTATAGCACAAGTTACAGAAATTGACTCTGAACATACGTGTTATTAAATGTCATACAGAATTCTATGTAATCAAATAAACAACATATTTAGCAAGCTTTTTTCAGAAGCAAATTGATTATTAGCTTGTTGCATTAGTTGATACTGCAAACTAAACATGTAAATATTGGACTAATCAAGCACACTATATATACAGTAGCATAAAAAAAAATGCCATACGCACCAGGTGTGTCGATCGCATCTAGTATTTGACCATCTTGCAGTTGGGTTCTTTGGACCTCACAAGTAGATGTAACACCAGTAGATTGAGGCATCGACCTAAACGCGTATTTTCCAAGAATGCTATTTCCTGTTGAACTTTTTCCATCACCAGTATGTCCAACAAGAACTATGGTCCGAGCTTCATTGGTAGCTAATTCCCAACCATCACTTAAAAATGCACTTCCACCATTCATATCTATTGAAGAAGATATGTTGAGTTTTTTCCTTTTTTTTTTTTTGCTCAGATGATATGTTGAGTTAAAGTAGTAGTGAATAAATAAACATTTTTTGGTTACTGAGCAGCCTGCCCCTACTAAAAAGTCAATTGGACTCTTGTCTGTGTAGAAGAATTTCAAGTACCTAATATTATTCCTCTCAATATGAAAGGGTATCTTAGTCATTTTACAGTACTTTTAACCTTGTCTTATCATTTTCCAAAGAACGTTTCATTTCCACTTAAAAAGTCCAACTTTAGGTTAGGTCTCATGATGATTCTTTATGGGATAATATGTAAATCTATCTTTTTAACTTGATCTAAGTTTATACTTATTTCTCTTCAATTTTAGGGTATTCAAGTAAACATTAAACAAGAAAATACATGAATCTTAAATGACATAATACACGTAAGACGTCATGTAGGATGTCATGTAGAACGTGTGTTTATTTATTTAATTTTATAAAAAATTTAAATATTTATTCGTATACATCAAAAGTTGAAGGGTGCAAATTAAAGATATATTTATATACTATTAAATTTTGTCAATTACAAATTAAAGCCCCCTAAGTCCTACCTTTTCGTCCCATTTTACTTACTAGTGTCATTTTAAATAAAATATACACCATATATAAAAAAATTAATGTACCAAATTATTTCTATTTATTAATTTAAAAAATAGGCTAATAAATATGGCTCTATGATTAATTTCAACATGACATTGATTTATTTTTTTCTAATTGGCCCGAATCATTGGCTCTCCCAATATCAATTTCTTTTTAATCAAATTTATATGTAGTTTGTCTTGACACGAAATTTAAATAAGAAAGATTGATTTTTGAAATATATAATTTAAAATAAGTGATATTATTAATTATAAAATAAATATTTAAAATTAAATAGTTTACTTATTATAATCAAAGAACTCACGTGCACAATCCAAATGAAAATGCACATCCAACTACATATTGTCAATTCCACAAAATGGAAGAGGGTGGAAATCAAATCGAGTGCAACCATAACTTCCAAAACATACACATTCCCTTCTGAGCTTTTTTCGCCTTTTGTTCAGCCACACTCCTTCTCTAAGATAAAAGGATTAATTTAAAAAGAAAATAAAAGAAAGATAGTAGGATTACAACAATTTTTAATATCAAATATATAATGTATCTATAATTTAACCTATGTATCACTAATTCAAATAAAAACTTAGAAAAAATGGAGAGGAGCCGGATCCCAATGTCTTCTGCCTTCCTTTGGCCACTTGAAAGTCGCAGTTGCAACTTATCATGACTCTTTCTAAAAAAAATAATTATATATTTTTTTTAAATACGAATCTTATTTATAGGATGAGAATTATCATTAATTTGCTAGAGATAAATATGCTATTTTAACATATATTTGGGAGATACATTGGCAAACATTCCCTAGGACGGTTAATTAAGTTTTAATCACCATTTCAAAACTATTCAACATATATAAAGATTCTTTAATGTGGAAATAATATTAGGATAAAAATACTCTTTCCTATAACATGAAAAACTCTAATATGGTATGCTGAACCTCGAAACTCTAATGAGTCAAATGCCAGCACAATGTGTTGAGATTTAAAAAAAAAAAAAAAAATCTAATAAGTGGCACTCCAGCTCAATATGCAAGGTGAGTATGTGCTAGAGTTCCAATCCGACTTTAAAAATATAATTTCCTAGTACAATTTTTTTGAACCAAAATTTTGTTCTTCAAACTCCAAGATACAATCATAAAGTTTTAAATCATATATTTTTTTATTGTATTATTATTATTATTATAATTATTTTACTCATAATGTCTTTTAAAATTCTACCATTACTATCAATTTCAAACTTCATAAAAATATTTGAATTTGAATCTTTTTAAGTTTAAATTCCATCTATCTTCCTTGAGTTTGAACTTATACATTTTGAAATTCCGCACAAGTTTCACTTGTATAAAAATTCAACCTTAACAGTTAACACCATATGCTGGAACTGTTCCGTATTTTAGCTAAAATATTTATATTAAAAATAGGTTATTTTTGCAGAAGATATTAACGCACTAATCAGGCCTATTTTTTTTGTTTTGTTGTGGCCCAATACTCCTTTTTCTTAATAAAGGGATTATCTGCCGTCATAAGTCAATCTCCTGCAGCCCCACTCTCTCTAGGTTAGCAAAATTGTACGCCATTTATGTTGGCTCTCTACTTGTTTATTATATATAGTGTATAAATTTCTACTATCATCTTGCTTTTGTGTGTGTAATTGTGTGAAATATGACATTGTATTATCAGGAATTCCTTATATTAGTTCTTTTGTCGATCAAGTAATTAAATTACTATAGACACTATATAATGTGTATAATTTTTCGGCAAAAATTGTTCAGTACTTGCATTGTCATTTATTCCAACCCTTCAATCTATTGATTATAAGTGAATATTCATGCCCTGGTTAACCTTGTCATTGCTTTTAGATTTAATAGACTTAAAACCTGATTTCCACTAAGAAAATGTAGGTATTATACTATAATAGTCTATGAGATTAGAAGCGGAGCCAGAATTTTAACCTTATTGTTTTTGAATTTTAGAACTATGATTTCAAGTGTAAATAACTGGGTTTGAAACTTAAAATTTGTACATATTTAATCAATTTCTTAATACACTATTTGAGCCAAAGTTACTGAGTTTGGCCGAAACCTGATCCTGATCTTAGTTTTCCCATATCCAGGAACTAATTGTCTTGGGTTTGACTGTTAAAGGTTTTTAGCACTGCCATATATGCATGTGAAATCCCTTCTTAAAAAGTGGATATTTTGTTCTGCTTCCAATGGCTTGAATCTTTAATCTGAAGGGTTACCATTATATAGATTTACGTAACAATCAGAAAGACTTTGTTCGTTGTTGATCTTTAATTCAGCTGTTTCATGGTTAACCTGACTGTGACCTGTTGCTTAAGGTAATTTGATCCGATAAGATAAGATGGGAGGAAGTTCAGTCAGTGATGACTGGGAGTTTATTGCAAATGAAGCTCAGACACTACTTATGATTGGGTGTATAGGTGAAGGAAAAAGTGCCACAGGCAATAGCATTCTTGGTAGAAATGCATTCCAGTTGAGGTCTAGCTTTGGTGCTGTTACAAGAACTTGTGAGATTCAGAGTACTCGATTAGAAGATGGACAGATTCTTGATGTCATCGATACCCCTGGTACGGTCAATTGTTTTATGTTAATTATAAATGAGCTCCTTTTTTACTGTTATGTGTTAATTAGAATCTTGAAGTCAATTTAATTCTAAGAGAAGTGTAGAGTCAATTATTTAATGTGTGTATGATTAACAATTCCTATTATATGATAAGTAGCATACTTGAAACGCCGAGGGTCTATCTGAAACAGTCTCTCTACCGTAAAGGTAAGGCTGTGTACACACCACCTTCCTCAGACCCCGCTTGTGGAATGACATTGGATTTGTTGTTGTTGTTGTTGAAGCATACTTGAAACAAGCTATGGATATGTAGAGTAATTTGATAACATATGGTGCATTACATTTGCAAAAAGAATGTCTTTAGGATATGGGAAAAGTGAATACCATCATAGGAAATTTGCGTAGTATAGATAACATGAATTTGCTGAATCTTGCTTCTCTATTTCTTATATCCGACAGATAATCTGTAAAGTCACTGATAGCTAGTCTGTGCCTTGTGATTGCAGGATTTGATTTTAATGCTGAATCTGGATTAGTTGGAAATGAAATTGGTAAGTGCATTGATTTGGCCGATGATGGTGTCCATGCTGTTCTTTTTGTTTTGTCTGTACGAACTAGCTTTTCAAAAGAAGAACAGGCTGCTATCCAGTACTTTAAGAAGCTCTTTGGTTCCAAAATTAGTGATTACATGATTGTGGTCTACACTGGAGGGGATACACTCGAACATAATGACTCTTTGAATGATCCCTTAGATCGCTCCTGCCCTGAGGATTTAAAGGTAAGTCCTGTGCAGAGATTTAATGTTTAATGTATTTGCGCCATATCCTTTGGAATAAGCTGACTGGTTCTACTAACTAATATGCAGGCGTTTTAGCATTTGTCTACTTAAGAGGCTTCTTCATTTTGTTCCAATTTTGGATGATTTCTTGATCTTCAATGGTTATATTCATCTAACGAAGAATTTTTTATTGTGGCTCATGACAATTATTTTTCCTTCTGTAGCTAAGTGTTTTGAGTTTGAGGGATGAATCTACTAGAGAATTGTCATAGTTTTTTATTTAAAAATACTCCCATTTGTCCGTTACTATTTTCACCTTTGCATGCTCAAGAATGTGTAGATCGTTCCAAAATTAATTCTTCCTACCATTGCAGGAAGTTCTTAAGATGTGTGGAAATAGACAAGTGCTTTTCGACAATAAAACTGAAGATCCAGAGAAGAAAGCTGAACAATTGAGGGAACTTCTTTTCCATGTGAATATGGTTGTACAGACGACAGGTGGTAAACCATATACGAGTGAATTATTTGAGGAAGTAAAGGTATGTATACAACATTAACTAATTTGTTGGATTTTCTTAATGTGGAGAAGGGGAGCAATAATCTATCTTTTCATCTCCTCATTTATAGAAGATGAAGCTTCGTAATGACTCAGTGGAGGTTAATTCATTGCTCGGAGATTTAAAGCAAGGGGTAACTGAGTTGAAGGAACAACTGCAGAGGTTCTCTTTCGTGGAGCAACAAAGGCGAATGACTAAAATGGTAGGTACCACTGTTGACACACTTTTGCTTCAGTTGTCATTTGAAAACATCAGTTGTCAGTGTTAAAATAAAACTTCAGCTATCATATCCTAAATTTCTGGATTGAGCCTGTAACTATAATCATCAATTTGTTTAGAATGCATTAGTTTCCATCGTAGTTGAAATATATCATTACAGAAGTTTGAGATTGTTACTTGTGTCTGCATTTTGCTAGAGCAAGTTTAGCATGCAGAGAATTATAGTTTGAAGAAACAAGCTTGTGCCGACTTTCTAAGCTCCCTAAGTTTATGCTCTCATGTTGCTAGATTGGCCTCTCTTTTTTTCCTTTTTAAGATATTCTACATCTAATAAGCGGTGGGACAACACTGAAAGATATGATTTTCTGCGAGACATTTATTGCAGAAATCATTTTCACCAGCTATATTGATAGCTGATGTCAGTTTCGACTTTCGACAGTCTCTTGTGAGAGCCAAATTGCAAATTTTGGTATGAAATTAATTGAATTTTGTTCATCAAGAAATTTATCTAGTTGTAAATTGCATTCAAAAGTATTGTCAAACATGAATATTAGATTTTTTTAATTTGTAAATGCTAAAAGTTTAATTTGGGAAATTCCTTATACAAAATAAATATTATTTGACTCATAACTAATTCTAGTTTTTGGCCATGGTCTATGAATTAGGTAGTTCATCTTATTTCTTGATAGTGCACTTGAGCATTTTATGGACCTATCTGTACATATTTGATAGGTTGAATCTAAGATGAACAATACCATGCATAGTCTTGAAAAGCAGTTGGAGAAGGAGCGCACTGCTAGGTTAGAGGCAGAAAGCAAAATTCGTGAATTGAAAGATAGCTTAGAGAAAGCTCAAAGAGAGACTGAGGAGCTAACAGGTCAGTGTCTATTCTTTTAGTTGTTGACGTGATTTTGGAAGAACTAGAACTTCAATTACTTTTGCAATCTTTTCTACCCTCTTCATACTCTAAAAGGAAGATATGTTGGTTAGAAAATGATACTTTCTTGGATTTCTATCAGTGCCTATTTCTATCGACTTGGGCCAGATTGTTTATTAATTGCTAATGAATACTGAACTCAACGTACTTCTTAAGTTCCTTCTTGCTTATTGTCTTCATGAGACTTTAAGATTACTCATAACATGCATATAATATATCGTTCGTTCAATTATTTGGAGCTTGAATTTCAAGAATGAATCGGAGTACTTTGGCAATATATTATAGACTATGGTACTGAGGGAAGGTTTCATCGGCATGCGACATTTGCTGCTAAAGTCAAGTTTTTAGAGTTCTTGTGCTAGCTAGAGAGAAAGCTTTCGAATAATATCAATCCTGAAAGAAAAATTTACAGAGTTTGTGTTGCCGCCTTGTAAGTTTAAACTAGTACAGATTTCTGGATCGTTCTCATTTCCTTCCAAGTTTGGCTTATTCTTTGTGTCCTGTTGTCCTAGTGTAAAGTATTTACTCTTGTCTTACGGTTTTGTTGGATGGATGAATTAGTCAAACATCGCTCTTACAGCTGCTACAAATGTCGAAGACATGTCTCATTTCACGATGATATCATCTCTACCAACTTCCAGGTGAATGATTTCATCTGCCCATATATAGTTACTGGATTGGTATTGTCATGCACTTTATCTGTGATGGTCTGGTTTCTGTCCATTAACTGTAGAAAAAATAAATATCTGTTTTTCAGTCAAAGAAAGGCAAGGCTTTCCTTTTTGCTCATGTGAGAAATGTTGTTGTTGGAACCAATGAAGAAAAACGTCTCACAACTGGTCTTCACACAATTGCTGACATATACTGTGTGGATTGCAACGAGGTATTGGGCTGGAAGTATGAAAAAGCTGTTGAGCCATCGCAGAAGTACAAGGAAGGGAAATTCGTACTCGAGCTATGCAAAATTGTTAAAGACAATTGGTAACTCATAACCATAGTCTTTTTTATTTTATATTCAGTACTTTGATGCAAAGTATTTTTTCCTGTCTCTGAGCTTTCACTCTACCTAACTTTCCATCAGAATTATCAACATCCGTATTCTCACTTTTGTTTCACGTTATAACATCGTTTGTTCCTCATAATTCACTGATTTTGTTACTTTTGTTTCATAAATTCTTTCTGTATTCGCAATTATCTTCAGAAAGTATATATGTACTCATTCAGTACAAGCCGGATTTGCTGGTTTATCAGTGCCTATTTCTATTGATTTGAGGGTTATTTTCTATTGATTTGAGGGCTATAGTTTCTCAAAGGCTTATAAAGAGTGAACTTCAACATACTTTCTAAGCTCATCATAAATTCAAATTTCTTACAAATCCCAAAACAAACAATTCAAAGACACACACTAATTTAAGTAACATACAATCATCAGAGATTACTTCATAAGTTGTAGACATTAAATTTCTTTAGTAAAATTCTCAAAGCTCTTGCTGGTAATTTTATCTGCGTCAAAAGAAACACGAATGATCAGTGGAGAAACAGGTATGTTCAAAGATACATTTTGAGCTTAGTTTTGCAACAAAAAAAGTTCCAAGTTATATATATACACCATTGGTGTAAATCTCTTACATTATCTACAATAAGAACATATCCGGTGAAATCCCACGAGTGGAATCTGGAGAGTGTAGAGTATACGCAGATCTTACCCCTACCTCATAAAGGTAGAGAGACTGTTTTTGAAAGACTCTTGGCTCAAATTGTGGGCTTTGTCACCTAAATGATACTACTTGGATTGTGATATTTGTAATCTCGAAAGTAAGATAGGTTATTTGCTATGACACGTAGATGTGACTTGATAGTGCAAAACTTTACTTAATTACACTGACAGTGTATATAACTTGAACTCAAAAAATTAATAGTGATAATATAGAGATGTTTGTTTGAGGAATTGAAGAGTACATACTCTACTGAAGTTCAAGGGACTTCTTGTCATGATGATGAGGAGGCAATGGATCATAAGAAGAGACACCTTGGCCTTCCATCATATTAAGTTGAAGCATATTTCTTGCTAAATATTGCTGTATTGCACTGTACTCCTGTCCTCCTGCTGCTGGCATCATGCTTAGCTCCTGAAGCCTCTCATTTTCTGCTATCTGAAAGCAATAATATTTTCATTAATCTCCATGAGAGAAAATAACTAAATGGGGAATCTTAGTACGTACCTAGCTCAGATGGTTGGTTATCTAAACTCCCACCTTATTGGTAAGAGTTTGATTTTCCACCTTATAATCCCCTCCCCACCTCCCTTTCCCTATCCCCATTTTTTTTTAAAAAAAGTAATAATATTAATAATACTAAAGTAACTAAATGAAAATTTGCAATTTTGGGGAAAAAATGTATGGAAATTTCATTTAAACAAACTCCTGCTTGTTCTAATTGAGATATATATGATATAGTGTTGCTATTTGACACTCTAATAACTTTTGTGAATATTCCAAGTGTCAATTACATGGAGAAGTTGATCCCTTAAAAAGTGTCACCGCTTGCTTAAATTACATGCATTAGCCTCAATAAGTAACAAAGTCTTAAGCATATGCATGTTTTAATTGAGGTTGATGCGTATAATTAAAATGAAATGACATATTCTATGATTAACTTAACTACCTAATAGACAATTAAAACACACACGCAAACGTCTGTCAAAAAAGTTGAACCAGAAGTATCTAATAATTCGGAACACTATTTCGTGTTCAGTTGCTTAAGTGGAATAGACCATAGTTTTCAAGTGTCAAAATAAATATACTAACAAGTTTAGGTGATTATCGATGTATTAAGTCTATCCATAAATATAAAAATGTATTCTTTTTCTTAGTTACTAATTTAAAAGAAATGTGTGCTACTAATTAAAAGTACCTTTGATCTAAGGAATGCATTCTCCTGTTCCAGTAGAATTTCCTATTAAAACAGCAAGTTGAAAAATTATAATGTGTCAAACATAGTGATATTTGGTCTGAACCCAAAATATAAAAAGGATAAAAACAAGTTTCAACAAATTATTACCCTCTTCTGCAAATTCTCAGTTTCAGCCAGTATCATCTCATGCTGTTCAACCACATAACAAACATCAAAGATATTGTTATGAGGATTTGTATGATCAACATAAATATTTTGCTACTTAGGCAAACATTGTCACTACATGTAATGTTGTCAAATGGACAAATCGAATTAAAATGAGTTAAGTTAATAAATGAGTGGATCGTTAATCCATTCAAAGGTTATCTAGGCTGAGATGAGTTGGATCACGATAGACTAAATAATGGATCATAACTCATGTTGCTCAACTCTTATCAAGTTTCAATTAATTTATTTGTTTTCTTATAATTCATTTAATTACCAAACAAAAATAATATCAAACTTTTTGTTTCCTTTCTCTTATATGACATATATAAAAAAAAAAAAAAAAAAGGCAAGGTTTCCCATTACTCAATTTAGGGTCTTGGACTATATATGGGCAGCTCCAAGTGGCTTGAAACAAACTTAGGCATGTCAGGCTAGTCATATTTTCATGGAATAATTTTGTCATAACGCGTAACTACAAAGCGCGAGTAACTTCTAAGGTCTATCACAAGAAAAATATGTATTGTTTGCAACTCCAAACAATGCAATAGTAAGTACTTACAACAATATTTTAGTAGTCCTAGCTAACAATTTTACAAATATACCTTTTTTGATCTGATTCTACTGATGCCTCGTTCAAGTCTATTTTCCAACTGCTTCAGCTCTCTTACGTTCAAACAACTTAACCCTTCACCAACCAGATGCCTACACGTGGATATATATAATATGTTATGTATATAAATTTTGAGAAAACGATTAATGGAATTAGTGTTAAAATTCATCTCAAATTTAATTTATTGAATTAATTATGGTGTTACCTGTTTGAATTCTGCATCATTTGTATCTGTTGGCGCAGCTTTTTTGATTCTTGTTGATAAAACTACATACATGATAGCCAAAACAATATAAATTTGTGTGATATAGCTAATAATTTGTTTTTTTATAATCCATCGTGAAATAGAATTAGTGACGAATTCTTATTTTTTAGGATCAAAAAGTTATTAGCACAATTGGTTTTGCTTAATTAATTACCTGAGCATTGAGCTCTTGAGTGGTGCAAGCATTAGAGGTTTCAGCAGTTGCCTTCTTGTATCGTTCAATAGTTGCCTTAATGCTGTGTATACCAAAAGTTTTATCATATACTTTATAAACAATAAAATATTTGAAAACAGAAAAATACAAAAAAAAAAAAAAAAAGAAAAAAAAAAAGAAGGAACACAAAATTTGAGAGGAAAAAAATCAAAAACTTCTAAAACGTTAATCTAAATAAGTCATATACATTTATTTATACGACTATAAATCATCTTATTAATGATATGTTGAGAATTTAAAATTAAATTATTTTTAAATATATATCCTGCCATTCTTTTGGGATAACTAAAAAGGAAGATCTAGAGTATTAGTATTGATAAAGGAAGGAGTAAAAGTTACTTGTGCCAGATTTATAAGTTGAGTTATTATCTTATAGCTTGTTTGGATTGTTGATACTTATCATTTCATAATGTATTGTACTAAATCAATAATAACTAACTCGGTTTAATCTCATATATGGGATCGATTGATTGAGGTTAATGTGTAATTAAATAAGGTGATATATTTTAAGTAGTTAACTTAATAGGTACTTGAGAACAATACACATGGCCAAAAGCATTTTTTAAATTTAAATGGAAAGTGTTTAATAAGAACATTTTATCATATATATTTTCAGATGTTCAATTAAAATAAGTAATTGTTCCAGTATCTAATAAAATTAACCAACAATTTAAAAAGATTATTTATGAATTAAACTTTTTTAAAAAAATCCTTCAGTCATCTCTATCCACATTGAAATTAAATCATACAGTTAATTATTGTGACTTATCATACTTTTTACCTAATTTTCAAATATGTAAATTTTTATTATAAAACACTTAAAAATTACATGTCTGAATTCAGTCTTAAAATTAAAAAGTTTGACTATCGAAATTCAAACAATATCATATAAAGTAGTACTAGTACTTTTTGTTGCATAAAAAGATCATGTCAATGAAACCAAAAGCTAGTAATGGAAACAAATAAAAACAAGAGAATGATTTACTTATATATAAAGCATTGATAAGAAAATGAAATTTGTGATGACGTAATTTTTGAAGATTTCTCTTCCCTCCCTTTATGTTTCACTATCTTTGGAATCATATCATTTTACACTTTAGGGTGAAAATAATATGTACTTTTTTTTATTTTTAAAAAGGCATTAATTTTCCATATACATGTAAATGGGAAACTTTATATATGGGAGAAGTACAATGCTCAACTTTTTAATTAAATATGTAGACATAAAAGTGAAGAGAGAACATATATTGACTAGAACTAGAATAGATACAAATCAAAGCAGGAGAACTTTATAGTGCATAAGCTACAAGAGGAAACTTAAAAAGAGTATGGCAACCGAGGAACACAATAATCACAATGATATATAATGGAAATGAATCACAAGTCACTCATGATGGGACTTCTCAATACTTCTTTTAGTGCTTATATTAATCTGGAATGTCCTTTACACTTTTTCATGTATAAACCAATAAATATTCTTTGTGATAATTAGTACTATTCATTCATTTTCTTGCATATGTAAATGTGTATATATATATATATATACACACACATCCGGCTTTCAGGGAATTATCATAGTTGTTGAAGTGCATAAATCATACACGCACGGCCAAGCACGTGAAAAATTCGTTTTTAATTGATAATGGTGAGTTGGTTACTATACGATTCAAACTCAAGACTTATACCTATAGTTTTGGTACTACTATATTAAAGTGTAAATCGCCTCATCTAAAATTTAATCATGAGAGGACATTTTGCTTCACTTAATTATATCACAAGCTGGTGATGGATGAGGCAAACTTTTTTATTATTAATATTTTCTTTTTTAAAAGCAAATTTTGTGTTTTATTCAAAATTCAAAACGATGTGGCAATTATTAATCTTCTAATATGGTTTAACTTTTGGCAGATCTCATTTTCATGAACTAGCATTTGAGATTGAGTTATTAACTAGGCTTCGATAGAGGGCTGATCGGGTAGAGGTTTGTTCTTAAGATTCAGATTAAAAAAAGAGTTTTAGACTTGTATGCACATATGCTAATGTACAAGTATTGCATACAAATTTCAATCAGTAAAGAAAGATTCAACTAATTTAAATTGCTCATATAATAGTAAAAGTATTGTAAAGACCGTATTATGTAACATGGCATTGTAGATAGAAATAAATTCGCACTTTTTCATTTAAAAGACATAGATTTTCGGTATGTTCCTAAATAGCGCCCCCACTGGTTCGCAATTCTTTCAGGTGAGAAGCAAGTAAGGCTCTATAGGCGTGGACATCTCCTAAAACACTAGTACTATTATTAGATATCACCTGACAATGCCTTCCTTTTATTTTTATTGGGATACTAAAGTCATATTCATCTCATCTTAACTTATTTAATGTTGGATCCTCATATTATATTGTTCACACTCCAGTTGACAGTTGACAGAAATAAGTGTACGAGGAGTATTAGTATCTCACATTGATGGTGAATCTACCGACAATGTGTCTTCCTATATGATTTTGGATAGTTTTTACCTGATGAACTAAGTTTTGAGGTAGAGTTAATTAAGCCTAAGATTATTTTTCTTATTATAATTTTTACCTCATAAACTAACCTTTGAGGTAAAATTAATTAGGCTCAAGATCACTTTTCTTATTAATCTTTTGCGACTTAGGTACGGTGTTGACCGACATACATCATATAGGGTATGTTTGATATGGAGGAAAATATTTTCTATTTTTTTTTTAATCTTCTCCTTTTTAGTTTGTCGAAATTTTTAGAAAATTTTTTTTCTAAAGAAAACAAATTTATTAAAATTGAGAAAAATTGACTAATTTTCTAATAAAAGTAAGGAAAATAAGTTTCACAAATAATATTCTACATTGATTACGTGATCTACCATCCAACATACGTCATCGATCTTCACCCCACCTGGTAACCTCAATTCCCCATAGCCCATGTACCTCATATCCCACACCCCTACTCCACCTTTCATAGTATTATCTAGCTAGATTATGTATATAAATCCTTTTATGAAAATATGTTTTACATATAAACCGAACACAATAAAAGACAAGAAGAGTTATTCAGATTATAAACATCCTTCACCTTCAATTCTGCCATTTGTGTTTTAATTAAACATGTAATAATTTTGATGACCAGTGAAACAACTACTACTATTAATTATAAGGAACAGTGAGTTCATATATGATTTTGTTCCTTCAAGCTACTAATTAATCTGAGCATCAATAACACAAAAATCCAAATGAGTAAGAATTTTTCTACATCTCAATTATTTTATGCACTAACAGAATGATGATTCAGATTTCAGGCATCAAAATATAGGCGAATAATCACACTGATATCAAGAAAGAAGTGGATGCTAATGAAATTACATATTATGTCTATATATTATATGCTATATAACGAGGTTGGGATCTACACCACCACGAAAGGTGAAAGCCTAAGTGAATTACAATTTAACTATACACACACGAAGATGAATAAGTAGAAGAAATTACTTGTTGTTAGAGTATTCATAGACGCGTCCACGGGTGGAGAAAACAATAAGAGCAATCTCAGCTTCACAGAGAACAGAGAGTTCATAGGCTTTCTTCAGCAATCCATTTCTCCTTTTGCAAAATGTAACCTGCCTGTTTGTGTTGTTCTCAATCCTCTTTATCTCTATCTTTCCTCTTCCCATCTGTCATTAGTATTCATTAACCACATAAAAGAGAATGATGATCATGTGAATGCAACACATTACTAAATAATCAATTAACACCTATGTTTTAATTTTGAGAGTAATGAATAAAGGGGACATATATCTATAACAAGAGAAAAAGTAGTAGAAATTTAGAACAAGAAATCTCACTCTCAAAAATGAACTAATTAGCTCCGGTTTGATCATAGATTTTTTTTAAAAAAATTAAACATATAGTTTCTTCATGAAATTTGGTTATTTTTTTTGACAATTTACTATCTTCAAAAAAAAAAAAATTCAAACTCCAAAAATTTGCCCAAATCAATTTTTGGGATAAATTTCGCTTATAGTCGCATAATTTTATTTATTTTTTTCAAAAAGTTCAAAAAAAAATTTCTTCAACATATCTTCAATAAATTTTTTTTAAAATTTCAACTAAAATTTAAGAGAAAACGCTAGCTAAAACGCTTTCAATACAAGAATCAAAGCAATGACTCATATCATGTCTTTCTTAATTCCATTCAGTATAAATTGAAGAGGTAGTTAGGTATATATAAATAAATAAACGAAAGATGAAGCAGAAGTACCTCCATGTTGGATGTAGTAAAAAAATATATAATCCAAATCAATGTTTGGAACTTGTATTCTTTCTTGGAGAATTGCTCCAAATTTAGATTAAATTTAAAAAAAGTAGTATTAAAAAATAGAAATTAACAACGGACAAATAGTTATATGCATCTCTAAAACACCTCATAGAAAAAGACGTGCATGTGTAGAACTAAGCATTCCAAGAGATTAAACAAAGAAGAAATTTAAAACAAGAGATTTAAGAAATGATTCTAAATCTCGCTTTCACTAAAAAAAACCATCCAATACAAGAATTTAAGCAATAACTCACATAATCATCCAAATTAATTAATTGAAAGAATTAATATTTTTATTTTCTTGGGAGAAGCTACCTCCAAATATAATAAAAAGTAGTATAAATGTTTTTCCAATTCCTTTTTCTCCCCTCACGATAGATAAATGAGTCGTGTAAATGCAAGAAAAGATGCACACAAATTAAAACAATCTTGTGTAAACATAGCTTACACACAAAATCATCATGTTTCAAGGAGATTTTTCTTGATGGAGCAAAATTTTTCGTGACAAGAGGGGGTTACTCAGGCAGTAAGCACCCTTCACCTCCAATTTAGAAAAAGGTTAAAAAAAAGTGCACGCGCCTGATCGATAAAAAAATAAAATCTTTCATATTTCTATTAACCTATGTAATTTGCAGATAGATCTAAAGCTTGACTCAGTTCCACACGAAACACAAATTAATATTGTCATAATGAACACAGAGAGAAACATTTCAGAATCTGCAAAAAAAAATTTTAAAAAAAATGCATGGAAGAAAGGGAAATTTAAGTTTTTTCATATATTTTTTTTTTCTTTCTAAAATTTGATGCTATGTAAAATATGAACGTAATAGACCTGATTGGCTTGAATTGAAAATATTGCTATTTTCCGGCGAACTTCTAAGGCTTTCGGAAAACTCACACAACTTCCAAAGACTTCTTATTTGTACACTGATCAATGAAGAAAAAACACAATACTTATATGCTTTTCTTTCTTTTTATATCCCTACTTACCCTAACTTTCAGCCATTGATTCCTCCGTCCATTTTTATTTGTCCACTATACTAAAAATACTTGTCCAATTTGAAAAATACAAGAGATAATTTATCATTTTGTATCTATTTTATTTACCTTCGATTAATTTATTTTCCAACATTTAGATGATGTATGGGGTGATGACCAATGATATAGTAAAATTACTCTTTAATTTATTATTTTTTAAAAGATGTGTGTTGAGTCAGATATGAACAAGTAAAGATGGACGATGAGAGTATCACTCAAAATTAGAGTGAAGAGAGATAATAGAGATGGCTGGCAAAGAAAATGACATTCAAATGGCTTTTTTCCAGATATAAACCAGACGTGGTGATATGGGCTTGTTTATTGCAGACTTAAATTTTACCAATTATTGCAAAGCGTGTTATTTTTGTTTCTCCTTGACTAATTTGCCCCTTCTGCTATTTAAAATCTCTCACAGTTTTCTTTCAAATATTTAATAATTTTTTTTAATGAGGTTTGACCTATATTAATTTTGTTTTAAGAAAAACATAAATATTAATTCTACCTCTGAATTCATGGTAAAGATTCATATAATTATTATCAACTTGTTTGAGATTTAAGAATAATATTTTTGTTAAACTTGAAATAATTTGATTTGATGATATAAATTTATATCGTATCAATAGAGGAAGGATACAGGTTCAATTGAAATCATAACTTTTGATGAAGCATAATTTCATAGGCAAATTTTATTTTAAATTAGCAGTTACATGAATTATAACTTTAAAATATAACTAACTCAATATTAAACATCTTGAAATGTTTAACTCATGGAATTAAAATTTTAAATCCGTTTTTGAATATCAACTGATAGATAGAGTGAAGGTTTGACTTTTTAGGGTTTTGTGAATCCGCACGTAGAAATGAAAGTTAGGGTTGATTTGTTGAGTTTCACATAGAGTTCAATCAGCAGGTATATGCTTAATTAAGACAGAATCAAGCAATTCTCTTGCGATGTGATTATGTTTTTCTCAATTTTTGTTAATGTCTGATTGGTCAATATTTAAAAAAAAAAAGATAATTTAATAATAAAGATAATGATTTTTCTTGAAAAATAAAAAATAAATAAAATGATTTCCAAAAGTAGAAAAAAATAAAGTTTCCGTAAGTTGTGTTTCAGTCCGTCATCCAACACACTAGCTCTATCCCAATTCCCACCCTCACACCCACACCTTTCATATTATTTGCATATATAATTATATGTAAATATTTTTTACCTATGTACTAAATACTAATTACTAAACCTTAAAATAAATCATTTATTTCTCATCATATCAAACATACCATAAGTTTATATTTCCTTTCATCAGAATTGGAGGATCTTAGTTTGTACACTTTCCAAATCACCTTATATAATAATTAATTATAGACGATGACATTTCACCATTATTTTAAAGAGTTAATACCTTAAAAAATGGGGAAAGTACACAAATTACTCATAAAAATAAATTAATTATCCTGTTTCATCCTTCTTTTTTCAAGCATGAATCAGTATGGCATCAGCTTAATCACAGCTATGAATTAGTCCTTAATGATATTTTCTTTGTATATAAATATACCACATTGTGATGAAGTGGTAAGTACTCATTTATCCTTAATTTGAGGTCTCAGATTCGAGTCTCCTTGGTGGACATCAGATGAGAAACAAAAAAATATATACCACGTTAATATCATATAAAATTGAACTCTTTAACAACAACCACTAGTTTATTTATTAAAATAATAAAAAGAAAATTCATATACTTTTACCCTGGTACAAATGAACACAAAATTTATACTTAAAATATGAATATTTTTTTTCTAATTTGTTTTACCAAAATTAACTTGCTAAAATATGACTATTTTTTTTTTCTTTTCATACGTTAAATCATTTTTAATGTGGCTTCATATAATTCTTTGATCAGAATCTTGGGTTCAAGTCTCCTAGAATACAGAGTTACTTTTGTTAGAGACGTTTTTACCCAATGTAGACTTTTTAACGCAAATTCAGATTTTGTCGGACTTCAATAAGAATACCGAACACCGAACACCGTAAAAAAAATGACTTCCACACAATATCTTTTCACTGTGTTTAATGTGAATTTGCATAGTTTGAAATGTACTTTAGATGATCTATATGAATGTTACTTTTACCACTCAAAAGATTTCTTCTAGACGGTAAATCTTGACCTTAGATGGGTAAATTTGGGGGCAGTAAAATCTCCAAAAGAACAAAAAGGAATTGTGATCAATTCATAGGTTAAAAATCCCTCAGAGAATCTAAGGTAGATTGCTATCAGTGCTTTGCAAGAAAAAGTATAACAATTAATTAATATCAAATATGTGTGACACAATAAATTTTTCGAGCTGTCATTACGAACTCATAGTAAAAGGACATCAAAATGAACAATTAAAACCTCTCTCCAGTACTTGAAAGTTGAAGATTCTTAATTACACTTTATCATAACTCATAACTCATAAGTAACTGATACAGTCAAACCTCATTATGATAATATTTCACAGGCTAATTTTCTTTAAAATCAATTTAATATGTTATGTTTCTTACTTCTTTGTAACAATATATTACATATAAAAAAAGACATATATAACAATATACTCTTTGTAAACATCCCTCTATAATATTTATACTCAAATATGTTGTGTGATAAATATTTTGTAAGAAATATATTACACAAAGTAAACTTTAAGTACAAATACTTCTAAAAATTAATTGTATTTAAGTGGTGCTCATCAATTATAGACATAACTTCACGAAAAAAAAAAAACTATCGATATAAGTTTGTCTTTTTACATTAATGATCTATCTAATTTTGTAATACTTTAGTTTATTACAGTTAAATAAATCTAAATATCAAATTTCAATATACATATAACAACACGTCATTATACCAGTCATGAATTTTTCAAAAAAACATTGTCATTATAGAGAGATTTGACTATATAAATATTTTGTATATAGATTATTTTTTTGTTGGTTATCCACAAGAAAATTTCTTCAAGTAATAAACTAACCTTTAACAAAGCAAAATTATTGCGGCTCAACGTAACTTTATGAGTTTTTTTTTTTCTTTTTTATGAATTTTAACAAGACATATATTCCCCACAAATATTTTTTTTTCTTATTTTTTGCCCATCAATTGACTTAACGAGATAAGGAATGTCCGATTAATAGACAAAATTATGTCATTTTCTTCGACAACAACAACAACCAAAAAAAAAAAAAAAAACTAAGGCTGAATAATTCATAAATTATTCTAAGAGGCCAAATGAGCAAATCATCAATTTGACCAAAGGTTATATGAGATAAAATGTACTGGATAATTAAAATGGCTTAAATAATGGGTCATAGTCATAGCTAACATGTAAACTCTTATTAAATTTTAAATTTTTTTGTTTATTTTTTTAATAATTTGTTTAAGTCTTTGATAATATTTTTCTTTTGTTATGAATATATATAATAACATTATAAAAAGGCATTCTGAAAAAAAAAATCATAAGATTTTCAATAAATCTATTTGGGCTAATCACAACTAAGTTTTAAATGCGATGAATTAAACAAAACAAAATATGTAGAATAACCAGCTTAAACTTAATCAAATCATATTTTTATGGGCTATTTTTACTGCCCTTTAAGTTATCTACTAGTCAAATGAGAATGAAAGATATTTGCTTTGGAACTTTGAAGGAAAGGTAAGATTAATTGTTGAAAAAGATAAATATCAAAATATATACTTAATTCCTCCATCCCAAAAATTGTAATATCATAAGTTGCGGTTACCAAGTTATGATTGTGTCCCAATTTTAAACTTATAATTAGTATATTTAGTGTTAACTAAACATATAAATAAGCCCAAAAGAAAAAAGATAAAAACTATAGAATATGACAAACATTAATATACATTTAAAATAAATAGCTATAGTTTATTTTTTTTATGCTATGTGGATATAACTACACAATAAATATTTCAGTCATTGCTTATAAGCATAGGCAAATATCCTTTCTTCAATACTAGGATAATAATATTATCCGAAACGATCATGTATTCTGTTATGAATTGCATATAAGTAATAATAATATATAAAGATATCTTTTGAAACAAAAAAACGTTTCCCTTTCTTAATCATAATTCATAAACAAACAAAAAAACGTTTCCCTTTCTTAATCATAATTCATAAACAATCTTTTCAAAGGTGTATAAGCCAAATTTTTGATGGAAATTAGTTTCACATGTTCTTTTTTTATTTTTTTGGCTGGACTTTGGACCACTAATTGAAGTCTTTTTCATTTTCCATTTTTGGTTACTAATCAGGTGGTCAGATATTAGGTTTAGAAAAATTGGATTTTGCAGTATAGGGTTAAATGGTTTATGTCTATTTCAAAGATAGTGGTATTCATAATATGATATTTATGATCTTCTTCTGCAATTCAAGCCTCCTTTATTTGTAGGTGGTCCTAAGTCTTATGCATTCCCTTCTGTTTCCCATTTCATCTTTCCAGATCTATACACTTTCTTTAGGGCCGGTGAAAAATTATTCGCATCAGGTTTACATCAAGCCAATGAATGTATGTGTACTTTTTATCATTTAACTAATCATGATTAACTCTTATGGTTACTTGTTTAGTTAATTAGGTGTAAACACTAGGTACTGGTTAGAGATAATAAATATAATCTGTCTAACTTGCTCAAGTTTGAGAAGCTAGGTAATTGACCTACTTATTTATTAGTTCATATTTTAGTCTAATCTATTTCAACCCATAAAAAGGATTGATATGTAGCTTGAACTGACTCATGAGAAATCTTTTTAAATTTTCGTGATATGTTATATATTGTCATAATAAAGAAAAAAAATTTGTTAGCTGCTTAAAAATTATAAAATTAAAATTTGTTAAGAATTGAACGAATTATTGGGTTATACCTCGCATTATTGCCATTGTAACTTAAGTAACTTTTGACGAGTTATAACCTGCTCATTTATAACTCAATCCATTACATGTTCATATTCAGCTTAATTATATTAATCCATCCATGACACCACTACTCGGCACGAGCAACTATTTACCTTTCTTTCGTGTACTTCTGAGTAGCAGATTCAAGTCCGAATTAAGGCCTTAAGGGTAGTTTGGTAACTGGTTTGGAGATGATGTTATGCATGTATGTTAAATTATGTATACGTAATATCACGTTTGATAATTGATTAGGAGGTAAATTATTCATGTATAAAATTAATAAGATGTTTAGTTTGCAACTTAAAAAATATATAACTAAAACATGTATAAATAATGTAGAATAGAAGGTGAAATAACTTATATAAGAAACACTAAGCAACGTATTAGTAACGTAAAAATTGGTTATGTGAAAATCATAGTATTGTTTTATACAAAGTTTATGAGTGAGACTTGCTCTGATAAATCAGCAATAATTAAAGTTAATGAATAATAATATTTACAAATACTAAGACAAAATTAAAGGTCAAAAGGGTGATAGAGAAATCAAAGGTCTTCCACTAGCAAAATACTATACTAATTTTTTTTTTTAAATTCAATCAGTTGCTTCAATTCTAGCTTGATAAAGGCAAACAATACATGGAGATTAATTTTACAAGTTGCTGCTTAAAAAGGAAAAATCCAACAAACTGCATGAGCAGTTTAGCTTAATAGGGGGATCAAATTATTGTACTTTCTGAGGATATTAATTATTCAAGAAAAGAAAAGTCAGCTATGTAATAATTTTAATCACTACAATTATTACATTTTGAACTAAATAATTGAATCTTAATCGCTTGAAACTTCATTTTTCCTGTACTTATAATAATACATTATTTTACATTTCACAGAAAATTATATGTCCATTTGTAGCATAGTGAATATGGTGTTAAAATTAAGGTCTATTCTTTAATGCATATGCAATCGAAAACTATAACTACCAAAATACACGCGGAGAGATGTCGCACTCGGACTTCTTATGATAAGGCCAAATGCACTGCACAAATCCAAATTCACAGTGTGTAAAAGGAACGTACTCCTTTCAAGATTTTTTCTTTGTTCTCAAAAATTAAATTTGAGATATCTAATTAAGCGTCAAAATATTAAAATTGTATGTTTCTATAATTTCGTGGTGGGTTCAATTTGTGGATTAGTCAACAAACAAGAAAATTAAAGCTGGTATTTCAGTGTGTGATTATTCAAAAGAAAAAGTTCACATCTTATGGTGTGAACTGAGAGTTATTTCCTAGACTAAAAAGGTAAATATCCTCAATAGAGTAACTTACTATTTGTAAGTCCATTATACAATTTGGACCACATCCAGGTTTAGGTAAACCAATAAAACAATATATATATATCTTTTTGAATTTCTTAGTTCTAAGGGATATTCAAGTGGCTCTAAGTCCAAGATCAACTAATAGTTTATATTTTCATGTTAAAATATGTTTTTTTTTATGTGGAATAAAAAAGTTATACTTGCTTTTGTAGTTTTAATGTTATGATTTTTGGTTAATTGATTTTGTTATTGTTTAGCCTAAAATTCATTTATTAATTAGTGAATTTGTTTGAAAAAGGTCTTTAGCAACAAGATTATTTCAATTATTCATAAATTCTTGATTTAAGGTTTGAAGCATTGAAAAATATTTAAAAAGTTAAGCGAATAGTTAATGATAATTAAAAAAAAAATCTTATTTGATCTCTTAGAATAATAATGTAAATTACTTGAATGATGAACAAATGCTTGAATAATTGAATATTTGCATTGAACATTGGATAGCAATGTCATATTGCGACAAAAAATTAGATTAGACACAATTTAGGAGTTACGGGATAGATTTGATTTGACCTAATTACTAACCAACTTAATTCCCTAACCCTACACATTTATTAGTCATATAACGTGAAGATTGTGAACTTTTTGATAAAATAGATTATGATCTCTTAAATTTTGAAATGTCATTTTTACACATATCTATTTTTTTTTTTTTTTTATATTTTCAAACACCACATATTCATACATAGGAATTCGAATGCAGACAATAACACTTGATGATGATCTCCTCTAGCTTCAATCATTAGGTAAGCAAATATCAAAGTGCATCCTTACCATGTGTCTAGTTCTCATTTTTGTCACATATATATCTATGTATATATACATATATATTATTTAATGTGTCAAGGGATGTTTGCATTTTTATGTGAAATCTAGAAACTATGGCAACTCGGTAGAGTTATATAAAATAAGTTTATATAAGATAAAATGAGCGAAAATTAAAAATCCTGATAATTTTACAGAGTAAATGAAATAAATTTATATGAGGTACTTTGAGTGAAAATTAAAAATTCTCATAATTTTGTGGATTAAATGAAATGACTTTACATAAGGTGGCATGAGATTTTTTTTTTAGAAATTATGATAATTAAATAGAGTAAATGTAATAATTTTTTATGAGATGATGAGTGAAAACTAAAAAAAAACTAAAAACATATCATTTAAGTACAGTAAATAGAATAAGTTTAAATGAGGTACCGTGAGTGAAAACTAAAAATTATTACAATATGGGAGATTGTAAGTGTTGACACCCAATTTTGACCCTCCCCGATATAGATTAATCATCGAACATCTTCAATTTCAAACGAGTTAAAATAATTAGTTTTACAAAATTTTAAGAAAATACATAGTTTGCAAGTTATTTTAAATAGTTTCGTCACTTTTTATAGTTTCTAGATAATATATATGTTTTACATAATTATGTATATAATTAGTACATTCTATGAATGTTCAAAAATCATCTCAAAAATATTTGTTTTAATTAAATATTTGGTTAATTGTTTTAGTTATATAATAGTCTATATTTTTTAAAATAATTATTTTATAATTAAGTTAATTATTTTATTCCATTGAGATTAAGAAGCTCGTTAATCAATTAAACTTAATTCATCGTGTTCAAGTTTTAACTGGATTCACCAACTAAATTCGATTTGGCTATAATTGACACTTCAATTTTAATTGCAATTCCAACCTTTCTTAGTTTTGTCTTCAACTCATCAAAAGACTAGACTTAGGCCCTTTTACTCACATTTCCAGCAGCCCAACTCCCTTTTATTTTCCAACATACAAATGCTAGCCGACCCAGTCCAATTCCTCACCCTCAACCCGGCCCAAATCCACTTTTCCCTTCACAAAGAAACCCAAAAACATCCATCAACAGCAACAATTCCAAACGACCCCATTTTTTTTTTCTTCTTCAGCGAAGCGCAAATCGGGACTCTGCAGAATCAGAAAATCGCAGCAGTTCCAAACCCAACCCCACTGCCCACACCGGTCCTCGTCTTCTTCACGAAATCCAGCAGAAATCGCGGAAAAATTAGTAAACATCAACATCCGTAGCAGCTCCGATGACGCCTGCGACATCTATCACCTCAAATCTTTTTTTTTTCCTCTCCTCAGCTTTTTCCCATCCACTTCACTGTTGCTCCGAAAAGAGTAGGAGAAATTGATTTTTTTTTTTGTTTGAAATTCCAAAGGATTTCCCCCCTAAATCAACACCAAATTCCTCTATATAAACCTCTTTCTTCTTTGGTGTTTGGGGGCAGAGAAAAAGGTTCTTGAGCTTAGTTCTGAGGCAGTAGTCATTTTACACTTCAAAATCATATGTCCAGCTTTTTGATTCTAAGTTCCGAGGATATCTCGCCGCTCGGATTTTATTAGCTTGCCATTCGTGTTCGAAGGAGAAGTCAGTGTTCTCCCCTGCTCATTGTTTCCAGTATCGCTATCCAGAAAAGGTAATACATCTTCCCTCGTTTACGTTTTGTTTCGATTCCAAATGTTGTGTGACGAACTTGTTTCTATTGGGTTTCCTTGGCCTCATTTTTTTTCTCTTTATGTCAACTTCTATGCTCTTGGTTGAAAATCTATTTGGTTTGACTATGAGTGTTCAGGTTTATTGCCTTTGTTGTTCGAACTTCTGGCTAATCATCAGGTTATCCATGTCTTGCCTCAAATAGATGTTCGAATCAAGATATCATTTTAAGCTTAGCTTTCATGTTGTTTTGAATTGTATGCTCATCTTACTTTGATTCTCATGCCTAATATGTCTTCAAGCATTAGATGTTCTTCACTTAGTTTTGTTGTTATTAGTGTTGTTTTCATATAGGTAAGAATTTTGAGGTCAATTGATATGGTAGATCGTACATGGTGTCGTTGCATTCTCATTGTAATAGCTTAATTTCTCTATTTCTCGAATCTCTCTGTTGTCTTACTGCCTAGCGTCTCATGTTTGAATCGATTCCATGCCTCCTTTTGTTTATATTTTAGTCAAAAATTGTTTACCATTTGTAGCCAAGCTTATAAATGTGAGGTTCTGTTACTTTTCAGAGTATTACAGGTTGTCGTTCTTATTTTCTCTCAACTTGGTACCTGTTCATATTCTTCATCCCTTTAAGCCTTCTGAAGCTGAGCCTCGTAGAATGTGTTGAGCTTTTAGAATTGTATACATGTGTGATAACTGCTCTTATCTTAGTTATTTGCTAAAATTGTTGAGGAAACTTCTTAAATGGTGTGTTTATTGTTCCAAAAATGATATCCTGATAACTGTTTCTTTATAAACTATATGAGATGTATATTTGTTCTTAGATGCTCGTGACTTTATGTTCTATTTGTAAGCTTAGTGATTAAATTTCTCATGTTAATATGATGAGCTTAATTGTGTGAAAGATGGATCTATTTCCTGGCTTGAACTGTCTTCGGCTTTATTTTGCTATATTGATTTTGGTTCTCTGTCTTGTCTTTCTTCATAACTAGTGTTTCAGATAAGTTTTTAAGTTATCTGCTCATTTTTGTTTTGCATCGTTTAAAGTTAGTTTAAAAGGCTCATCGAATATGATTTCCATCGAGTATCTACACTGATCTACTCCCTTGCACTGTTGAATATAAATGGGATTAGTACGAATCATTCCATGTGTAGTTAAGAATGAGATTCTATAGTTTGTTAAAGTTTTTTGTCTGCCAAGTTGAAACATTTGTGTTCTGTAATTTCCTATCTAGGCCTAACTTATTCATTAGTGTGTTTGCGATCCATGTATGGGTCTATTTCTAAATTTGTTTGTGTTTGAGTGCTCTCTGCATAATTTGTTGATGTTCCAGTGTGTACTTTTCTTTAGCAAACAATATTTAAGAGTCACCTATTGTGCTTTATTTGGTATCATTTTATTTTATCTTTCTTGTTCCTGTTCATACACATAACAATAATAGCTATAAGATTTCTTATTGAATCTCCCTCATTTTATTTGCATCATTAAGATATTGTTTATGCCTTTAGGAATTGAGACAAAATTTCCTTTATTACTGTAAATGCATGTTGCCCACTATCATGTTATTTCTTTAGTTCAAATGATCATGGGGTTCTCTAATTATCTCTCAAATTGGTTGGCTTCCAACACGCTCCTCTATGAGTTCTTAGTTTGGATTCTGTGTATATTTCATTTCTTTCACTTTATATAATTTAGCATACCTTTTCTTTGTTTCATTTTGGTTGGATTGTATGTTAATCTTTTGCCATTTTGTTTTGCATGTGAAATTTGCTTGGAGTTCAACATAAACTCCTATCTCCTTTCCTTGCATCTCCTCGTGGGGCTAAAGGCCCAATTTTACCTCTTAATGGGTCAGCCAAAAAATAAAAGCAGTGTACAGGTTGAAGGCAAAACGAGGCTAGAAACTGGAAGAAGAGGTCCCCAGAAAGCTGAAACAGGTCTCGGAAAGCAAAAAAATGGGCTGTATACATCCGATATACACTAATATACAGCCGGAATATACAAAAAGGGGATTGGGCTAAAATCCAAGAATTTGCAGCGAAATTGGCCCAATAAGGGCCCAATTTCATTATCTGTTTTACCCTCCTACTTGTTTTGATTATATTTGACTAATTTTATTTAACTCTAACTTTATAATTATTAATTAACTTAAAGAAATTCCCCAAAAGATGAGTTATTTCCTTTGTGTTGGTTTAATTTTAATATATTTCATGTTTTAGTGTTCACTTATTTTATCAATCAAATATGTCGGTCAAATTATACATTTTAATTAAGTTAAACCTTTTGTTCTTAAAAATAATATTTTTTGTTAGATTTTCACTTAATCTAATTTTATTCATTCTAAAATTGTTTTTTTTAGTTAAAGTATTTTTTTTTTCTCAAATAAACTTTGAAAATGTTAGTCAAAACCTTTCAATTAATAAAAATAAAATAAAATAAATAAAGAAATAAATAAATAAAAATAAATACCTACATAGTCATTTTCTTTAAAAGGTTAGTCAAAACTCTTATTCTTCAATTAATTTAAAATGGTTTTCATGCTTAAATTTACCAATGGGGTTTAAATTATTACTTTAAAATGAGTCAAGTAATTCCTAATTAACCTAGTTTTGTCAAAATTTTATTTACATGCAATTTATTCAAATGTTTCATTTTTAGGTCCCTTTCTAAATAAAATAAAATAAAATAATAATAAAAATAAAAATAAAAAAAATTATTAAAAAATGAAATAAAAATGTGTCATTTATTTAATTATTTTTTCAAAGTTAAATCATATATTGTAAATTATTATTTTTTATGTTAAATCATTTTCTAAAGAATTAGTCAAAAAATATTTTAGTCAAGTCGTAGGTCAACCGCATGTTAGCGGGCACTTCGAATGCTTAAACCCTTTTCGAAGTGTAAATTGAACCCCGAACCCTCTTTTTGGTATTTTCAAATGATTTTTTCTGTTTAAATCTTTGGAAATTATAAGTTTTCTTAATTTCTTTAAAAAAATTAAGTGGCGACTCTTTTCTAAGTATTTTTCTCAATTAGTTTTATACTTAGAACATTTCAAAAATTAATTTTTTCTAAAGATAGAAAAATTACGGCATAATAATAAGTTGTCCAACAAGATAATTGGTTGAATATAACATCAAAATTTATCAATTTGTCTTGACTTACATGCCACAGTTGACATTACTTTACCATCTTCACGCACTCAACTTAATAATATCTTAGTTTGATTTTTTTTTTTTAAAAAAGGCCATTTATGAACTATTGTTAAAATCAGTGATAATTTTTAAACATGGTATGAAAATATCTTATTTGTGCAAAAAAATTATATATATTACCGCTTAGAAGTGGATTGAAATGATATTTTGTAAATAAGTAATTATCTTGAATATGTTAACAAATTTTTATTTTTCAATCGCTTGGAGAGACAACCAAGCTATATGAAATGAATATTTGGAAGTCCAAAGAAAAATTATTGCCAATTAACCAAACATAGTTTAAGGTCAATATGATTGTCAATAGAGATGATAACTCAACCTATGTGATTAGAGATCCCATGAAGTAGGTTCATATGAGTAATAACAAGTCAATATTGATAGTGCGCACTAACTGCGAGTGCTTGAACTGCTACTGAAAATGAGGGATGAATTATTAACTCTTAATGAATTTCATAGTCCTTAATTAAGGATGGTGTATTTAAAGCAGTATACACTTGATGAATTTACCTATATGAGAAGTGGAGTATGGCCGTTGCTATGAGACTTTGGCCTAGTCTCTAGAGCTCTCATGAATACCAGGCATGCGCATGGCCTATTGGCGCAAAACCACGTTGAACATCAAAATTACTGAGGTCAAAATATGATTGGTAAAGTCTTTGATTTACGATGTTTGACCAAAAAAAAAAAAAAAAGAATCTTGGGCCGTTAATTACGGGTCGAGGTAAAAGCCTTGTGTAATACATTGGTTAGGCTTGAAAGAACATTTCGAGGCCCAACCCACTTAATAGGCCCACGAATGACAAAATTGGAAAACTGCGCAACGGTTCTGGCGAATTTCAGTTCATAGACAAAACCCTTACATCTCTCTGTGTATGTATTTTGCTCGTGATTTTACTCTCAAAAGCAGGGCTTAGCTACGGGATTTTAAGCTCTCTCACTCTTAACAAATGTCTTCTACACTAGAAATCGAAGCTCGAGAGTAAGCTTCTTCTCTGTCTCTCTATATATGTTCGCCTAATGTTTTTTTTTTTTTGGATGTGTGGAAAGATTATATCATGAATTTTTAGAATTTGAAATGAGCTTGGATATCTGTTGATATAAGAGAGGAATGTGATAAAGAAGTCTTATTTGTTGTCTATGGTGCCTCATGACTATAGAATTTGCTTATTATGACCAAAAGTAAAGTGAAAATCGAAACTTTAATTGTAGTACCCTCTGCTTTGATCTTATATGAGAAATAAATATCATTGCAACTGGCTGGGGCACCATCATTATGAAAAAAGGAAAGAAATAGAGAGGAGAAGACAAGCAGAATGGATATAGAGGATTCATGTATAATCATTCTTAGTGGTTGAGGTGTAGTTGATGAGTTGTATAGAGACACTGATATCTTACAAAAAGTAATATAGAGGGGGTACCACTATCAAGGCTGCAACTTTTACCTTACCTTTTTGTATAGTTAAGTAAAGAAGAGTTCTTGCAGCACTTGTGGCGTTTTTTAAAAATAACCATGGTGTTCGGGCCAACTTGTGTGCACCTTGGACTAATTCCACAGGCACCTGCCACCTCCCACCAGCGTAGGTATCTGCTACTGAATAACTCTCTATCCAACAAGGCTGGGATAGATGAGAAGAAATCACCTAATATATTTTCCCCTGCTGGGAATTGAACCTGATAGCTTGTGGTTCTCAACCCACTTTATTGACCATTAGGCCACTCCCTTGATCAGGCTAAGCGAATTTTTGTTCTGGGACACTATGAATAACAAGAAGACTTCTTGCAATGCCCGTTGCATTTATCCGACCCATATTTATGTCCACATTACTGGATAGAAGTTGTTTCTGAACTGATGCATCTATAAATAGCAGTTCTAGCTAGTTGAGCTATTTGTTGTCAGGACCATTTTTCTTTCTCAAGAAAACTATTTGACATTGCTCTTATTGAAGATACTACTTGCCGACATATCAATTGGGAACAACATAGGAGTATCTTATTGTTATTGTTACATGTGAGAGATAATGTTATCTTTCTTTCTTGCAGTGTCATTAAGATAGTTCTTCAATTCTGCAAGGAGAACTCTCTGCATCAATCTTTCCAGACATTGCAAAATGAGTGCCAGGTTTCTCTTAATACTGTGGATAGCCTTGAAACCTTTATAGCTGATATTAATAGTGGAAGATGGGATGCAGTACTACCTCAAGTTGCACAACTTAAGCTTCCTAGAAAGATACTGGAGGATTTATATGAGCAGGTCTGCACCTCTTCATTTTTGAAAGAAACCTTAATGCCTAAACTTTAATATGTTATCCTCTATTAAATAGTGTTTTATGGTTATTATCCTCTTACTTGCTCTTTTTATGGATTCAATGTTCTTGAGAGTTGTATTAAATATGTTGGATGTGAGAGTTAATAGTATTTGTTAGTGAAGTAATAGATTGTGTATACTGAGAAACATGCACCACAACTTCTTGGCTGCCTGGCTGTGAATAAAGAAGTGATTCACGTCCTCCTAATTTTCTTCAGACATATTGCATATACTGCACATTGCGATGTCCCAACTCTGCAGTTTTGCTTGTGTCAAACATGCTTCGTGGTATCCAACAAATATGGCCACTTTAGGTGGTGCTTCTCTCTCTGTATTATCTTCCAAGGCCATTGTATGGTTGTACTTTGATTCTTGCTCTGATGTTTACCCAGATTTAACAATGTACTTCCATGATTTTGATGTTTCTATCTAACTGTATCTTTTACCGCTGGGAAAATTCAAATCTTCTCCAGCTTCCCCAACAGAGTAATAATCCTCTCGACTTCCCAGACTTAACAACTTCTTCTAAAATGTTGTTCCCATCTTCTTTGTGATCAATGTTGTGTCACTGTTACATCAGTATTAACTACCATATTTTAATGATCTGGGGATTCATTCTTTAGTGGAATATGGCCAATCCAAGCGTCTTGCCAGAATCTCCGCTTCATTCTATTTCCCACTGAAAAGCATATATTTTTACATGATCCTCCCGTAGATTTATAGTACTCTTCCACACTTCTACTGCATGAGAGCATACTGGATCAGTTTCCTTCTTCCCTTGCCTAGTAATTACAATGTATTTCCACAATGGACTGTTCTTTGAGTTGTACCTCCTACCTCCTTAGCCATTCTAATAAAAGGCCCTTGTTGTGCAATCTACGCTTGTTGATGCCTAAACGTCATTTCTGCTGTGATGACTAATTTTGTAATGACAGCTTGTTCTCCTTATTTCCACTCCATAGGAAATCTCTTCTCAACCGACCTATTCTCTTTTCCACTTTTTCTTGAAGGGGAAAGAGTGACATCACAATATATTGGCTAACTGTCTAGTACACTATTTGTTAACGTGCCTGCCCCCGCCCCCCAACATACACACAACCAAATGACAAATATTGCTTCTTCCAACTTTACAATATCCTTTCAAGCATCTCTTTTACCAATTGCAAATGGTATTGCATTTGTATTTGGCTCCCAATTGGAATCCCCAAGTATGTGGTTGTTGGGTTCCACTTTGCATCCAAGTATCTCTGCCATGCTGATTTCATATCTCGTGATTGTTGCATGCTTGGACCGGGCTGGACTGCAGTTTCTTGTGATTGCTGCATACTTGCACCCAGGCAGAACTTTAAAATTCAGTTTCGTGTGACTGACTGTTGCATACATGCACTCTGTAGAACTTCAAAATTTAGTTCAATGTGCTTCTTTGTCAATCTGGTATTGTATTCAGATGAACTTCAGCTTGATGGAAAAATAATGATTGTCTTTACTCTTTCCTTTATCTGATAGATTGTCTTAGAAATGATTGAACTTCGAGAGATGGATACTGCCCGGGCTATTTTAAGGCAAACCAATGTGATGGGTGTCATGAAACAGGAGCAACCAGAAAGATATTTGCGGCTCGAGCATCTACTAGTTCGGACTTACTTTGATCCTCATGAGGTTAGAATCATTCTATTAAAAAATGGTTAAGCTATGTGGTCTTTTCTTTATGTCGCTAGTTGAGATTTGAACACCCTCAGCGATTGTTGTATGTATTATTCACAATGCAGTATTAACTGCGCAAGTATACTTGTTTTACTTTTCCATCTCAAAAAAAAAGTATTCTTGTTCTTCATAAATAAAGAAGAAGAAAATATTATACTTGTTTCTTACATGTGCTCAACCTATTGTTAGATCTCTGATGGTGTAAAATAATTGGTCTTTCTTAACCGCCTGCTGCATCCTTAACTGCTTGAAGTTGTCTTGATACCCTTGGCTTGAGGTTTGACTGAATGTGGATTTTGACCTTGCCTGCAAATGTTATATGTGCAGGCTTATAATGACTCAACCAAGGAGAAAAGGCGTGCCCAAATTTCCCAAGGTTGCCAAAATCCCACTTTGCTTAGATTGATAAAACATTTAGTTTGAGTTTTGAAAGAAGTCTAGAATGAAGATATTTGCAATACGTGCAAATGTTGCATGTAACACGGGAACAAGTTTTATGAGAACAGCTGTTACTCAGAGCAATTAAATGTTGGCAATCTGTCTTGATATTATAGACATAGATGCATGGTGCCGAGACGAATGTAAAGCTGTTTAGCCTGTTAAACTCTTCAAAGAGGTATTGAATGACCACCTGAGATGTGACTACATCAGAAAAAAAAGTACAACCACTTGAGATGTGATTTGAAGTAAATCCCTTGAAGTAGTTTCGTAAGGTTCCTGCCAAGTAAAGGGAAGGCGTACTTCCTAATTTGATCACTTGTTCTAAGAACCACTACATAAAAAGCTGCATCTTACTATCGTTCCTATTACTTTATCCCACATTCCCACCAGATTAACATCTCATTGCTGCAATTCCTCCTATGATCCGTCTCTATTCTAATTTATGTGATCTTTGAATATGTTATATTCTGAGATCTGTATTATCTTATCTGCATAACGATGGCCTTATAGTGGTCCTCCATGTGTTTGTAATTCATTAAGAAGTACATTAATTCTACAGTACTAAATATGGCGCAGTATGATATTTCAGGATTGAAATGGTTGGAGTGTCGTTGTCAATTATATGTACTTATTAATGCATAATTTGGTTAACAACACACTTAAGATTATAATATATCTTCTTTGACTACATGCAGCGCTTTCTGCTGAGGTTTCTGTTGTTCCACCATCACGCTTAATGGCTTTGATTGGTCAAGCCTTGAAATGGCAACAGCATCAAGGTGAGATATATTATTTACATCACTGCTGGAAATCCCACCTCTAGATTCTCAATTGACTTGTTAGTAATTAACATTAAACTTCCGAGCATTTTCACTTTGTTGAAGAGTAAACAAACATTGATTTTCATGCTCATGTATCTGACAACACTTTTCAGGTTTACTTCCACCTGGAACACAGTTTGATCTATTCCGAGGAACAGCTGCTATGAAACAAGATGAAGAGGATATGTATCCGACAACACTTGGCCACACTATTAAGGTTTGTTGGTTTACGTTAAACTGTTGTTTATTTGCATGTTAGGTTTAAAATTTGTGTTGCATGTTATGGTTGTTATAACTTCATCAAAGAGATGTTGTTGAGACAATCAAACTTTCAACCTTTGGATTTTGCTTCAGAAGTGTCTGAAATTCAAAAACATGGTGACCTAGATTTATTCGAATATCTGTTTCATCTTTTTTTTTTTGTATTTGTTTTTCATGCTTATTTATCCTTTGGAAAGGTTAGAGCAGAAAGGGGAGTTTACTTTTTGTTCTTCCTATTATGAATCTACCCACATGCTGAAACTGCTCTGAGCTGGTTTATCACCTTCATACATGTTTTATCTCTCCATTTTTCTTTTTACTGGTTTCTTTTAATAGGCTTCTCACTGGATAAGTTTGTCCAGCTATTTTTCCCAGTCTCTGTTTTTTTTTTCTTTGTTTCAAGCCTTGTCCGTTTTCCTCTTTCAGGAGTAATAAGGGGGAGTGAATAGGAAATTTAAATATGATAATTTCATTTAAGTAATGGATTTTGTGCTGCAGTTTGGTAAGAAGAGTCATCCAGAATGTTCTAGGTTCTCACCGGATGGACAATTTCTTGTCTCATGCTCAGTTGATGGATTTATTGAGGTATGCTAAACTAAGTCTCTCCCCATGCTATCTTTGACTTTTATTCCTTCTCTTTTATGCTTTATTGATGGTATGGAGTTGATACAATTTATTTTTACATTACTCACCAGGTCTGGGATCACATAAGTGGAAAACTGAAGAAGGATCTTCAATATCAGGCTGATGTGAGTTATACATTTATTTCTTTTGAACTTTCTGAGTATTTTTGGGGCTTTATTTTCTTGGAATTCAAGTGTAATTCTTTGGTTTTTTCATCTCTGTATGTTACTACTGGTGCTAAATCTTTGCTGAGAGCAATTGCAGTTCTGTGACTTCTACACTGTATTTACCAAATATATTAATGAATAGAAGATACAGCATATTTCAGCTGTAGGTTTGCTAGTTGTCTTGTGAATTGCCTTAAGCAATTATTCCTTTGTAAATGTCAATATGCAGGTAGTTTAAATCTAAAGTAAGTTGTTTTTATCAAAAAAGATGCAAAGCTGTTTGTTATCTAGAATTTCATAAATATAGGCTCATTTGTTTTTATTCCTCCTTTTTTTTGGTGTGTGTGTGGGGTGGGGGGGTGGGGGGTGGGGGGAGTTTTGTCTATTGTGCTGGATTCCTGCTTCTTTCATTTCCTAATCAGCAGCTGATGCATCTGAATTTGTGTTTAGTTATTTTTGAACTCTGGATGTTCATGCTTGTGGTTGAATCTTTTGTATTTTCTGACTTGCTGTATATTTATGTAGGAAACTTTTATGATGCATGATGATGCTGTCCTTTGTGTTGATTTTAGCAGAGACTCGGAGATGCTTGCGTCTGGGTCACAAGATGGAAAAATAAAGGTAAATGTTTAATTTCTATTCAGCTTTATAGTTTATACAGTAAAACCTTTTGTCTTGATGTAGTATAAGATTTCATTAGAAATGCATCAAGTAGATGCACATCATAGATTACAATATAAAGATGTGTCTGCTCATGTACAACAGTTTATTCTAACACTAGAGAGGTCAGAGGATACAATCTGAAAGAAAGTTCATGACTAGTTACATGTGCCTTTGTTTAGCCAGATAAACACTAGGTTTTTGCGACATGGCTAGGAGTTGTGATACTATCAAAACATCTTCTAATTCCTGTCATTCCAGATGCACCCAAATTTTCAAGCAGGCGCCATTTTCCAGACTTTCTTGATGGATTTTCCAACTCTCCATGAACATAAGCACTCATAGGCTTTCTTACATTATTAGGCATGACCCAAACAATTCCATAAAGTGAGAAGAACATGTTCCAGATATATAGTAAAACCTTTCGATTTCTTATTATCTTCATTCTGCCAATTGACTAATGGGATAACTGAGACACTTTAGGTAGTCTTGAGCTATGTTGCTCGGAATCTTCAAAAACGTCATTGGGTGCGTATCAAATCCTTGAAAACTAGTACAATTTTTGGAGGGTCCGACATGGGTGCGGCAACATATTTGGAGAGTCCAAGCAACTTAGGTCTTGATCAATTTGTTTAAACATTGTTATGCTGTGATTGCACTTCAGATATGTATTATGTGCAAATGCAATTTGATGTAACATGCTGAAGCATTTAAATGAAGCAACATATTGTGTTGCCTTATATGTTAAATTAATTGAAAACAGCTTCAAAAAGATCCTTAATAATTTACTTATAAAGAAAGAAATCTTTAACATTTGTTGGAGCTGGAGAAGAAGGATTCAATAATCAATTGAAAGAGAGAAGAAACAAAATTATAATGGCTATTTTTGGTTAGCGTTACCTGTTTAATCAGAAACTTTATTTACTGAATCAATGCGAGAGTCCAAGTTATTGAATTTATGGCACATCCTTTATATGCCTATACATATGACTCTATTTTAGATAGTTAAAGATGGTAATTGTTAGAATATTTGACAGCCCTTAGCAGAGTGTCATGTTTGAACTTTGTTTTTAAGCTTTTTAAAATATATAAGAACATAATGACTTCTGACAAGCTCATCACGTCTTTATGGGTTGGTTTGGTGTTTTATATATAGTACGGGATTAGTGTCATATTAAATATTAATATGGTTACAACTTACAATTAGAAGTCGAGAAAGCTATGCAATTTAGGGAATACATTACAATTCATCAATAAAAAATGATGAAGATGAAGTGCAAATTGTCAAATTTATTGTATCTGTTGCATATTCCTGTATATCTGGTACCAGTACTAATACCAGACTTGAATATGTTATTTTTTGATGATGTGTTTTACTTATATTTCTTTGAATAACCCCACAAATAAGTGGTATATGGGAATAATTAAGATTGTGTTTCACTACCAAAAAACCAACAATCAATCTATACTAACTGGAATCTTGTAGGTGCTCCAAAACTTTACAAGAAATAACGACGGTCATCTTTTCTGTACCAAGGAGTTCACAAACTCTTCAAAAGTTTTTGATTCCTTTTATTTCTAAATTCCTCATTATCTCCTCTTCATTCTTGCTCAACTGAAACAAAATTACCTACGCAATATCAAACGCATTCCATAGTCCATATCATGCCCCAGAGTCATTGCGCTAGTTGGCGATGAATTATTAAATGTTTCACAGCTTCCCTGACAGTGTGCACATGTGGCACCAACTGATGTGAGTCACCCTCTTCCTCAAGTTTTTAACAGTTAGAATGGGTCCTCGGGCTCCAGAAGCTATTTGTGCTTTCTTGAATGAGGATATATAAATCACCTTTTTCTGCATCTTTCCATAGTTTCCAATTATGGGTCTGTTACTAGGTAAATTGGTGATGTCCTGTGACTTGAATACAGCTTGGAGATGCATGATGGGTAGGAAAAGGAGAAAACAGCAGTAAGCGATTGTGTTCTATCCATCCATGCGTACTTTGGGTAAACTAGAAAGCAAGGAACATCAGGTGTTTCGGGAACAAAGAAGTTGCAACATATTTTGAATCATAGTTGCTTGTAGGAACTCCCTTTGAGCTCTTGATTTCTCTGTAGTGTAGGCGTAGAACATATATACTGGGAGGTGGCAGGTATCCCATGGAATTAGTCGAGGTGCGCGAAAGTTGGTTCGGACACGACGATCATCAAAAAAATAAAAAGAACATATATTCTTCTGCTCATGTACAGAACATCAGCTGCTTTGTGCTCACCATAATAAACGTTCTTCCTTATAAAATTGCTCCTTATGCTGTTAGCCAAGCCAAAAAGAACACCTCTAGTCTCTATCTTATGCTTTTTTTCCTGATGTCAACGATCTGATTTTGGCTTGTTCTTATGTTACTGTGTTTTATAGGTCTGGCGCATAAGGACTGGTCAGTGCTTGCGTCGCCTTGAACGTGCACATTCTCAGGGTGTCACCAGTCTTGTCTTCTCTCGAGATGGAACTCAGATCTTAAGCACATCCTTTGACAGCACAGCGAGGTTTTTTTCCTTTGACCTTTTACTGCGATGGCATGCCATCAGTAGCTGTTAGGCATAGTGATTTTAGCTAAATGATATCCTCAGATGCGCTGTTATAGCTATTAATTAATTACTGTTGGTCTTGGTTGGGAGAAGCATGCCTGATATCTCTGTTTCATTTGTTGTAGAATTCATGGCCTGAAGTCAGGTAAATTGTTAAAAGAATTCCGCGGACATTCATCTTATGTGAATGATGCCATCTTTACCTTTGATGGATCTCGAGTCATCACCGCATCTAGTGACGGCTCAGTGAAGGTAAGATTATTGTCTTTCAAGTTTCAAGTGATGGTTGAGAGAAGCATGCTATTTTCTTTTCCATTTATATTGGGGTTATCTGCTTTATTCTGTGTGCATAATTTGTCTGAGTTGCCTCAAAACAGGTCTGGGATGCCAAAACTACAGAGTGTTTGCAGACATTTAGACCACCTCCTCCTTTAAGGGTATTCAACTTGCCTGGGGCATATTGCCACTATATTACTTATTACGTGTTAGTTTTTCTCAGGATACCTTCTTTTACACGATTTTGTTTTTTGAACTCGTTTGAATTCCTTTCTCTTACAGGGTGGCGATGCATCTGTGAATTCTGTCCATCTTTTCCCTAAGAATACTGATCACATTATAGTGTGCAATAAGACATCATCTATTTATCTGATGACACTTCAAGGACAGGTAAGCATTGTTGTTTGTGGATCATTCTTCTTTCCCATTCTTTAGGTTTTTGTTTTGGGAGATTTTTCCCTTTGCCAAAGCGAGGAGTGAACAAGTGGGGGAGTGGAAGCATTTTTGACAAGCAACAGTTCGAAATCGAAATGTCAAATTTATTTTCTAAAAGAAGTTAACATAAGGATAATGAACTGAAGTGGTTGTAATCTTTCAAAATTTTAGAGAACACAAATGGTAAGTGAACTTATGCTGTGCAATTGTCATGTAGGTCGTCAAAAGTTTCTCATCTGGTAAAAGAGAAGGTGGAGACTTTGTGGCTGCTTGTCTATCACCAAAAGGAGAATGGATTTACTGTGTAGGTGAAGACAGGTATGATATGAAATTTATGTCCTTTTGCTTCATTGGAGTTTCAAGATTGGTACTATTATTTCTTATTTCATAGGGAAAAGAGAGAGATTGAGTGACTTTGATGAAACCTTGGTGAACTTTGATTTTATTTCATCCTTGAGGATTCCTCTCCTCTTACATTTAACGAACTTCAAGGACTTGCTTCGTCTCTACGATTGAATGTAGTTACTCACTTTAATTTTTTCGAGTTATTCTGAAACTATTACAGCTCTCTTGTATCTACTTTTGAACTGTCATTGCTGATTGTACAGTGGCAAATATTTTCTGTCTTTTTTCCATCACTAAAAGTGCCACTTATTTGAACTTCATTAAGTGGATGATATTGATATTTAATGCAAGGATTTATCCAATTTATATGCTGATCATGTGGTTTGTGCATTTCAACAGAAACTTGTACTGCTTTAGTTATCAATCAAACAAACTGGAGCATCTGATGAAGGTAAGCTTCAACTCTGACATGAAGTTTGATTACTTGTTGTCACGGTTACAAGTCCTACTTGTAGAGTTAATGATTTGAGTTTGGTATCGTTACAAGGCTTTCTTGCTTTCTTTGTCTCTCGTTTGTCACTCAATCAATGCTGTTAACGATTTGAGTTTGGTATCGTTACAAGGCTTTCTTGCTTTCTTTGTCTCTCGTTTGTCACTTAATCATTGCTGGGACATGTGTGTATGTACATCAGACGTACATATTCACATATGTGGATGCGGCCGAGGCTAAGTTAAAAAATGAAGAAATAACAGAGTACTAGGAGGATATTGATTTCTTAAATGTTTTTGTTTCAAAAATCATGATTCACTGATGTGTCCTGGTTTGCAGTTTCTTACCTAATATTTATACGAAAAATTAGGGGAAATACCTTGAATATTTTTGTTTAACACATCTCATTTTTCTTCTCATAAAATACATCTCCAACCAATCTGCTAGCGAAATAAGATAGAATGATAGAAAGATCAGCTTATTGATTCTGTGTTTATTTCTCTCCTTTGTCTCGATTCCACTCATTTTTTTACCAAATCATGCTTGCTTTAGTCATCATTTATGTTACCTAGTGAAAATGTTACATATACTATTTCCTTTTGGTTACTCTTAATCCTCCCTTACTGGTATTTTGTACCATTCAGCCGCCCCCCCCCCCGAACAACACAAACATATGCAGTCACTTGCACTTGTTTATACATACACTTGCATAGTGTTGAGTTGAATGTCGAATATGGTAGTTATTCCTTGTCAGAAATGCATTAAATTTGTAGGTGGGTTTTTAGTGTTGTTGGTTTTAAGACCTGGGACTTTTTGTTGTTCTTGCTTTCGGAACAGGATGAAAGGTCAAGTTGCTGAGTTTTAGTTTGTGCATTATGGCAGGTACATGAAAAGGATGTAATTGGTATCACTCACCATCCCCATATAAACCTTGTTGCCACCTATGGAGAAGACTGCACCATGAAGCTATGGAAGCCTTAAAACATTATTTAGCCATGTTGTCACCTTCGTGTAAAAGTGAACTATCATTCTGTATGATTGTTTCTTGGTGCTGACTAGTAATACTTGGTGTTTAGTGTAACGCTATTTTCATAATCGATGTATATTTATCTCTGATATATATTTTTTGTTTGAACTTAAGTCTATTCAATCAGATGCCTCATGCAAGTGTCTCTTTGGTAGCAAAAGGAGTTTATGCTATGAGTATTAGGTCTTTTTTTTTGTGAGTTTGCAATAAGCGCGTTAGTGTTATTATGCATGTCAAATTACACATTGATTGGGGAATTGACATGTATGAACACAAAATCATGACATCTTTTTGTGATACTGAAAGGAGATTTGACAAGTTAAATGAGGGATTGTTTCACTTTTCAAATGAATAACAGTCTGTCAACAAAAGTACTATATTCCGTCAATTCTCTATGTCGAGAACTAAAAAGTGTATTTTCTCCAAGGGCAATTTATTTGAGAAATACAACCTGAAAACGAATATATTTACTAATTACAATTCAGATAATACTCATCTTGGGATTGGGAGGAATCCAACACGAAATATATGAACTAATAAAAGAAAGTAAAAAACATGAAACAATTCGAAACTCATAGAAGACTCGTTTTTGCATGTCAAACAGTAGGAAAAGTATATTATATATATCCTTGCAGTGCACCTAACGCTTTCAAGAAGGTAGTAATAACAAAAGTGTCATCAAGTCAGACAAAGGCCAGAGTAGTAAATGCTAAACAACCATCTCAATTCCTTAACCAGAAAAACCAAAGGTATCGGGTTCGAGTCACTGGATACGGAATTGTCTTACTGTAAAATTTTCCGACAATAACTTGAAGTTAGTTGGTCTTTAATGTGGGTACCATACATCGGGTGGAAAATAATTAAAAGAAAAACCATCTTAACCGTCTCCAACACAGAAAAACAAGTTTTCTGCAGACTTACACTGCACAGTACAGTAGTCTATTCCGTTTAGTTATAGATTTTAAAGTTGAAATTGAATTTTTAAAGTTGTGATTTTTGAAATTTGAATTTGTGTTAGTACATGCAATATACTTAGAAAAAATTTAAAGTTTTGCGGGTGAAAGTCCTATAAATTGATAACATAAAAATATTTGAAGATCAGATTTTCACGATAAACGGAGAGAAGTGTATATTTATTTTTGCATTTATTTCTTAGCCATAAATTAAACCTTCCCA